>CM053028.1:258588398-258747019 GCA_028564925.1 Lithobates sylvaticus
ATGAAACGCATTAAGTCTTCAATCAAGGGTGCCAAGTTAAGCTTGCCCACAATCATGAATTCTGATTATATTACGCATTGCCTACATTTATCATGATAATTATGTTTATTTGATTTGTATATTTATTTTACTTATTGTTATTGCTTGTACCAATCATGTCCATTTATCATTGTTATTAAATATGTTATATTTATATTTATTATGGTTTCTCTCGTATAACTCATGCATTGTATATTATTTATATTATGCATTATATATCATATTTATTACATTTATCACAATTATTAATTTATTATGCTTTCATGAACTACCTTTGGGGATTGTGACACTCAAATAATTCATAGTTAGGTATCTTATCATCTACAAAAACATGCTTCATGTAAAGTCCTATATCCATTTTATTCTTTTTTTCCAAAGCTCAATTGAATAGGCTGAAGTTAAAAGCTGATTCACGACCATGCACAGATGCACCAGATTCTGAGTGCTCCAGTTTTAGTAAATCTCCCCCTTTGAGTCTGACATTGATTTAAAGAGGTAGCTCAATCAAAGAACACAACAAATGTGTGAAGTTCACAGGAAATCCATATCAGACCCATAATCTGAGCATTTAGCATGCCTGGCCAGGAAAGAGTGAGACACGTGTCAACATGGGGGTGTACCTTGGGGGTGTACCTTGTCACCATGTTGATGAGGACCTCTTCCCCACAACCCTGGCCCTAAAACAAAGACTTGATAAGTCCTTTACTAAAAGAGAAAAATCCCCAAAACAGTTTCTTATGGTAAATCCATTGTCAAAGATGATGCATACACCCGCCAACTCGCTGATGTCAGGTCACCTGAGGCCAGGCGACAGGGGCACACCATTGGGGTCAGGAGTGCACCGCTAAGGTAGTGGACCTTATGCCTGACTGCCACGGATGGAGCTTTGAGTGGTTCAGGAAAGCAGGTCCTCTGAAGCACCAACATGGATCCTCCTTGGAGCTAGAGCATGAGATTCCCCAGGGAATGGAGTCTAAGAGCCAGCAGGTGTTCACCAGAGCCCCTAGTGATGGGGATGGACTTCGCTGCAGCTGGCTCCAGGTCGAAGCCCCCAGGGTCTCCCAGCTCATGCTCACAGTAGGCTTCTGGAGGATAGAGAGGAAGCACAAGACTGGGACAACAAGGGGTAGTCAAAGAACATGCTAATGGTCAGGGTATGAAGCAGACAAGGTCAGTCAAGAACAAGCCAAGGACGGTAAACGGAATCAGTCGTAGAGCACACGCAAGAAGCACACAGGAAGCCAAACACACAATATTGATCAGCGAGGCTTGGCTGCAGTGCACAGGTTAATATAGTGTTCCCTGTTAGAGGCTGGGGTGGGGCCATGCTTAAGGGAAGATTACTTAAGCAAACAGGTAAACAGGGTCGGTCTCTAAGCTGAACACAACAGAGAAGTAAGCAGACAGACATGAACATTACTGCAGACTCATGACAGCAGATATTAACCACTTTCAGACCGGACCAATTTGCAGCCAAAGGACCAGGCCCCTTTTTGCGATTCGGCACTGCGTCGCTTTAACTGACAATTGCGCGGTCATGCGACGTGGCTCCCAAACAAAATTTACGTCCTTTTTTTCCCACAAATAGAGCTTTCTGTTGGTGGTATTTGATCGCCCCTGCGGTTTTTATTTTTTGCGCTATAAACAAAAAAGAGCGACAATTTTGAAAAAAAAAAAACGCATTATTTTTTATTTTTTGCTATAATAAATATCCCCCAAAAATATATAAAAAAACATTTTTTTTCCTCAGTTTAGGCCGATACGTATTCTTCTACATATTTTTGGTAAAAAAAATCAGAATAAGCGATTATTGATTGGTTTGCGCAGAAGTTATAGCGTTTACAACATAGGGGATAGTTTTATAGCATTTTTATTAATAACTTTTTTTTATTAGTAATGGCGGCGATCAGCGATTTTTTTTTGTGACTGCGACATTATAGCGGACACATCGGACATTTTTGACACATTTTTGGGACCATTGTCATTTATACAGCAATCAATGCTATTTAAATGCATTGATTCCTGTATAAATGACACTGGCAGTGAAGGGGTTAACCACAAGGGGGCAGTGTAGGGGTTAAGTATGCCTAGGGGTGTGTTTCTTACTGTGGGGGGCATGGCTGTCAGCTAGTGAATGCTGATCTCTGCTCCAATCACAGGGAGCAGAGATCGGCGTCACTAGTTGCTAGGCAGAACGGGGAGATGCTGTGTACTTCCGCATCTCCCCGTTCAGCCTTCCCGTGAGACGATCGCGGGGGTCCCCGTGGCGATCGAGTCCACGGGACCCGCGACCGGACTCACGGGGGTCCCGACCGGCGCGGGAGCGCGCCGCTCCCGGCGCGCTCCCGATGGCACGGCAGGCATTAAGGAGGAACTTATATATACGCCCTCCTGCCTGTACGTGCCATTCTGCCGACGTATATCATCGTGCGCCGGTCGGGAACCGGTTAAATACACAATAGACCTGGACAATGCGACTGATCCCAATGGTACTGCATATTGAATCCCGAGCTGTCCTCTGCTTTATGAAGGAAGGGGCGGGAATAGTAGTGATGTCACAAACCAAATATAGCCATGGCCCTATTAGATAATTGTCATTGCCCAAATATGGTCAGTGACCAGATATGGGCAGTGATGTGACTGCTTTCCCTGGCCCTTACTAGCTGTGGCTGTAGATTCCAACAACAGCGGTTGCTAAGGATGAAGCAGGTGCCGGCACCCACTGGGTCCTTTGAATCCATTAGCAACAGGAAGCTGTCATATACAGAAGTGGGTAAAAATATGGTCTATATATGATGCTCAGCACCCACCAAACAGGGGGCTGAATGGGCAAAAGGTTGGGCATTAAGCTGTACACACAAAGAGCCAAAGTTTAGCCCGAACCTTAGCTCAGACCTAACTGTTGGATTATGCTCCGAACACCTGCCATGTCTCTAGGAACCACTGTGCATTGCTTTACATGGCTGGGATTCCCCAGTCACATAATCAAAGGGACAGCAGTGACATCACTGCCCAAATATATCCACTGGCCATCCCCACCCCTTCCCTTATATAGCTGATGACAGCTCAGGGAGTCAGCTCAGCTGTCATTCGACTAGTGGTATTGTCAAAATCATTTGTGTGTGCTGGGTCTGTGAGGCATTTTTTTAGCAAGTTTGCAGGCAGTGGGTATTGTGATTTATTTTGATGCACAATGGAGAACATTTTTGGGGGATTTAATTTTTTTTTTTTTAAAGTCTTGTCAAATGTTTGGGTGTCTTTATTTCTAGGTTATTTATTTGTGAATGAGTAAGGGGGGATATCTGGGAGCCTCCTTATTATTAAAGTGGTCTTCCAGATTCCAATAAGCCCCCTGACCACAGATCCCCACAACCACCAGGCCAGGGTTTTGGGGACGAGGCCCTTGTCTTCATCAATGAGGGGACAAGGTACTTTGGCAGGGGGTACCAAGGTGCCCCCTCTTGTTGAGGGTATATGGACTGGCATGGTTTAGATTTCCTGGTAAGCCAGGCTACATGCCTAGATGAAGGATTTGGCATGGATTTTTAGAGGGACTTCATATTTTTTGTTTTGCATGTACATCACCTACTGCATCCTCAGGTTAAGCATCTGAACTTCTTTTAGGTTAGCTGAACAATGCTTGAAACAACTCCAGGCAGTTTGGCTTGTTTCTAACCTCTATTTGGCAAAATATGGCTGTCTTTGTACATTGCACATATGCAGTACAGTCTTAGCAGATGTTCGTATCATAAAATACAAATTAGAGATGCTTATTTCAAAGACAGCATCCAAAATATTGTGCAGGCTCATTGTATGCAGTATTTCAATGATATCTTGCAGGCCTCATTGACTAAACCACATCCCTTTGGACCAAAAAGCAAATTTCATATGTCATATGCAAATATATACTAAAGTATGTAATATGTAAAGCAATATGTCATACGCTGCACAGGTATTATTTAACTAACCTCTTGTAGACCTCATTGACCAAACCACATCCCCCATTTAGCTTTGGAGAAAAATAAAACATTTTCACATTAAAACAAGTAATATGGCATACTGTAGGCTGCATTGATATTATTTTAATAATTTCTTGTAGGCCTCAATGGTCAAATTATACCCCTCCTTTACATTTGTAGAACACATTAAAGTTTATATTTTCCGATAAACCACTTCCAGTCCAGGGCCAATTCTGACATTCCTCTCCTACATGTATAAATCAGTACTTTTTTGCTAGAAACTACTTAGAGCCCCCCCCCCCCCCTCCCCCTCAAACATTACATAATTTTATACAGAGGCCCTAGAGAATAAAATGGTGGGTGCTACATATTTTTTTGTCATACAATATAATACCAAATAGTTTAATATAACAGATGATGTTACGCCGAGTAAATAGGTACCAAACATGTCACACTTTAAAATTGTGTACGCCTGTGGAACGGTGCCAAACTATGATACCTAAAAACCTCCATAGGAGCCACTTTCAAAAACCTTTCAAGGTTACCAGTTTAGGGTTACACAGAAGGTCTGGCACTAGAATGATTGCTCTCACTCTGATGTTTGCAGTAATATCTCACATGTGTGGTAAGATCATTGTTTTCATATGCGTGTGGGAACAAGACACACGTTCACATTTGAGCATTAGCATGAGCTGATGCATTTTATTTTTTTAATATTTAAGTATGTATTTATTTATTTAACACTGTACCTTTAAATTATTTTTATCAGTTTTATTACTTTCACATTACTTTTTTTTTTGCCCAGAAAATGGGTGGTTTTAATTTGACAGATTCAGCGCTCAATGGGGTTCAGGTTCGGCATCCAAACTTCTTTGAAGTTCACTGTATCGAGCTCAGGGCAGTTTGGCTCATCACTATTTATCACCCTAGGACAGGAAATGTGTTTAGGCAAAAAAAAAGCAAAAAGCCTAAAAAAAAAAAAGAATAAAGCAACCACCATAAGAAGACTGGTAATCTGCAATTTAACCACTTAAGGACCAGAAGGATTTGCCCCCTTATTGACCAGGCCATTTTTTTTGCGATACAGCACTGTGTCGCTTTAGCTGACAGTTGCGTGGTCCTGTTACGTTGTAGCCAAACAAAATTTATGTTGTTTTTTTCCCACAAATAGAGTTTTCTTTTGGTGGTATTTGATCACCTCTGCGTTTTTTTTCTTTTTTGCGCTATTAAAAAAAAAAAAGCCAGACAATTAAAAAAAAAAAAAAAAAAAAAAAACAATATTTTTCACCTTTTGCGATAATAAATATCCAAAAAAACATAAAAAAAACTAATTTTGTCATCAGTTTAGGCCAATATGTATTCTTCTACATATTTTTGGTAAAAAAATTGCAATACGCATATTTTGATTGGTTTGTGCAAAAGTTATAGTGTCTACAAAATAGGGGATAGATTTATGTCATTTTTATTATTTATAATTTTTTTTCCAGTAATAACGGTGATCTGTGATTTTTAGTGGGACTGCAACATTGTGGTGGACAGATCGGACACTTTTTTGGGACCAGTGACATTTATACAGCGATCAGAGTGTAACGATGGCAGCTGGTCGGCAAGTAGTCAATCTCTTTTTTTTTGTTCTTGGATGTTATACTTTGTATATAAGTATGCAATAATTATTAAGCAATATTTAACTAGTTAAAAATAGAGCTACAAATGTTTTTATTTGTGAATTGAAATACAGTAGAGATAGCACAAAAAATCTATGTAGGATGTAAAGAATAAATCCCACATGAAACACATCAGGGATTTCAGGCCGGCCACCATGGAAACTCATGCTAAAGCAAGATATCTTGTGTGCTACTTTTATCTCAACCTTTTTTAGTTTAGTAGACTGCTGTGTAATTGTAGAAAAGATAGTACAGACAGGTGTAACACAGTTCTCAGGGGTAATCTAATTTCTCATACATTGACAACAATAATAACACTTAATGAAGTAAAAAGTACTAGATATAAATACGTCTTCTGAGAACAGGGTTATTAGCCCTACATACATTATTACAGTCTGATTGCATAAATCTTAATAGATATTATTATTATCTGTGACTAAATTAGTGTATTTTACACTAATTTGCATTGCAGGGAATTATTGTAATTTTCTAGTTCATCCATGGTTAACAAATGTCAATGTAAACAAAATATTGCATGCTGGTCCTGATGTTGCAGTTGCAGTCATGCTTACACAATATTACAGGGAACACATTTTGTCATGCTGCTAGTCAAATTATTTATTTATAATCATATTCAAACATCTTGCAAATTTAGCACCAATACAGAGGCAAACCCAAGGCAAATTGTCTCCAAATTCCCAACAAATGGCCTCTTCCCAACAACCCTAGTTGGTAGTTGTGAGGGTCTGCAGGCTGGGGGCTTATCGGAATCTGGAATCCACCTTTAACAATGGGGCCACCGGATCCCGGTCCCCCCCAAATGAATGAGTATAGGGTACCGCTACACATTCACCAAAAAAGTGTCACAAATAAATAAAAACAGTGTTCGACAATTCCTTTATTAAAAAAAAAATATATATATATATATATATATATATATATTTTACAATGTTCCCTGGTGTAGATCCTTCATCAATCATAATGAATGCCCCCCCCACACAATGGGCTGGGTTGATGATGTCACAAGGGGGTGGGGTCACCGGTTATGTCATTGGGTGGTATAGTGTTAATTACTGCGCTGTCCAAAAATCATGTGACAAATTGTGAATAGTGTCAAAAAAGTGAATAAAAAGAACCTAGCTGCTGCAATCATATATGTGAGATACCCACACTACAACAATAAATAAAGAAAAATGACTGCGCTGCAAAAAATAATAATGATACAATAGTGATAAAGAACTGTGAAAATGAGCATACATGTACCTATTAAGATAATGAAATGCTGGTACATAAATGAATAAATACGCAGAAAAACTCTTGAAAAATAATAAAAAACATGCACAATAATATGATATGATAATATTAAATATTGAAAACGTTACGTGACTGTAATGCAACGCGTCGGGAGGAGGAGCCTAGTGACATCACCGCAGCACGCAGAGTGTGGACGAGCAGGGCATCCAGCCCTGTAGCAAAAAAGCCTGACAGGCATTCGGCTATCGCTGTACCATTACCGGGTGTATGTGAGTAGATTACCGCTCACTGGTCACAGCACACACACACATTTCTTTTTAGGAAATACTGCGCAATGGTGTATGTTTCTTTCTCTCCCCATATGCAAACTGACTGGAAGTGCCTGTAAGCACAGCGTAAAAGACAGAAAACGAACAGCACCTGGAGGTGTCAGCAGAAAAGGAAAGTGTATGTTTTTTTTTTTTTTTTCATTTTGTCTTTTTTTCTCCTTTTACTTGTGCACCATTCATATTGTGAGCAGCAACTTCCTGCATTCAATCTCCTTTTTCTGCATGTAATGATACAGATTGATTCAGCCTGGTAGGATACCGGGTAAATGCATAGAAATATTCTTCATTAATTTGAGCATCGGCGGCTGTAACAAAGACAGCAGTTATTTATGCATTAATTTACCCTATTTTTATATACTCAAATAATTGTTCATGTATTGGCACCAGCTCTACATTGAGCAATAGGTAATTGATACCTCTCACCAGCAATCATTCAAGTGCCTCATTAAATAAACTCAGGATAATCACCAAAAATGTTTCAGGATCTATAGGAGAAACTTGACACATTTATATCCATTATTTTAACCCTCTATCCAAACAACAATTGGAGGTCTAAAAGCGTATTTTAAATCACTGCACTACACAGGTTTTTATTAATCACGGTGTATACACTATATATTCTAAGTGTTGTACAGGTTTTTTGAATTTTGTTTTAAGGTTGATACAAGCGCACTCATCACACATTTATTTGTGTACTTTTAACATATCACTCACGTGTGGGAGCACTTTCTTATGGGTTTGCAGCTGTATCATTTGGCCATCTTGAAACACTAATGGTCCTCTGATTTTAATCCTCACTAGCGCTTAAGTATTTTAATATTTTATTAAATAACAAATGGTTTAAAATAATCCAAAGTGAAAAAACGGTTATTAACCAATAAAGTCCTTATAAAAGTGTCGTTTTCGAATCGGCTGCATACATCAACAATTGTGCACAAGCGGGGACTCCAAATTCAAAAGGTGACACCACTCAAATAGCACCAAAGAAGAAAGTGGCCTGATAAGAAGAAAACACCTCCACCATCGAGAAATACTGACTCTTACCAGAGTGTAAGATCTCCTGTTAGAGAGATCTTACAGGCTTGCGGCTTGTTTCCCAGCCACGGGTTTCAGTGGGCTATGGAATGGTTAGCTCTGAATGCTGGACGTAATATCTCAAAACGATCGAGCGGATACCATTCAGGGATAAAAACATGAAAACTCCATAGTGTATCACTTGAGACAAATTTATTTAAAAGGAAAAAGATTGCACTTACAGAAATGCAGTTGGTTAAAAGCGTGTAGAAAAATAGTTAGCCGGCCGGCTCACATTAGCTGCCCATTGCTTCCGGGTTTCGCGTGGTATTGTGGTGACGTCAGCACGCCGCTGCTCCCTACGCCGTTTCATCACAAATGACGTCTTCCAGGGGCACGGGCGGCGTGCTGACTCACCACCTTAAATAACCAAACATACAAGGGAGACGCCCAGCTCTAAATTACTGAGGCACCGTTTATTTAAACGTTTCTTCCACCCTCCCTGTCCAACAGCAAGCATTCATTATTGAGTTACTTGAATATGCGGCAAGTCACAATTATTTTTGGTTCGATCAATGTTATTTTCAGCAACTACGGGGGGTTGCCATGGGAGCCAAATATGCCCGAGCTTGGCCAATTTGTTTATGGCCAAATGGGAGGAGGACATCATCTACTATGACCGAAACCCACAGCTATTGTTCTGGGCAAGGTATATTGATGACGTCCTCCTCCTATGGGATGGGTCTATCTCTGAGTTAAATGACTTTTTCTTAACCATCAACGAAAATGAAAGAGGGATAAAATTTGTGCATGAAGCTAGTAGTTCCCAGATTAATTTTTTGGACATCACTATTAAGAAAGAGATAGATGGATTTAAGACCATCTCCTTTTTTAAAAAAAACGATCGCAACGCATATATCCCCCAAGGAAGTTGCCATCATGACTCCTGGCTCAGCTCAATCTCTAAGAGCCAGTTTATCAGGATGAGGAGAAACTGCACCTCCATTGAGGACTACAAGGTGCAAGCAGGTATCCTTAGGGATAGACTTAAAGAAAAAGGCTACAACAATGTTTTACTTAGTAAGACACTAGAGGAGGTGGCAGTTCTAGACAGATCCCACCTTCTTGCGGACGGTCCTAAAAAAACATTGGCACCTTTTGGGTAATGATAACATCATTAAAACTTTTTTACCCCCCCACCCTGAGCTGATTTTTAAGGGAGCACCATGTCTTCGTGATAGGATTGCCTCTAATGCAATCGACCCTCCAGTGAAAAAAGGTTTTTTTTTTTCAGAATATCACTGGCTACCATCAGTGCCGTAAGTGCCAGGTATGCACACTCAATAAAAGTAAGCAAAGGAAAACGGAGACTTTTGTCTCAACTAGTACTTCTATTGTGCATAAAATTAAACCTTTCATTACTTGCAGTTCCACTGGCGTGGTGTATTTACTCCAATGTCCATGTGGGCACCAGTATATTGGGAGGACAAAACGTTCCATGCAGGTGCGCTTAGGGGAACATATTACTAATATCAAAAATGGCTTCAGATTCCATTCAGTCTCCAAACATTATGCAATTGACTATGATCGTAACCCCGCTAACACACTGTTTTTGGGTATAGACAAATATAGTGCCCATTGGAGGGGCAGCTCTTTGGTGAGAGAACTATCCAGGTTAGAGATGTCTTGGATCCATAAGGTTCGTTGCTATACCCCCCATGGCTTGAATATAGAGGCTGACGTCAATGCTTTTATTGATAATAGCTAATATCATTATGTTTATGTTCAATTCCATTTTTATTATGTTTTAATCTATTTTGTGAACTGGCTCTGAGTTCCTGATGCCCACATAGATTTGCGATATGATACGCTGTGTTAATCAGGCCCATTCACAACTTCTTTTGACCATTGCTATAAAACCTAGTTTTTTTCCTCTTTTCTGATTATACAGTTTCATAAAATCCTTTTCAGGTTTTATAGGATATACTTATAATCTTGTCTATAGGATGATAGGTTAACAATTTATGGAAAAATAAAAATAAAAAAAAAACCTTTTTTATTACACATGTTCTTATGTATGGAACCCATCATTAGTGTGTTGTTTCAATTGTATTAATGTTTTTTATATCCCCATTCAGTGTAATACGCCTTTTCTCAGTTTACCACCTGAGTTCAGATTTTATACACATAATAGCTACACATATTTTTAAAAAACAGTAAAGTCTTGAAACAATGTAATATGTTCAACAACATTCCTACAACAGCAGAGTTGCGTGTCATGACTTTTTCATTTTTTCCCTTATGAATTTTTGGCAACATGGTGAGTGTCTTGATTGCTATCTGTTTTTCGATAGCGATAGACTTTTTTCACCTAATTTGCTTTACAAAATTCTAATGAAACCGTTTTTTCTTAGTGCCATTATATGTTCCTTTCAATTAAGGGCTATTTTGCCCTTTCCCAAAATGGTGGATATACAGCGGTGCCTCAGTAATTCAGAGCTAGGCGTCTCCCTTATATGTTTGGTTATTTAAGGTGGTGAGTCAGCACGCCGCCCGTGCCCCTGGAAGACGTCATTTGTGACGAAACGGTGTAGGGAGGAGCGGCGTGCTGACGTCACCACAATGCCACGCGAAACCCGGAAGCAACGGGCAGCTAATGTGAGCCGGCTGGCTAACTATTTTTCTACACGCTTTTAACCAACTGCATTTCTGTGAGTGCAATCTTTTTCCTTTTAAATAAATTTGTCTCAAGTGATACACTATGGAGTTTTCATGTTTTTATCCCTGCATGGTATCCGCTCGATCGTTTTGAGATATTACGTCCAGCATCCAGAGCTAACAATTCCATAGCCCACTGAAACCCGTGGCTGGGAAACAAGCCGCAAGCCTGTAAGATCTCTCTAGAGGAGATCTTACACTCTGGTAAGAGTCAGTATTTCTCGATGGTGGAGGTGTTTTCTTCTTATCAGGCCACTTTCTTCTTTGGTGCTATTTGAGTGGTGTCACCTTTTGAATTTGGAGTCCCCGCTTGTGCACAATTGTTGATGTATGCAGCCGATTCGAAAACGACACTTTTATAAGGACTTTATTGGTTAATAACCGTTTTTTCACTTTGGATTATTTTAAACCATTTGTTATTTAATTTTCCTAATCATATTATTGTGCATGTTTTTTATTATTTTTCAAGAGTTTTTCTGCGTATTTATTCATTTATGTACCAGCATTTCATTATCTTAATAGGTACATGTATGTCATTGGGTGGCCCCGCCCCTTAGCTATTTAAGAAATGAAAGACGGCGGAGCTGGATAAGGGTCTGGTACGGATTTAGGGGGGACCCCCACGCCATTTTTTTTTACATTTTGGCATAGTATTCACTTCAAAATCTATACCAGGCCTAAGGGTCTGGTATGGATTTGGAGGAGAACCCACAACCTTTTTTTTTTTTTTTATTCGTGTTCAAAACTGAGGACATGTGCGATTCATAATGCATCCAATTTGCATATATGTGAATGGAGACTTAATGTATACCTCCTTAATAGTATTTTTAAATGCAAACAATGTAACCAGGGCCACCAGTGAGGGGATATGGGCAATACTTTCATACCAGGCCTAGCTTTCGCCTTGCTGCTACTGCTGCTGCCAGGCCCTAGTCTGTATTGCTTCTCACTTCACCCTGCGCTCTGTCCTATCTCAGTATAGCTACAGTATTTAAAGCACATAGATGAGAAGCAGGCTTTGAGGGGCCCCTATGATTTTTAATGGTGGCCAAATATTACTTGATATCAGCCTCTTGCAGTTCCTGTACAGCAAAGTTTATGCAAAGATACCAAGTGCATGCAGATAGAAGAAAAGAGCTGAGATGAGCTCATCAGTCTTCTTCTTCTCTTTCAACATCCAGTCACAGACTAGGGTAGGAACAAGACCTGTGAGTGTTACCGAGCTCCAAAAGAAAAAAAATGCTACTTTGACATGCCAGATAGTACTGTGTGTTATTTGCCAATCACAGAACCTATTGGACAGAAATACAAATCCTTTGGCAGGTAAAAGGTTCACTTTTAGTAAAACCACATTGTAAACATTTAAAAGCCTGTATAAATGCTGCATATAATGTATTTCAACAATAATGGTGTGTTTTCTTGATGTTCTAAGATAGAAAAAAAAGACAAACTAATATGCTGGCAGCTTTATTATCAAGTTAAAGTGTATTGTGGTCCTGGAAATTATTTGTGCAGGATGAGGCTGAGAGCGTCTATGGCTATGCAATGACAGCACACTACAGTACCTAAAAATGTCCTAAAGTGACACTTTAAAAGCCTGTAAAGGTTATCAGATTTAGAAGTAAAAATGAGCTATGGCCCTAGAATTATCACTCTCAACAGCGATATTTCACACGTGTAGTGTAATCACAATTTATATATGTGTGCTGGACCTAAATGCATATTTGCATTTGTATTTGAACGCAAATACAATACGGGGGTGTAGGGTGGCGTCTTTAATTTTTTTAATAATTTTTTTATTAAAATGTATTTTAATACTTTTTTAAATATTTTTTATATTTAATTTTATTGTTATAACAAGGGGTGCGCAAGACCTCTTGTGATAACTTTGGGTAGTGACAGCTACTCTTTATGGAGACATAATATCTCCCCTGTCATTCAAATCATCTGATCAAACACAGATCATATTGATCAGATGCTTCCATTTAATTTAATTTCATGTGCCCTTAAACCTCTCCTGCAGTTGTAGCAACCCTCTCATTTGTTAACCCCACCTTGTCTCAGAAGTCAGCAGCAGAGAGGAGGAAAGAACTCCTCCCCCAGATCCTGCCCTTTTGCGAGGTAGGGAGGCTCAGTAGTGCTGTAAAAGTGATTGGGCAGCTGTAAAACAGCTCAATCACTTTTTCATGAAAGCCCCTTACTGGCTGTAAAGAACAATACCAGGATGATGACTGCAGCGGCAGCCATGATTCCGGGTATAACTACTTGCTGTCTAGGACATTTATACATTAAACTGATTTATACATTAAACTGTGTCATTTGCATAAAACTGTAATGTTTTATAAAGGATATACTGTACAGTATAGGGGCACATTCCTACTGGATTCATATTATAGACTACAGAACTGGAAGTAACAGCAGGCAGAGATTATATACTAAGAACTTGGAAGGAGCACTTCCACATTCAGAGATGTAAACCCCAGTGGTTTCTACCTGGGGAAAGAGCAGACTGAGCGCAGTTTCTGCTGATGAAATGCAGGGGTGACATTATGGGTTTAATGAACCCCTGATATCTCTTTGAAGAGAACCTGTCATTTGCATTTTGCTTTCACATAGGGACCCCTCTGTAAGGAAACGGTTAATTTGCGCATTGCGCGCACACACAAACAGCAACAACCCTCCAGGAAGCGCTAATGTGCATGGGCGCGCACACAGACCACAACAGACCTCTGGAACCACTGGTGCACATGCTTTCGTCTCCAGTCTTCAGGAAGTTCTAACAGGACACGATACCTGAACTTGCACATCGGTTGGAGTGCCACCTTAACATCAGCGAATCCACTGAATCTCATCTCAGACTTCTGCCTGTTGTCCTGCCAGATCTGTCCACCCTACAGCCTCCACTGCAAGTTCTGCAAACAACTTACCCAGGCACTCATGTTCCTCCAAACCATAGCAACCACCTGTTCCACATTCAGTGGAGCTTGGGTCGGAGATACAAGGGAGGCCGACCTCATCATATCAGACTTTTACCAGGTACGTGACACCCTCAGTCCTGTCGTATTAGCAATAATGAGGTCAAGCAATTAAAAAAAAAAAGTTTGAAAAATGAAAGTTTAATTAACCAGTTGCCGACCGCCCACTGTCTATTGACGGTGGGGCGGTGCGGCTCTCCTGGCGGGACGCCGTCATATGACGTCCTCTAATAAAACACGGCCGCGCGCGCGATCGCGGGCGCGCAGCCGTGCTCTGTCGGTGTCGTCGTGTCCCGGAGACACGCCGCGTCACCGACAGGGGTGAACAGCCATTGGGCATGGCTGTTCACCATGTGATCAGCCGCGATTACGTCACGGCTGATCACATTGTCAAGTCCCGGCTTTAGACCGCGCATGCGCGCGATCGGGAGCGCGCAGCGCGGTCATGTCGGTGGCGGCGTGTTCCCAGGAACACTGCTCGTCACCGACAAGGGTAAACAGCCAATGCCTGTCGGCTGTTTACCACGTGATCGGCTGTGATCCATTCACAGCCGACCACTAAATGTAAACAAAGACCGGTTACTAGCTGTTACCGGCTATTCTCTCCTCACACACCGTTACCAGTGTGAGGAGAGAACAGCCAGGACCAGTGAGTTACCGATCTTTGTCTGTTCTGTATTGTACTGCACCAAACACCTAAAGAGAACCTGTCACATCGCCCCCCCCCCCCAATTACAGCTGTCACCCAACAGTCACCACATCAGTGTCCAAAAGTGCACCTGTCACCCATCAGTGTCCAAAAGTGCACCTGTCACCCATCAGTGTCCAAAAGTGCACCTGTCACCCATCAGTGACCATCGCCAGTGACCGTCATAAGTGACCGCCATCTGTGACCGTCATAAGTGACCGCCATCTGTGACCGTCATAAGTGACCGCCATCAGTGACCCAGATCTGTCACCTATCAGTGCCCAAAAAGTGCACCTGTCACTCACCTGTCACTGTCAGAGACTGCCGTCAGTGGTTCACCTGTTACCCATCGCCAGTGACCCATCCGTGACCCTCATCTGTCACCTATCAGTCACCATCAGAGACTGCCATCAGTGACCGTCACACGTCACCCACCAGTGACCGTCACCCGTCACCCACCAGTGACCGTCACCCGTCACCCACCAGTGACCGTCACCCACCAGTGACACCATTCGTCACCTGTCACCTGTCGCCCATCACTGACCGTCACCCACCAGTGACACCATTCGTCACCTGTCACCTGTCGCCCATCACTGACCGTCATTTGTCACCAGTCGCACAGCCCATCATAAAGAATGTCCAAAAGATTATATTCAAGTGAGGAGGCGTTCCAGATCCTCGCCATGACTGATGAGAGCAGCGGGGAGTTCTCATCAGATTCAAATGCCAATTCCAATCATTCAAATTCAGCATATGAACCGATCGAAAGCAGTATATCTGCAAATGAATCGGAGGAAGAATGGATCCCTCCTAAACGAACACGGCGTTCTGGAAACCAGGCAGCCACCAGCAATGCATCCCAGGATCAAATTCCCAGGCCCAGTACCAGCGCTGCCGCCAGCGAAAGGCCACAAGAAATGCCCAGCCCCAGTACCAGCACTGCCGCATCATCACGCCCAAATGCCAGCACAGGAACAAATCCCCCAACTACCAGCACTGGAGTGCCACGTCCCCCAAGAGCCAGGGCCGCTACATACCTCCCAGATGGTCTTGCCAATCCAACATGGCTGCCTTCCAACTCAGGATCAGCAAGAATCCCCCCTTTCACTGCACAGCCAGGTGTGCAGGCCAATACCCAAAATTTTTCCCCAATTGATTGTTTTCATTTATTTTTGCCCGACACTTTTCTACAAGTCATCGTGGACCAGACCAATTTATATGCCCAGCAGTATATTGCCAACAACCCCCAATCATCTTACGCCCGTCCATTTGAGTGGAGAAGCTTGACTCTGGAGGAGTTCAAAGTGTTTATGGGCATCACCATAAACATGGGGCTTACCAAAAAAAATGAAGGACATGCCTATTGGTCCACCGACCCCATCCACCACATGCCCATTTATTCTTTCGTTATGTCCCGGTCCCGATACAGGATGATAATGCGTTTTTTCCAGAAGGATATGGAGAAGCTCAGGGGGGGTACCTCGTCCTAAAATTATGTATAAAAAACGAAAAAAGGGGGGTTTTTAGCCAACCTAACGGACTATCACGGTACCTGAACGGACATATGTCTCAATACAAAAGAATAATTCTAAATACTTTTATTAACACATAATATACATAAAACATGTCACATATAAAAAAAGGGGGTCATTGCAGTCCAAGAATGTACATATACAAATAGCTGTTAGTAAATCAGAATACTGAAACAAACTCGCAGGATGCTGGTTGACGCGTTTCGCTTAAAGCTTCTTCAGAACCAGAGTAAAGTAGTTCGTATATCTGTTGTATATATCAAGAAGACAGGGGGGTTATTCATGAATGGATTGACAGATTATATGTATTTAGATCAGTACTCAATAATATAGGTGCAAATAGTTTACAATGGGTGTATGCACTTAGGAATACTTAAATGTTGCCTACCTTCCAATTTGTGTTGACAAGGTAGAAGCTAGTATATGTCTGCCGCACCCAAATTAGTTACCTAAAAGTGAGTCTCTCGGGATCGCCAACAAGGACTCGCCGAGTTTGGGGTCTGAAACCAGCAAACAGGGCACAATCTGCAAATGGGGGAGGAAACAAGAGAAAAAAAAAAAAAAAAAAAAAAAAAAGGGGGGAAGAATATTTTCAGTAAAAGTTCTAAGAAGTGATCGACCAGTAATCAGTCCCATATGTGGATATTACATCCCATATATACAAGTATATACATGAGGAAAATACTCACATAAAAATTAGAAAGAGAGGAGATTAATAGTAGTAAACCAAAGATGTGCCGGATTTGGCCAATGGCATGGAGGTATTTGCGGATAGATCTAACGTGCCGGTATCCTAGAATTAATAATGATAATATCAAAAATAGGTAAAGATATACTGGCTTCCACTTCCAAAGCCACTCAGTATATGTACCTTGAGGATCCCACGAAATACTGATTAAGAATCCCCATGAAGGGTAATAGTTTCAAATCGACGACCTCAACACTATAGCAGATATAGCATCACATAAGTGAACTAGGAAGGAACAAAAGACGAGAGGGATATATAAATAAATGTCCGCTACGTTCCAACAGTATTTAGTATTATATATCAATGTAGTAGACCACAGCCTGGTTAATCCAAAAGCGTACCTGATAGCCACATGGGACAGAGGAACTGCCACAACTGGAGAAGATCACCAGCTCTTCAAAGTACAACTTTTAATGGCTGAATCCATCAATAGCAGACTCTATATAAAGGAAAAAATAATACATGGCTAATAGCAGAGCTCATTTTTAGTTTTGTGTATGCCCGGGGCTATTCAGTCCCCAAGGCACCACCTAGAGCAAGAAGAGCAGCCTAATAGTGAATAAGTATTTTAATTTTAGATGAATATACCTGAGTATGACTTGGCAGAGGCAGCTTCCCAGCACTCCATCTCAGACAACCATCTGATGGAGTGCTGGTTAAATAGTGTGTTTTGGCGCCAAATTGGGGGGAGGAGGAAAGAGACCGCCCCATAGGGCTTGATCAGAGATCACTCCGATCAGCTGGAGGGGCCGCCAGAAGGAATGCCATAATGCACTAGTACTGGCGCTGCTGTGCGCATGCGCCTAGTCCGGCCGAGGGGATAGAGTCCGCAAATGGAGCGGCTCGTCCGCCGCGGCCGAAAACGAAAGTGCGCGCATGCGCAGTAGAGAGTATGCGCATGCGCAGTAGAGGAGCGGGGGTGATTCCCGATCCAACCGAAGTAAAACAGTATTGAGGATGTAAAGCCCTTACAAGACACATACTGTTACTTGAGCCAGCACCATTCAAAATAGTACTGGCTTATGGAAATGAGAACAAGATCAGTTTTAAGATCAATCCTAAGAGAGAATTAGAAATAAATATCCAAGATAGAGAGTATAATAGAAACTTCAAAAAATGAGAAGAGTTTTTTATTTTGTAGAAATGTAGGTGAAAAATAAACAAGGTTAAAAAAATAAATAAATATAAATAAAAATAAAAAAATAAAATTAAATAAAAATAAAAATAAAAAGTGAGAATAAATCAAATTAAAAATATAAATTGATAAATTAAAGAATGGGTGAAAAATTAATAATAATAAAGAGACGAAAAAACGGAAAAATAAGGGTTTTGAAAAATAAGATAATAAAAGTGAAAAACTAAAATCAGTAATTTTTCCTTCAACATTTGCAGACCGTGTCCGAGATGTAAAAATGGGAAATGAGCCTCCTCCGACGCCACCACCGCAACGCCTCCACCGAGGCAGCTATGGTTGGGTCAAATTCCCCTCCACATTGCCTGCTAAAATCCAAGCCAGAGGGAGATCAAAAAATAGCTCATTAGCCTTGGTGTTATGCTGGAAACATTATTTTTCCGTTTTTTCGTCTCTTTATTATTATTAATTTTTCACCCATTCTTTAATTTATCAATTTATATTTTTAATTTGATTTATTCTCACTTTTTATTTTTATTTTTATATTAATTTTATTTTTATTTTTATTTATATTTATTTATTTTTAACCTTGTTTATTTTTCACCTACATTTCTACAAAATAAAAAACTCTTCTCATTTTTTGAAGTTTCTATTATACTCTCTATCTTGGATATTTATTTCTAATTCTCTCTTAGGATTGATCTTACAACTGATCTTGTTCTCATTTCCATAAGCCAGTACTACTTTGAATGGTGCTGGCTCAAGTAACAGTATGTGTCTTGTAAGGGCTTTACATCCTCAACACTGTTTTACTTCGGTTGGATCGGGAATCACCCCCGCTCCTCTACTGCGCATGCGCATACTCTCTACTGCGCATGCGCGCACTTTCGTTTTCGGCCGCGGCGGACGAGCCGCTCCATTTGCGGACTCTATCCCCTCGGCCGGACTAGGCGCATGCGCACAGCAGCGCCAGTACTAGTGCATTATGGCATTCCTTCTGGCGGCCCCTCCAGCTGATCGGAGTGATCTCTGATCAAGCCCTATGGGGCGGTCTCTTTCCTCCTCCCCCCAATTTGGCGCCAAAACACACTATTTAACCAGCACTCCATCAGATGGTTGTCTGAGATGGAGTGCTGGGAAGCTGCCTCTGCCAAGTCATACTCAGGTATATTCATCTAAAATTAAAATACTTATTCACTATTAGGCTGCTCTTCTTGCTCTAGGTGGTGCCTTGGGGACTGAATAGCCCCGGGCATACACAAAACTAAAAATGAGCTCTGCTATTAGCCATGTATTATTTTTTCCTTTATATAGAGTCTGCTATTGATGGATTCAGCCATTAAAAGCTGTACTTTGAAGAGCTGGTGATCTTCTCCAGTTGTGGCAGTTCCTCTGTCCCATGTGGCTATCAGGTACGCTTTTGGATTAACCAGGCTGTGGTCTACTACATTGATATATAATACTAAATACTGTTGGAACTTAGCGGACATTTATTTATATATCCCTCTCGTCTTTTGTTCCTTCCTAGTTCACTTATGTGATGCTATATCTGCTATAGTGTTGAGGTCGTCGATTTGAAACTATTACCCTTCATGGGGATTCTTAATTAGTATTTCGTGGGATCCTCAAGGTACATATACTGAGTGGCTTTGGAAGTGGAAGCCAGTATATCTTTACCTATTTTTGATATTACCATTATTAATTCTAGGATACCGGCACGTTAGATCTATCCGCAAATACCTCCATGCCATTGGCCAAATCCGGCACATCTTTGGTTTACTACTATTAATCTCCTCTCTTTCTAATTTTTATGTGAGTATTTTCCTCATGTATATACTTGTATATATGGGATGTAATATCCACATATGGGACTGATTACTGGTCGATCACTTCTTAGAACTTTTACTGAAAATATTCTTCCCCCCTTTTTTTTTTTTTTTTTTTTCTTCTCTTGTTTCCTCCCCCATTTGAAGATTGTGCCCTGTTTGCTGGTTTCAGACCCCAAACTCGGCGAGTCCTTGTTGGCGATCCCGAGAGACTCACTTTTAGGTAACTAATTTGGGTGCGGCAGACATATACTAGCTTCTACCTTGTCAACACAAATTGGAAGGTAGGCAACATTTAAGTATTCCTAAGTGCATACACCCATTGTAAACTATTTGCACCTATATTATTGAGTACTGATCTAAATACATATAATCTGTCAATCCATTCATGAATAACCCCCCTGTCTTCTTGATATATACAACAGATATACGAACTACTTTACTCTGGTTCTGAAGAAGCTTTAAGCGAAACGCGTCAACCAGCATCCTGCGAGTTTGTTTCAGTATTCTGATTTACTAACAGCTATTTGTATATGTACATTCTTGGACTGCAATGACCCCCTTTTTTTATATGTGACATGTTTTATGTATATTATGTGTTAATAAAAGTATTTAGAATTATTCTTTTGTATTGAGACATATGTCCGTTCAGGTACCGTGATAGTCCGTTAGGTTGGCTAAAAACCCCCCTTTTTTCGTTTTTTATACAATGCGTTTTTTCCATTTCAGGGACAACAGCCAGTGCCCTCCCCGCAATCATCCAGATCATGACAAATTATATAAAATTCGCCCACTCATTGATTTCTTTTCCCAACGATTTGCAGAACTCTATGTCCCCGAAAAGCACATATGTGTAGACGAGTCCCTGGTACCCTTTTCAGGCCGGCTAGGAATAAGACAATACATTCCTAGCAAAAGGGCCAAATACGGAGTGAAGTTTTATAAGCTTTGCGAGAGAGCCACGGGATATCTGTATGCGTTCCGCATATACGAAGGAAGAGATTCCCAGCTCCAGCCCCCTGAGTGCCCGGCCTACATGGGCACAACTGGTAAAATTGTATGGGACCTGGCATACCCACTGCTGAGGAAAGGTTACCACATTTACCTGGATAACTTCTACACCAGCCTGCCCCTTTTCAGACACCTATACCTCGCAGAAACCCTGGCCTGTGGAACCTCCAGAAAGAATAGGAAGGGCTTCCCACAATCCATAGTAAATAAGAAATTGCGAAGGGGAGAAAGAGCAACCTTGCGATGCGACGAAGTGCTGGCTTTGAGGTGGAAGGATACCAGGAATGTGTTCATGATGTCCACCATCCATGATGACACTACGGTGGAAATTCAGAGACGACAAGGTCCCATCGTAAAGCCAAAATGTGTACACGATTACAATCTGTACATGGGGGGGGTGGATTTCAATGACCAAATGCTTCAGCCCTATTTAGCAATAAGGAGGTCCCGTTTTTGGTACAAGAAGGTAGCACTCTATTTAATTCATTTGGCCATTTATAATGCCTACATAGTTCACACCAAGTCCACAGAAAGCCCTTCCCACTTCCTAAAATTTATAGAAAATGTTGTCCGGTCCCTCATCTACGGTCAAAGTCCCCCCCCAGAAAACCTTCGCTCCGATGCCGTTAGCCGACTTCACGAACGCCACTTCCCAGACCACATTCCACCAACTGAAGCAGGCCGAAGACGCCAAAAAAGATGTCGAGTATGCACCAAAAATGGATTTAGAAAAGATACCAGCTACCATTGTGTCGACTGTCCCTCCGAACCCGGCCTTTGCATTGGTATATGCTTCAGACAATATCACACATCCCTAAATTATTAGCTCATATTCCTAACCATTTCCCCATTTTCAACATCTGTGCTGACCATTCCCCATGCTTCCTCAAATATCCACTGCCTTCCACGTGAACTGACCCTGGCCTGTTTTTTGACTATGCCTCTGCCAACCGTTTGGACTGCTTCCATGTGAAATGACCCTGGCCTGTTTTATCAACTACGCTTCTGCCTACTGCTTGGACTGCTTACATGTGAACTGACCCTGGCCTGTTTTATCAACTACGCTTCTGCCTACCGCTTGGACTGCTTGAACGTGAACTGACCCTGGCCTGTTTTATGGACTATGCTTTTGCCTACCGCTTGGACTGATCTGTTGCCCTGCTACTGTAGTACACAGGGGTCTCACATGTGAGGGGCTCCAGAAATGTTTTTCCGGATGGAGAAAACAATATTTTTGTTGTCTCCGGGTTTCTTAATTTCCGGATTAGGGTCTGGAGTCCGGAGGCTTCATAGAGATTTGGGTGGGTCGAAGCCTCTACCCCTGTGGCCCTGTGCACAGGTCTTACCTGATTGCGGCCCTCAGCCTGCTGCTGACTTACTGCCACTATCTCCCTGCCTGCAGCATAAACTGACCACACCTGGACACATTTTCTATGGACAAATGCTTTGGCTGTGCCGACGATATCCTGGTGCTGACTATAGACAATATTCCTACCTGCTGCCTGGATAATTACTATTGTTGCTAAGCACATCCCTGCCTGCTGCCTGCGGCCTGCTGTCTGCTGTCTGCTGCCTGCTGCCTGCTGCCTGCTGTCTGCTGCCTGCTGTCTGCTGCCTGCTGCCTGGACCAAATCCCTCCTCTGGGGACACTACAAAAACCACAGGTAATACTTTTTTTTTACCCTTTGCTCAATAGAATTTATTTTGGAGTGTATTTTTTGGTATGTAAATGCTATGTGTTAGAAATATAAGGGCCTTCAAAAATAATAGGTTGTCAGGAAACTAGAAGTGCAATTTATGCTTGTAGAACGCCTGAAGGTGCTACTTCAATGGTGGGCCTCTGTATATGGCCAGGCTGTGTAAAAGTCTCACACATGTGGTATCGCCATACTCAGGAGGAGTAGCAGAATCTATTTTGGGGTGTCATTTTTGCTATGCACATGCTATGTGTTGGAAATATCTTAAAAATGGACAACTTTGTGGAAAAAAAATGCGTTTTCATTTTTTTTCCACATATTCCAAAAACTTCTGGAAAAAAAATGAACAGTTCAAAAGACTCATAATGCCTCATAGATTATACGTTGGGGTGTTAGCTTTCCAAAATGGGGTCATTTTATGGGCGTTTCCATTGTCCTGGGGCTCCAGGGCCTTCAAAACTGTAATAGGTGATTGAGAAATGAGATGTGTAATTTATGCTTGTAGAACGCCTGAAGGTGCTACTTCACTGGCGGGCCTCTGTAAGTGGCCAGGCTGTGTAAAAGTCTCACACATGTGGTATCGCCATACTCAGGAGGAGTAGCAGAATGTATTTTGGGGTGTCATTTTTGCTATGCACATGCTATGTGTTGGAAATATCTTAAAAATGGACAACTTTGTGGAAAAAAAAATGCGTTTTCATTTTTTTTCCACATATTCCAAAAACTTCTGGAAAAAAATGAACAGTTCAAAAGACTCATAATGCCTCATAGATTATACGTTGGGGTGTTAGCTTTCCAAAATGGGGTCATTTTATGGGCGTTTCCATTGTCCTGGGGCTCCAGGGCCTTCAAAACTGTAATAGGTGATTGAGAAATGAGATGTGTAATTTATGCTTGTAGAACGCCTGAAGGTGCTACTTCACTGGCGGGCCTCTGTAAGTGGCCAGGCTGTGTAAAAGTCTCACACATGTGGTATTGCCATACTCAGTAGGAGTAGCAGAATGTATTTTGGGGTGTCATTTTTGCTATGCACATGCTATGTGTTGGAAATATCTTAAAAATGGACAACTTTGTGGAAAAAAAATGCGTTTTCATTTTTTTTCCACATATTCCAAAAACTTCTGGAAAAAAATGAACAGTTCAAAAGACTCATAATGCCTCATAGATTATACGTTGGGGTGTTAGCTTTCCAAAATGGGGTCATTTTATGGGCGTTTCCATTGTCCTGGGGCTTCAGGGCCTTCAAAACTGTAATAGGTGATTGAGAAATGAGATGTGCAATTTATGCTTGTAGAACGCCTGAAGGTGCTACTTCACTGGCGGGCCTCTGTAAGTGGCCAGGCTGTGTAAAAGTCTCACACATGTGGTATCGCCATACTCAGGAGGAGTAGCAGAATGTATTTTGGGGTGTCATTTTTGCTATGCACATGCTATGTGTTGGAAATATCTTAAAAATGGACAACTTTGTGGAAAAAAAATGCGTTTTCATTTTTTTTCCACATATTCCAAAAACTTCTGGAAAAAAATGAACAGTTCAAAAGACTCATAATGCCTCATAGATTATACGTTGGGGTGTTAGCTTTCCAAAATGGGGTCATTTTATGGGCGTTTCCATTGTCCTGGGGCTTCAGGGCCTTCAAAACTGTAATAGGTGATTGAGAAATGAGATGTGCAATTTATGCTTGTAGAACGCCTGAAGGTGCTACTTCACTGGCGGGCCTCTGTAAGTGGCCAGGCTGTGTAAAAGTCTCACACATGTGGTATCGCCATACTCAGGAGGAGTAGCAGAATGTATTTTGGGGTGTCATTTTTGCTATGCACATGCTATGTGTTGGAAATATCTTAAAAATGGACAACTTTGTTGAAAAAAAAATGCGTTTTCATTTTTTTTCCACATATTCCAAAAACTTCTGGAAAAAAATGAACAGTTCAAAAGACTCATAATGCCTCATAGATTATACGTTGGGGTGTCTGCTTTCCAAAATGGGGTCATTTTGTGGGTATTTGTACTTTCCTGGCTTGTTAGTGTCTCAAGAACTGAGAGAGGTCTTCAGTACATCAGGTGTGATCAGGTGTGATCAATTTTCAATGATTTGCACCATAGCTTGTAGACTCTATAACTTTCACAAAAACTAAATAATATACACTAATTAGGGTTATTTTTACCAAAGATATGTAGCCATATACATTTTGGCCAAAATTTATGAAGAAATATTACTAATTTGCAAAATTTTATGACAGAAACAAAGAAAAAGGCATTTTTTCACCAAATTTTCTGTCTTTTTTAATTTATAGCACAAAAAATAAAAAACCCACTAGTGATTAAATACCACCAAAAGAAAGCTCTATTTGTGTGAAAAAAAGGACGCAAATTTCATTTGGGTACAGTGTTGCATGACTGAGTAATTGTCATTCAAAGTGTGAGAGCGCTGAAAGCTGAAAATTGGTCTGGTCAGGAAGGGGGTGAAAGTGCACTGTAGGCAAGTGGTTAAATAAGTAAAAATGGACCTCCAAAAAATTCTTAAATACCCCCTTGCCCACCTACGAACACGCAAATGCAAACACTTGCATACAGCTTGCACTTATGCATAAAATACCACCACACAACATATATTAGATATCACTTTGCATGCATGAGTTATAATTCTATATTCATTGATGCTTTATAAATTCAAGTATTTACACACACACACATTACATTTGATTTAAACAAGCTTTCACTAATCTCTGTAGCTTCAAGCAGTTGGGAGAAATGTGTCTTCAAGGTTTAATGTTCACAAGAGAAGCACTAAAGTTGTTCTCTTAGCAGCTTGGTGCCCCCTCCCAAAACACCTGCTTGTTTACAATAGAGATCATAAGGCTGCTGAAACACTGCTTGGTGCAGGGGGAGCTGAACAGATGAGAGAACAACTTGTATGACATTAGTGTATTTGCTGGGAACTTTAAAGTGATTTTAAAGTGTTTTGCTTTGAGTCTTTTAAGGTTCTTTGCGTCATAAGCAAGGAAGCTTGGACCGCTATAGTGTATTTTTGTCAACAAACAAACTAATACAATTATAGGAAAACAGCACAAGAATGACAGATATACATACAACAATCAAAATTCTACCTACTTCCTAGTGAATAAGCATGAACTATAGGAAGATGCTAAAAAGATACTTCGCTCAGGTCATAGCAGCTTCACGATCTCCATAGGCAACCAGGATCCCAGCATTATTCCACAGTGATTGCAGGAGATTGGGCACAGAGCTTCCGTGATTTTATCTCATTATAGAGTTGTCCTTTAGCTTAGGTTGTAAGCTTTTTTATTTAGAACGTTTTACAATCCCACATGGGTATGGCCCCTTTTTCAATATTGCATTTCATTTTCTAATTCAACCTCTAGATGGCACTGTTGTATCATACATGCCATAGGTCATATATGTCAAAAGGTCAAGCTATGTTGACCTCATTACCTGACTGCATCGTCTAAACAGAATACAATGAAAACATTTAACTGCCAACTGACATATGCCCAACATACAACAATAGTATCTATGTTCACGAGCACAGCCCATGTAAAGGTTTATCAACAGCATTTGTTTGAGAAGTGTCCACTTAAACACTATATATACAAAATATACACTATACACTATATATCAAACAAAAGTGAGTACACCCCTCACATTTTTGTAAATATTTTTCTATATCTTTTCATGCGACAACACTGAAGAAATGACACAGGGCAGTATTCGAATATAATAACGACCCCAAACACACCTTCAAGATGACCACTGCCTTCCTAAAGAAGCTGAGGGAAAGATGATGGACTGGTCAAGCATGTCTCCAGACCTAAACCCTATTAAGCATCTGTGGGGCATCCTCAAAATGGAAGGTGAAGGAGTGCAAGGTCTCTAACATCCACCAGCTCTGTGATGTCGTCATGAAGGAGTGGAAGAAGACTCCAGTGGCAACCTATGAAGCTCTGGTGAACTCCATGTTCACCAGAGGGTAAGGCAGTGCTGTAAAATAATGGTGGCCACACAAAATATTGACACTTTGGGCCCAATTTGGACATTTTCCCTTAGGGGTGTACTCACTTTTGTTGCCAGAGGTTTAGACATTAATGGCTGTGTGTTGAGTTATTTTGAGGGGCAGCAAATGTACACTGTTATACAAGCTGTACACTCAGTACTTTACATTGTAACAAAGTGTCATCTCAAATGCAACACATAAAGGTAAATGTATATATAAAAAAAAATAAATAAATCATAGTTACCTGCTTAGGGATGAGTTTGTCCACAGTGCCTGTAGCTACAGAGACATGGACAGAGACAGAAAAACGCTAAGGTTTGCCAAGGTTGACATGTATAAGACATAAGTTAACTGAAGAATCTTTTTTATATATGCCTGGAATGTGTTAGCTATTAAATTCAATATATGCTACTTGACTCAAAAAACTGTTCAAAATACATCTACATTTTATGTTAGGGACAAAATTACACTTTTCAAAAGCATACACTTATCTGTAACCAAAGAGATATAAAGATTTGGAACCATTCCGTCTCCTGGAGCCTTCATAGAAATTCACTAAATGAATTACGTCTGTGTAGAAATTGGGCTGCTTGGTAGAATCATGAATCTTCTCAGCAATTTATCTTGTTATTTTAATAAGCCTGTCTAGAAAGACTGTTTTACAGGGAAGGAGGAAGAATTCAGGGACCCTGAAAAAGACAAAGAGAATAAATCCTGTTACCACAGTGATAACTGGCAAGAGCACACAGCCACTGAACTCTGGTGACTATTAATTCTGTTTTGAAAGAAGGAGCAACTTAGAGAAGTAAATTAAATTGAAGCATACCAAGGACAGATGCAAGAGAAAGATTTCTGAGAAATATGTTCTCAGCACTTTCATCTGGGGTGTCCATGCTCTGACTGTTACTTTTGACATCCGCCTTTATTATTAGAAATAGCAACATCACAGGGTTAGACCTCACGTGTTTATGTTCAGGGGATGCATAATATTAAAGGCAAGAGATGTTATTAAAGCTTGTAGTCTATTACACCTATTGACAACTCATTTAATTTTCCCTTTTTGACTCTTTAAGTGCCTAAACAATGACCATTAAGGAGGCAGATGTAACCATTTTAAACCAACTCAGCTAAGGTTATGTGTAAGCTAAGTATAAATTACACTTCCAAAAAAAAAATGGTAAAGGATAAACTGGTGAACCTGGTCATGTGACTGTAGCAGTAATTTTTTTAGACCTCATGCACACTTGGGCTCCAAAACACCTATTTTACAGGTGTTTAACTTTTTTTTTTTCTACATCTAAATGCCCCTCCATTTTAGCCTGTATCCATGCAGACATAATTTTTTTTACAGGAATATAGAGATAGGAATGTTTAGAGGCAAAAAAAAAACACTTGTGCATCAAGAGAGGTGCATTTTGGCTGAAAAAATGCGTGCCTAAGCGCTAGACGTGTTGAGCGCTTGAGTGTATTTTCATTTCAATAGGCAGAATAAATTAATATTCTTGCCAATGAAATGAATGAACAGCCCAATTGTCTAACACGCCTAAATGCATTTGCAAAAATGTGGCTTAGGGCTTAGGGCTGGTTCACACCTATACAGATTGCTTTTGATCCATTTCTGCAGTGCTTTTTGCGGTGCATTTTACATTTTTGCACACTCATTTTTTTGTGTTTTGTTGTTGGACAGATTAAAAAACACAAATTGTGGAACAATCGCAGCAAAAAATGCACTACATGCTTTTCTGATTCTTCTCCATTGAAGTCTATTGAACTAACAATGCACCATTTTGCGTTTAAAAAATTCCCTGACGCGGGGGCGCATGCGCAAAGCCGACTAAGCAGGACATGTCCACTTAAAGCTCCGCACCAACTGGGACTTGACAGCCTTTTTCACCGAGTCACAACAGACCATAATCTCCTCACAACACCGAAAATCTCCCTGTGCAAAGTGGATTTGCCTTTAGTAAATAACCCCCTTAGACAGGCAAAGTTGACACATGCCACACCTAGCACACATCCTAAATTTGGTAGTGCAGCATTTCTTAAATAGGTACCCGGGGTTGGAAGATCTGCCAGTGCTGGGTTGGCCATCAATGAGTACCTGTGTGGGTATGGCATAACAAAAGGCATAGGCCGACTCCTTTTTTTTTCCCATGCCAATGGCTGCTGATAAAGGATGCATGGGCTGTACTGTGATAATGCATGCATCAGTGACACAATCACTGTTGTGTTCCTGCTGGAGCAGACACTGCGTGGCATTATGGACAGGGCACTTGAGGCAGAGCAGAGGGAGGAAGAGGAGAACTTCCACTTTATGTAGACACCATTCTTGCCATGCCACAGAACACACAAGAGGAGAGAGAGGAGGAGGAGGAAGATTCTGGCAGTTTTGGAGGCATTGAAGCAGAGCAAGACATACATCAAGCATTAACAAATGGTTGCCCAGCCCCAGAATCCTTGGCTGGGAGAAGGCAGTTACAGATACTGTAATCCTCAGTGACCCCAAGCAGCCTGTTTCTCATGCCTCTGCAAACTTGCGGTGCAAGGGCTCCCTCATTCTTCAAAGCCTGCGAAAGGACCTGAAAATATGTGGCATCAAGGAGAAATATCACTATTGGCAACCCTCCTTGACCTCCCGTACAAGGGGAAAAGCCTCAGAAACTCACCCAATCTCGACAGAGGGAGCAGAAGATAAAATCTATTGAGGACACCTTAAAGAGGAGTTTATATAATACCTTTCCTGACTCTGGTAGGTTACAGTCTGGTGGAAAACATAGACAAAGCATATTAAAATAACTCACATTTTAGTATCTTTAAACAGGCACAGTAGAGTCTAGTTACACCGATCTCCATCTCAGCTGTCAGCAGTGGTGACGTCCTGTTGATCCATGTGTGGCCGGCTTCCTGACCAGCAGGAGTCTCTCTGCGTTCAGGCGAGATCCAGAGTGAGGCCTGGAAAGCAGCTGGTGGATCACAGGAGAGGGCTGGAATGCAAGCTTGACAAAGTAGTGTGCACTACAGACATCTCCCTAGTGCGCATGCTCTGAAACGCATCCCAATCACATTCGTGACGCCATCCCATCGTACTCTGCATTCCAGCCCTCTCCTATGATCCACCAGCTGCTTTCCAGGCCTCACTCTGGATCTCGCCTGAATGCCAATAGACTCCTGCTGGTCAGGATGCCGGCCACCCACGGATCAACAGGACATGACCACTGCTGACAGCTGAGATGGAGATCAGTGTAATTGGACTCTACTCTGCCTGTTTAACCACCTCAGTACAGTGCATTTTCACCCCCTTCCTGACCAAGCCATTTTTCAGCTTTCAGCGCTGTCACATTTTGAATGACAATTGCGCGGGTCATACAACACTGTACCCAAATGAAATTGTTATCATTTTGTCCCCATAAATAGAGCTTTCTTTTGGTGGTATTTGATTTGCGTTTTTTATTTTTTGCGCTAAAAAAAATTGCAATAAGCGTATATTGATTGGTTTGCACAAAAGTTATAGCGTCTACAAAATAGGGGATAGATTTATAGCATTTTTATTATTTTTTTTTTAACTAATAATGGCGGTGATCTGCGATTTTTATCCGGACATATCAGACACTTTTGACACATTTTTGGGACCATTCACATTTATACAGCGATCCGTGCTATAAAAATGCAATGATTACTGTATAAATGTGAATGTCAGGAAAGGGGTTAACCACTAGGGGGCGCTGAAGGGGTTAATATGTTCCCTGGGAGTGATTCTTACTGTGGGGGGGGGGGGACTCACAAGGGAAGGAGACCGATCAGTGTGTCTCTGTACAGAGAACACACCATCGGCTCCTCTCCTCTGACAGAACCGTGGATCTGTGTGTTTACACACACAGATCCATGGTCCCGCTGTGTTACCGGGCAATTGAGGGTGCCCGGCGGACATCGCGGCCGCTGGGCACGCGCATTGGGTTCCCAGTGACATAGCGGGCGCACGCTGCTGGCGGCGCACGCACGCTCCCTGTAGGGCCGGGAAGGGGAGGACGTCATATGCCGCCCTCCCGTCCTGAGAGCTGCGCCGCCTGGCCGTCAATAGACAGCCGGCGGTCGGCTAGTGGTTAAAGATATTAAAATGTGAGTTATTTTAATACGCTTTATCTATTAAATACTACAGTCTTACTTAAGAGGCCCCTGCTTCTTGTTTTCTCTTTACATGTCTGGAGTGTGCTTCAACTCCCCCTGCAAGGCTGCCCTGTCATCACAGACTGTTTCCTCACACAGAGCTAAATAGCTCAAAGGACTTTTTTATTGACTCATATTTTCATTTTACATACTATAACCTGCGCCACTATACACTGTATTTTTTTGGTGGAAAACATAGTTTTGAGGCTTCTGTTGGTCAAGAGAGGAGAGGTCGAGAAGGGGCCGCTTCAGTGAGGCCTTTCAACATTTTTTTAGTCCTTCGGTGGCCGAAGCTGTCAGCTTCCACATCCCATCGGCAGCATCTGCATCATTGGGTGGGAGATTATCTAGGGGCGAAAACAGACATGAAGAGCTTTCCAGTTGGGAATCCACTGCATTACTGGGTCATGAGAATTGACCACTGGCCAGAACTTGCCCAGTATGCAATTGAGTTGCTGGGCTGCCTTGCATCCAGAGTGCTTTCCAAATAGGCATTCAGTGCTGCCAGAGGTTTTGTAACAGATAAGTGTCCAAAGACTCTGTGGGCTGGTTGACATTTATCAAAATGAATCAGTCATGGATTAGCAGCAGCTATCAAGCTCCTGATGCTGATGTTGCCGATTAAGTGCTTTCTGGATCTGGAATATCTTAAAGACTGTCTAGGCTGCCTAGCTTTGTGGGTGTTGATTTCATTTTTGGTGTATGTTTCATGGGCATAACTAACACCCAAAGACCAATTTTTCCACACCTGTTTTACAGGTGCATATCATTTACATTTTTGACAGCAAGGCCAATTATTGCTTTCATCAAGAGTACCTCTATAGGGTTGTGGTGTGAAGACACCACCAACACACAAAGACCGATTTTTCCGCATCTGTTTGACAGGTGCATAACATTAAAATTCTTGCTTTAATAAAGAGTACCTCGAAAGGGTTACGTTGTGAAGACAACACTGAAACCCAAAGCCAATTTTTCCACACCTGTTACTGCTATCCAATGTCTGCGAAAGAGACACCAGAATTTTCCAAAAAATCTTGTTCCGAGTGCACAAAATTGTGGCCTCATCATACAGACTGGCTCCCCAGTCCGTTGTTTATAAAATAAAGAAAGCTTGAATGGAAAATGTCACTTTTTTTTGCTTTATCAATGCCATTATTGCTGCAGCAGTCTCTATACGGGGTACAGATGTGCCACATTACAGGCAGACTAAGGGGATGCCCCAGGCACTATATTTAAAGATATTTTTCATTTTTACTGTTATTTCTCATTTGGATGGTTTCACTTTAAGCATCAGTAAATCACTACTTATTTAAAAATTATGCTTTTTACAAACTTGTTTTTCATTGATACATGTCCCCCAGGGCATTGCCCAGACCCCCATATCCATTGTATACCCAATTACTTGCATTTAAGCTTTCAAAATGGGCTCTTGATTTTTCAAGTTCGGGTCCCATAGACTTCAATGGGATTCGTTATTCGGTTCTGAATGTTTGCGATGTTCGAAAGTTCTTTTTCGAACTGACTAGGTGGACATTCGGTCCATCTCTACCTATGATGCACTTTTAAAAGGGGTTAAACAATTACCTGTTCAGTCTGTATGTTGCAACCCTATCTAGATATCCTATGATGCACTTTTAGAGGAGTTAAAAACTGAGTAATACCAAGATTGGATAGTTAGTCAAGATTATATTTTGCCTTTTGCCTTACCTTTCCAGGGGTTCTTTCAAAGAAGGTCATAAGCAAGAGATCAAGTGCAATATGAGTAAATTTTCTTATCCAAAAAATGAATACTTTTGCCAATAGTTCTGACAACTCAGTGGCTGTAACAAAGTTATATAACATCCATATGTGACAGCTCTCCACAGACAAAAATATACTTGTGTACTTTTCATGTGCTAACATAGTTAAATGACATTCATATGTGACATATGTCCATAGCTAATGCATATGCATTGGCTCATAACCTATTGAATGATATTTCAGGAAATTTTAACTATTAACAAGAATCAAGTTCTCCCTAAAGACAACATTAATGTGGGAGATACAGCTGTAGTTTCTTTCCTGAACAGAAATTGTATTACAGAGTAGTTATAAACTTATAACACTCAAACTATAAAGCCTATGCTCAAATGTTGTATTGCTATTTAAACAGATCTAGTACAGTAATCATTACTCTTTACCCACCTTCCCCCGACCTATTATCAGATCCATATTTTTTCATATCAAAAGGGAACAGAAATTAACATATTATACATATATATTCAGAGAGCTGAATTTCAAACTACATATACCACCTCAGAAAGTGTGTATGGAGCATGCCTCTGTCCACTATCACTGCATCCACTGTGCTCTCTGAAGAATTTCATTCCATTAACCAGTATGCAGCTTTCAAAATTCAAAACTCAGTAACAGGTGGTAGTAGTTATACAAGCAGAACAAAATTTCTTAGAAAAATTATAGATTTCTTTTCCACAATTACTGCCACTACTCTGTGCACTAAATAATCACATACTATTTACTTTTTTTCCCACTTTAAAGCAATTCTGTTGCTAGGAGCATACTAGTAACATAGCAGCTGACCTGTGTAAATTTGAAAGTAAAGATTGGAGTTGCTGGTGACAGGTAGGTATTATTAGTCTTTACATATCAATTTCTGTTCAAATTTTATTGTTGTCAGAGTTGTTTTAAAATATTCACATTACAAACAGATGTTTTTTGTGTGTTCAGCGGCACCTAACTGTTGGGTACTGTAAATACAGACTGCACCATGAATCTGCTTAGAGAACAAAGCTTAGTCATTATAGGGATGGAACAAGAATGGCTTTCATTGTTAAAATGTTCTATGTTCTTCATGAGAAATTAAATTCAAATAACATCCTCCATGCTAATACCTTTTTAAAGAAAAACTCAAAAGCACCTTTGTGACAGTTGACATTTTCTGAAATCTCAAACATATGCAAGAAGCCTTTTGCCTAGGGAGAGACTTTAGTACCTAACACCTGTAGCTGCCCTGTTATCTGGCCACTGCCAGCATGACACAATCTGCCAGTGTTGTCAACTCTAAAATGCTATCATAATTCATGTTGCTAATTTACTGATTTGCAGTTCAATGTTTTACCATGTGAGCAAGTTTTGGGTTCAAAACCTACAAATTGCTATCCGTTCTTGAAAGCATTTCCTGCATTTAGCACTTACTAACTTATTAAGGGCTATCTTCATTGTGTTATAATTTGTGACTTATTGTAACCTAGGTCCTGTCAGTACTTGCATAGCTTCTGAAGCGGAATCATCTTCTCTAATGATAGACAAATTACACCCCTGAGCTTACAGTATATAAATGACCATATGAGATGGTATGCTTTTCCTATGAAAGATAGTAAGCTTTTAGAAGTTTTTGTTGCAAGTATATTCTACCCTAAGAAAAGTGTTTCCATAGTAACTATAGTAATTCATTTGAAAATGGAACTAACAGTAATTTGAAGCTTTGTAAAAGAAAAATATCAATCTGCTGTAGAAAAAAAAAAAAATCAATGCATTAAGGAAGAGTTTATACAAGTACTTAGAACACATTCAACGTGTTACTTGGATAAGAGCTGTACTAGGCTATTTTGGAATTAATTAAACTCGATGATTGCATGTTTTAAAGAAATCAATAAGCAAAGAATTACACCAATCAATGTCTGTATATCAAAAACATTAATCAAAACGGCTTTGAGAGTCTGATTAGGAAAGGGGCCCATATTTTAGCTACATTACATAAATGAAAGCCATATCTCACACATTTGTATAATGTGCCGACTTAGCAAAATGGCTTAACTGCCAAAGATGATATTTTAGAATTTTGCTAGTGTATCTCTACAGTGTACAACTCATTGAGGTATCTTTATAAAATTTGAACAATAACTTATTTTAAATGATTATGTTCTTTGTAATATGCTGCAGCAAAATAAACAGTGGTAGGCAAACTCATACATATGAAATTGCTTATGAATTTCAGATTTTTTTTGTCTGGGGATTTTAATTGATTAGACAGTTGAGGAAGAATGATATATCCAGTAGACTAAAAATAAAATTATATTTATATTGTCTGAGATATGCCATTAGCTGTAACAAAATTCAGAAGAACAGTCAATTCAAGAAAAAACATCTGGCTTTTTAAGCATTAACAATAACATGATATTTTTAACTTTTCATAAAATGTGTCCCTTTGATTCTCTTTAATAGACTTTAAGTGGCTGTAAAAGAATAAAACCTAAACTAGAACTCTATACATAAGTAATTTTCTCAAAATCTAGGTATTTCCACATAGGAGCACTCCATATAGATGCCCTACCCTACATTTTGCAATGTCTATGTGCACAAAACAACATTTCCACTATAAAATCATGGTAATGGTGCTCACCAATATAGGAAAAATATGTTGGGAAATATTGCTTCTATAATTTCCTACCCACCCTCCGCTGCACGCTGGCAGGAAAATGGAGGAGTACAAAGTGGTCAACTAATTCCTTTGATCTCCTTCCTTGTAAGTAGGGAGGAGCCCGATATTCGACTTGAACGTAAGTTTGACTCGAACATTGGGTGTTCGCCCGTTCAGCAAATACCAAACTTTATGGAGCGTTCGCAGCTAATTCAATCGCCGCAGAACGCCCCATAATGCACACTATTTAAGGCTGCTTACATGGTGGCTGTATATAGTGTAATAAATGAGAAAAGTTAGCTAGAGGCAGGTTAGTTAATGGCGTGCAGGCAGTTTAATATATATATATATATAGATACAGTGTCTCACAAAAGTGCGTACACCGCTCACATTTTAGTATATATTTTATTATATCCTTTCATGTGACAAAACTGAAGAAATGGCACTTTGCTAAAAATGTAAAGTAGTGAGTGTACAGCTTGTATAACAGTGTAAATTTGCTGCCCCCTCAAAATAACTCAACACACAGCCATTAATGTCTAAACCTCGGCAATAAAAGTGAGTACACCCCAAAGTGAAAATTTCCAAATTGGGCCCAATTAGCCATTTTCCCTCCCCAATGTCAAGTGACTTATTAGTGTTACAAGGTCTCAGGTGTGAATGGGGAGCAGGTGTGTTCAATTTGGTATTATTACTCTCACTCTCTCATACTGGTCACCATAGAAGTTCAACATGGCATCTCATGGCAAAGAACTGTCTGAGGATCTGAAAAAAAAGAATTAATTGTTGCTCTACATAAAGATGGCTTAGGCTATAAGAAGATTGCCAAGACCCTGAAACTGAGCTGCAGCATGGTGGCCAAGACCATACAGCGGTTTAACAGGACAGGTTCCACTCAGAACAGGCCTCGCCGCGGTCGACCAAAGAAGTTGAGTGCACGTGCTCAGCATCATATCCAGAGGTTGTCTTTGGGAACTAGACGTATGAGTGCTGCCAGCATTGCTGCAGAGGTTGAAGGGGTTGGGGGGTCAGCCTGTCAGTGCTCAGACCATTGCACACTGCATCAAATTGATCTGCATGGCTGTCGTCCTAGAAGGAAGCCTCTTCTAAAGATGATGCACAAGAAAGCCCACAAACAGTTTGCTGAAGACAAGCAGGCTAAAGACATGGATTGCTGGAACCATGCCCTGTGGTCTGATGAGACCAAGATAAACTTACTTGGTTCAGATGGTGTCAAGAGTGTGTGGCGGCAACCAGGTGAGGAGTACAAAGACAAGTGTGTCTTGCTTACAGTCAAGCATGGTGGTGGGAGTGTCATGGTCTGGGGCTGCATGAGTGCTGCCGGCACTGGGGAGCTACAGTTCATTGAGGGAACCATGAATGCCAACATGTACGGTGACATACTCAAGCAGAGCATGGTCCCTTCCCTTCGGAAACTGGGCAGCAGGGCAGTATTCCAACATGATAATGACCCCAAACACACCTCCAAGACGACTGCTGCCTTGCTAAAGTGATAGACTGGCCAAGCATAACTCCAGACCTAAACCCTACTGAGCATCTATGGGGCATCCCCAAATGGGAGGTGGAGAAGCGCAAGGTCTCCAACATCCACCAGCTCCGTGATGTCGTCATGGAGGAGTGGAAGAGGACTCCAGTGGCAACCTGTGAAGTTCTGGTGAACTCCATGCCGAAGAGGTTAAGGCAGTGCTGGAAAATAATGGTGGCTACACAAAATATTGACACTTTGGGCCCAATTTCGACATTTTCACTTAGGGGTGTACTCACTTTTGTTGCCAGCGGTTTAGACATTAATGGCTGTGTGTTGAGTTATTTTAAGGGGACAGCAAATTTACACTGTTATACCAGCTGTACACTCACTATTTTACATTGTAGCAAAGTGTCATTTCTTCAGTGTTGTCACATGAAAAGATATAATAGAATATTTAGAAAAATGTGAGGGGTGTACTCACTTTTGTGAGATACTGTATATATATATATATATATATATATATATATACAGTATAGTCAGTGTAGTGCAGACTATATATACAGTGCAGGCAGCGTATGTATTGATATAGCTATACTGTGTAATATATATATATATATATATATATATATATATATATATATATATACTCTGCATTCTGTGTAAACTAAATATACAGTTCAGGCAGTCTAATATATATATATATATATATATATATATATATATACAGTGCAGTCAGTGTAGAATATATATATTGATTGAAGATGACATTTTTTAACCACTTACGCACGACAATGTATGTCCCTTTTTTGAAGAGGGATATTTTGTTAACGGCAGCAGCTGCTGCCACAACCAAGGTATCCAGCTCTTTAGGCGGCGGTTCGGTAAAAGATAATGGTGGTCTCTGCGGCGGATTTGCCGTGAGATGACCGTTACCGTGGCGGGAGAGGTGCCAGCCCCCTCCCGCCACTCTCTCGCACCCTCTGCTGCTGATCGGGTCCTATCCGTGGCTGGGTATGGAGACGAATAAGGCTAAGATGGCCCCCACCCGTCTCCATACCATAGCAGGGCGGAAGTGACATCAAAAAGTCACTTCCGCCCATACGTCTTAAAGGCACATTTTTCAATGTAATTTTTTCAAATGACAATTTTTTTTTTTTTTTTTGCATTTAGGTCCAAATATGAGATCTGAGGTCTTTTTGGCCCCAGATCTTATATTTAAGAGGACCTGTCATGCTTTTTTCTATTACAAGGGATGTTTACATTCCTTGTAATAGGAATAAAAGTGACCCAAATATATATTTTTTTTTAAAAAACTGTGTAAAAAATAAATAAAATAAAATAAAATAAACAAGAAAAACATATTTTTTTTAAAGCACCCCTCCCGATGAGCTTGCGCGCAGAAGCAAACGCATACGTGAGTAGCATCCGCATATGAAAACGATGGTCAAACCCCACATGTGAGGTTTCGCCGCGATCGTTAGAGCAAAAGCAATCATTCTAGACCTCCTCTGTAACTCAAAACATGTCGCCTATGGAGATTTTTAAGGGTAAATGTTTGACGCCATTCCACGAGCGGGCGTAATTTTTAAGCGTGACATGTTGGGTATGAATTTACTCTGCGTAACATTATCTTTCACAATATAAAAAAACATTGGGCTAACTTTACTGTTGTCTTATTTTTCTATTCAAAAAAGTGAATTTTTTCCAAAAAAAGTGCGCTTGCAAGACCGCTGCGCAAATACGGTGTGACAAAAAGTATTGCAATGACCGACATTTTATTCTCTAGGGTGTTAGAAAAAAATGCATAATGTTTGGGGGTTCTAATTCATTTTCTAGCAACTTGTTTTTAACTTGTAAAAAACAAGTCTGAAAAAGAGGCCTTAAGAGTCCTTAAGTGGTTAAATAAAGGAATTGTCAAAAACTGTGTATTGTGGTTTTTACTTTTTGACACTTTTTTTGGTGAATGTGTAGGGGTACAATGTAACGGAGCAGGATCTGGGGGCCAGATTCTGATAAGCCCCCTGCCGCAGACCCCCACAACCACCAGGCAAGGGTTATGGGGATGAGGCCCTTGTCCCCATCAACATGTGGACAAGGTGCTTTGGGGGCCTGGTATGGTTCAGGAGGGGGCGCTCGCTCATCCCTCCCTTTCCTGGCCTACCAGGCTGCTTGCTCGATTAAGGGTCTGGATTTTGGAGGAGACCCTACGCTGTTTTTAAAAAAATATGCAGTTTTTATCTATATTGCCGGGAACCAGCAATATATTACAACCACAAGCAATTTTAAATTACATTTTTTCCTTTAGAAATGTAATTTTGCTGCTGTACAGTAAAACACATCAGAAAGATGCACCACTTTACAGGCAGGCTAAAAGGACTTCCAGGCATGATATTTAAAGGAATATTAAATGTTTTACTGTTTCATTTTAAGCATTATTAAAATCACTGCTCCTGAAAAAACTGCCATTTTAAAAACTTTATTTGCATTGATACATGTCCCCTGGGGCAGTACCCAGGTCCCCAAAAACTTTTCATGGTAATAACTTGCATATAACCTTTAAAATTAACACTTTTTATTTTTTACGTTCGTGTTCCATAAACTTTAATGGTGTTCGTATGTTCACACAAATCTAGCGAAATGCGTAGAGATCAAGATCTTTGTTTGGATCCTCCTTCATTCAGCCCATTGATACCTGTATATCACTTTTAATACTCGTCTTCATATTAATGCACCATATGTAAATGTCTGGGTTAGATATTGTAGTTATGGAGGTTATAGGAGTTCAGTATACCCCTTTTGGGATGTTGTCACACACCCTATATGGATATTAAAAAGTTTTAATAATGCTTTAAAGAATGCTTAATAAACATTGTATATTGTTTTACTATATGATATACTCTAGTGCTTTTGTGTCCTTTTCATTGGGGATATGAGTGGCAGCCTTTAAAGTCCTCTCTTTATCCATCTCTATAGAGGTTTTGTAAATACCACCTAACAAGTTATTGCTTAATGGTCCATTTAAAGAATATGTAAAACCAGCATTTCATATTCCTGTCATGTGCCTGCTGTACCATTTACTTGTACATGAAAAAGTACCCTCTCCTCTATATATTACTTCATTTGTGTGCAATACTTGGTGTCCCTGCCAGTCCCCCTGCTTTCCTATAATAAAAACTGACCACACTTGGCATGGGAGCACATCCAATGATCAAACTTGTCCTGCACCCCCCCCCCCCCCCCCCCCCCAAGCCACCCCCCCCCCCATTCACTGGGAAGAGCTGCTATTTCTCTTCCTCTCTGAGCTCCTTATGCAGCTGGAACCAGAGAGTATAAGGCAACTAAGATGTATTTTACCAGGGGCATAGCTCAATATTATAGTTGGCCAGTTCCTTTTGATGGTTTTCGATTGTCAACTTTGAGCTAAAAAGCATTTCCCGGACTGTAACTGCTTCATCATAAGTACATAGGGTCAAATACTATATAAAATAATAAAAAATGACAGTTGAACATTCATATAATACATAATGAGTTGACAAACCCCAAAATAATATCCATATATTGCAGTAAGATACCTCTTGACCCACCAGGTTACAATCTGGGAACCCCTTTGAGCTCAAGATGGCATTCATTTAACAAACTGAATTACTTTTAATGGTTGATTTGTATAAATTAAATTTGCTATATTTTTCTAAAACAAATAATCTGTGAGTATGCAGTGCCTCAAAAGTCCAACCATTTTCTAATGCTTTATAAATACATGATTGGATAAACGAGTTTCTTATATTTTCATGGAGTTGTGTTTTAAATAGTTAATGTCATCAGATAAAATGTTTCTGACTGCTCACATACTGTACATAAAATGTTTGAAATTAGCACTTACTGAAGCTGCCCTTGCTATAGCAATCCATTTATTACGTTTTTCATTTATAGCCTTGTAGTTTTTTTTTCACTGTCTGACATTTTTAAGAGTGTCAGATTTCTGTATTAAGCCCTGTACTGGCTCTGACATCACCAAGATGACTGGCTATGAAACATCCAACATCTAAAGCTGTGTGTTTGAGAGTGCCTGAACATTATCAGTGACAGTTTCAATGTTCCGCAAAAATAGAAAGAACTGATTATTCTTCACTGTCATAGAGTGATGAAGGCTTCACAGGTAGCAGCTAGACAACATTGTGGGCCAGGAGTGGGGAGGGAGAGAGCAGTAACTACTGACAAAAATCATAATGAATTGCTATGCATGGGCACATGTGTACACATGTACATTGCCATACCATTGTTTTTAATGATCTGGTTCATACTGTATGCGTTGCATTACATCACATCACGAAACATAGCTCAGGTATGTTTTTCCATCCAGCAATGTGCACTATGGGGCCTACTCCTGGCAACAGGTCATGTCCTCTTGGCTTAGATACATTTGGAAAATTACAGCCTCTTCTCACACTTCTCTAGATGCTGAGCACATAATTCAAAAAAGGTACAATGAATATGCATATTAATGCAGGAAAAAACAAGATTTCCATCCCTAAGGAAGGGACAACTTCCACAGAGTTGAAGAAACATTACGGCAGTATAATTCAGAAGGATAAGCCTTGCTCTGGATTCATTCTCTATATATATGTTTTTGAGAAGACATTTGAAAAATCACTGGTAATTGTAAGAAGCCTGTCCATGTATTCTCCTGCTTGCATTTACCAGAGATTAATATAACCTTTTTTTGTTGAAACTCTTTACATATGTCATTGCTATGTTCCTCTTTCTACACCATCTTCTGAAATCATGTTGTCATGTTACAATTATGTAGTGTCTATAGCACCATTCCAAAGGTTTGCAAATTGTAAAATCTTCTAGTTAGCTAGGGTAATAGTAGACGATAATTGTGTTTTTTGTTTTAAAAATGGGTTTATCAGTAACTTGCATTAACACGTCACCATTTACTGCAAGAGAACATCTTTTTTTTTTCTGCATATTATCATTAAAAGCAGTCACTGAGCTCCAGACAACAAATTTTTCCTATGCTGAGAAGATAAATCTGATGTCATCAGGCTTTTGTGGATGGTAGAAGCATTTCCTCAGTCTCTTATGGACACCGTGTGGAAGCAAAACCAAGAACTGCAGAGGCACCAGCATGTACATGGCTGTGTGATCTCCAAGCCAGCATCTTGGTCCAGGAAGCAGATAATAACCCTGGTTAATGCTTAACCACTTCAGCCCTTGAAGCATTTAATCCCTTCCTGACCAGGCCATTTTTTGTGATACGGCACTGCGTCGCTTTAACTGACAATTGCGCATGGTGCAATGTTGTACCCAAACAAAATGTATGTCTTTTTTCCCCATTAATAGAGCTTTCTTTTGGTGATATTTAATCACCAATTTTGAAAAAAACTCAATATTTTGCACTTTTTGCTATAACAAATATCCCAAATTAAAAAAAAAAATAATAATTTCTTCATCAGTTTAGGCTGATATGTATTCTACAGATTTTTGGTAAAAAAAATCTCAATAAGCGTATAATGATTGGTTTTCGCAAAAGTTATAGTGTTTACAAAATAGGGGATAGATTTATGGCATTTTTATTATTATAATTTTTTTTATTAGTAATGGCGGTGATCTGCAATTTTTATCAGGACTGCAACATTGCGACGGACACATCGGATACTTTTGCAACTTTTTTGGGACCAGTGACACTTATACAGTGATCAGAGCTAAAATAGAAACTGATTACTGTATAAATGTCACTAGCAGGGAATGGGTTAACACTAGGGGGGGCGATCAAGGGGTTAACTGTGTTCCCTATGTGTGTTTCTAACTGTGGGGGGAATGTGGCTGACTAAAGGAGGCGAGAGATCGTTGTTCCTACTTAGTAGGAACACACAATCTCTCTCCTCTCCCCTGACAGAACTGGGATTTGTGTTTTTACACACACAGATCCCGTTTCTTGCTCTGTCATGAGCCTTCGTGGGTGTCCAGCGGTCCTTGTGCCCACCGGGCATGTGTTTCAGCTCCTGGGGACACAATGTAGCGCACGCCTGCTACAGCATCTTAAAGAGCCGAAGTACAGGTACGACAGCTCGCCCAGGTGGGCCAACCTGCCACAGTGTAACTGCGTTGGCTGGTCGGGAAGTGGTTAAAGTGTATCTATACGGTATCTAAACCTTTTTTCAGTTTTAAATAGAATGTGATATAAACAATTGAGTACTGTCTGTGATATTTTTTTTTTATTTGTACTAACATAGAAGGAAAAAAAAATGAATGTGGAAAAGTTAGAACCCCATTAGGTTTTACTGTGAACTGGGGCTTGATTAGAGCCATTTCCCCTCACCTTCTGTACTGGGACAACATGTAACCAGACAGGAAGTGATGAGGTAAAATCTGCAACAGGTTTAAAAACAATAATACAAATCTGACAGATGTGCTATCTTTCCCCTACTTAACTTAAAAAAAGAAAAAAAAGAAAAATGGGCATCTTTTAGATGGACATCTTAACAATCACAACATACAGAGATATGGGATTTAAAGCTCATTTGAAGCAAAAACAAAAATCCCCTGCAAGGCAATGTCATAATGTGCTAGTATTCATCACATGCTAGCACATTATGCAAGACTTACCTCAAATCGAAGCCATCCAGCTCTGCTCTGTCATCGATGAGAGGGCTTCCATCTTGCTCTGGTCTTCCTTCTGGGTTCGCAGCCTCCGGCTACATGAGTGATCGGGGGCGCGATGACGTCACTCCTGCACAAGCATGTGGGAGCCACCATTTACGGCATGGGCTCTAAACGTCACCGGATGCATGCACTCCTAAAGTGCAAGTTCAGGAGATATTCACACTACCTACAGGTAAGCCTTATTATAGGCTTACCTGTAGGTATAAGGGGTATAACAGAGTTTATTACCACTTTAATAATGACATAAAACTCACACACACACACATACACACACCACAGGTTGCACTGTATAGACCGGTGTCTTTATTCAACCTTACCAACTATGTAACTATGTAAAAAAAAAATATTTCTGTCTGTGTTGCTGCAGGAGGGGGTGTTTTTTTACTTCTCATTCTGGGTTAATGTTTTTACATCAAGACAGGAAGTGTATTACCCGCACTGTGTTTAAAACACACTGGAAGTGTGATCTGCTGCAGAATCTGTAAAATTCTGGAGTTGCATGGCACTTACAAATATCAAAATCAACTTTATGACTTTAGCACAAAAATAGACACTACTCCCAGGATCCTCTCTTTAAAACATTTGCCTATTACTAGGGCTTAAAGCTGATGTCCAGGTTTACTTTAATTTTAAATAGTTTGTTTAGGACAAGATGGTCCAAATAAACTACTTCCTTCATTAACATATGTGCCCACTGGGGGGGTGCTGTATAAACTGTATGTAGCCTCAGCTACACACAGTATATAGCACTGAGTTCTTCCTGAATACAAAGCTGCCCATGAATAGCTGAGTGGCACTCAGCTCAACACTATTTTATTCCAGGTGTGAGACATGAGGGTCTCATCTCACACCCGAAACTAAGCTGAGGCTACATACAGTTTCTACAGCACACCCAGTGGGCATACATGTGACCTGGATATTTCCAGGTCACATGTTAGTGAAGAAGGTAGCCTGTTTGAGCCAGCTTGGCCCAAATTAACTATTTAACCACTTGCCTACTGAGTATTTTTACCCCCTTCCTGCCCAGGCCAATTTTCAGCTTTCAGTGCTGTCACAATTTGTACCCATATGTGCCACTTTGTACCCATATGAAATTGTTATAATTTTTTTTCCCACACAAATATATTTTTCTTTTGGTGGTATTTAATCACTGCTGGATTTTTTATTTTTTGCCAAATAAAGAAAAAAAGACCGAAAATTTGGAAAAACAAAAACCCTTTTCATAGTTTATTATAAAATTTTGCAAACAGGTAATTTTTCTCCTTCACCGATGTGAGCTGATAAGTCTGTACTAATGGGCACTGATGAGTCAGCACTGGTGGGCACTGATGAGGCTGCACTAATTGGCAGCACTGATGGGCACTGATGGGTGGCACTGATGGGCACTGGTAGACAACACTGATGGGCACTACTAGGCAGCACTGATAGGTTACACTGATGAGGAGGCACGGATGGGCACTGATTGGCAGCACTGATTGGTACTGATTGGCAGCACTGGTGGGCACTGATTGGCAGCACTGATAGGCAGCACTGGTGGGCACTGTTGGGACTACACTGACAATCAGGACACTAATAATCAGTGCCCTGATTATCAGTGTAAATGTCCCTTTCACACAAGCCGGTTATCGTCTCTTTCTCCTCACGCAGTTCAGCATGAGGAAAAGAATGCCAATAACAGGCTTGTGTTTACATCGTGATCAGCTGTGATTGGACGCAGCTGATCACTTGGTAAAGAGCCGCTGATTGGGCTTTTCCCCCGATCTGTGATCAGCTGTGTCCTGAGGACACAGCGATCACAGAGCCCGCCACCTGCATGCCTCAGTGGGAGAGCGGTGGGCACAATCACAGAAGGACATCATGTGACGCCCTCCAAGAACTAGCCAGATGTGCTGTAGCCATCATTTGGCTCATTCGTTCCATCAGCAAGTGGTTAAAGCAAAAGTAATCCTGGAAAGTAATAAAATAAGCGCCCCCATCCCGTGGTAGCGAATGCATACGTAGGTTGCACATGCATATGTAAACAGTGTTTTCTCTATACATATGAGGTATCAGCACAAACATTATAGCGAGAGCAATAATTCTAGTGCTAGACCACCTCTGTAACTCTAACTTGGTAACCTGTAAAAATTTTTAAAGCGGTGCATATAGAAGTATCGCAGTTTGTCGCCATTCCACGAGAGTCTGCAATTTTAAAGAGTGACATGTTAGGTATCTATTTACTCGGCATAACATCATCTTTTAAATTTTACAATAAATTGTGTTTTTCCTTGAAATTTTTTTTGAGTGTATTTTTTCCAAACAAATTGCATTTTAAAAACAGCTGCGCAAATATTGTGTGACATAAAAAAGTGCTGCGATCACCATTTCATTCTCTAGGGTCTCTGCTAAAAAAATATATATAATGTTTGGGTATTTAAGTACTTTTCTAGCATTTTCTACTTGTAAACAAAAAGTGTCAAAAAAGACCTGGTCCTTAAAGGTGGTGCTGGCATTCAGTAGAGAGAAACAGCCAAAGGCATTGTCAGATAAAGTGCTGTAAGAGGTAATAAATACCTATAAATGCTATTTAGCATGCATGCATGCAACATGAAAATATAAATCTGATGCTAGGTTCACTATAACTCCCAAAGGCTTCACAAAAGACTCAAGTGAGTGCCGAGGGGGCTAGGAAATAAGGTATAGACGTAATTTTTTTTAATAAAGCAGATACAGTGGAGACATAACATTATGGAAGACAGGGGATTGCCTGAAAATTAACAAGTTATTTTAGCAGAAGGGGAGGGGCGGTCACTGACACAGCTGACAGGCAGGGAGGGGTGGGGGGGAGATGAGGACAGAGGAGACCTGCGGATGATGGAGCCATGTAAACTAACCAGAGTGTCAGGGCTCAGCAGCCATGATAAACCGTGGTCAGTTTACAGGGGGGATGGCTGCACCAGGCAGGATCAGCCAGGTATTTCAAGTGATAAAAAGGATCAAATGACACAGCACAAGCACTGTGCTGTTATTCATACTTTAAAGGGACAGAATTAATTTTTATTAAAGGGTAACAAATGCTTTAAGTTTCATGCATTTGGCTACAAAATAAAGAATAGCTATAGGTTCACATAGCATACAGCTTTTATTTTTAGACTATGTGATTTGGAGCTTGCTGAATGTTTAGGTTTGCCGTTAAATGTAGAAGAGACATCTCAGACATGATATACATAGCATTGAAAAAAATGTCCCATTAGCTGTTTTGCCTCCTCACCTCCTTTTTTTCTTACCTGAGTCCTATCCCGATCCAGTGTTGTGCCTCTCTCTCTCTCTCTCTCTCTCTCTCTCTCTCTCTCTCTCTCTCTCTCTCTCCTCACAGGCTCAGAGACAACAGTGGTAGCCATTGGCTTCTGCTGCTGTCAAGTCCTGTGAGGAGGAAATGGGGGTGGAGCCAAGCAACATTTTGTGTGTCAATAGGAGCTCAAAAGTGAACTCAAAGGTGCGACACCAACAGGAGCGGCTTGCTATGTTGGCACAAAGAGAAGAGGAGGAGCCAAGAGCACTGGTGGAGAACACCAGAGGAGTAGGATCAGGGCTGCTGTGTGTAATACCATTGCACAAAGCAGGTAAGTATACTATGTTTATTATTTTACTTAAAAAAATACCCTTTACAACCATTTTAATCCAAAGTAGTACATAAATAATACTGGTTTCCCTAGATGGTGGCTATAGTTAACGACTGCAGGCCAAACAGTTTACTATACTTGAGCTGAGACCAGATCTCCTGACCAGGACATCACATTAGTTCCATTATGGTACAAATTATTAAATACACTTAACAAATAGATGTAGTGTTCTTTGCATGTGCACAGGCATAAAGATAGCAAAACATCTATTTATGCTTTCAAAATTCATAATTTTGCTCCTGTCATATTAATTCACATTCTCAATCACATATATGGCAAAGAATATTTGACCTCCTACTGAGTTTTGCACAATACACTACCAAATAGCAGATTTTCTCATTACAAAATTATAAAGCCCCAGCTTGCCATTACTATTATTGCACTTACAAAAGAGCACCATTTCCCAGTGAGCTTTTAGAAGTACTCTACTATTACGTTAGTAAGAAAACAACCGTCTTCAAATTATTTTTAGCAAACACATAGAAGGGATATTGAAGATCTAGCCTTAACCCTCCATGGAAGCGATGTAAGTAAATTGGAAAGAACACTCTTTTATGTCATAATGCATAAATCGTAATTATGATGTTTGCTAAGACAACTTAAAGCATTGTGTATAATATGATTCACTACCCAAGAAATTTCCATCTACTGCATTCTATGCTTGTATTAGCCAACTTGTTATTATAGGCCCATTATTTTTAAACTAAGCAAAACAGCCATTACCTAAGTCAAAAAGTGACTCAGTAATTGCAATTCCATCTTCAGGAAAAAAACAAAAACATCAACTTACAGTACTAGCGTATTTTGCTGTGAAAATATTAAGATGACTGAAATGTCATTGAGAGCTGAGGGATTCAATAACATCAATCTTGTAAAACATTTAAAAAAAAGTGAAGTGACTAATATGTTAACCTGATATAAAATGCTGCTTGTACTTCATTTAAAATAAATGTATTTAAAAGACTACAGAAGATGTACAGTTCTAAAAAATCATTAGAACAAATAAATAACTATATGCTTAAGCATGTCACTAAATTAAATTACATCCCTTTAATTTCCAGATGATGATGAATAAATAAATACATTTTACCAGTATTATAGGTGCAATCGTGTTAATAAATGACCATGAAAGCAAAGTATCATTTAGAGTTCAAAAAGTGAAAATATGCTTAAACTGTTACCCAGAGCAACATCAATAAAAAACTAACCTACCTATTAAAGTGTCACTGTGCTAATAACAAACAAAATTCAAAAATGAACCAGAGGAATCATTTAAAGTCCCATTGGTGAATATTGTGCATTTGCCATTTCCTGTGCCAACAATTACAGTTATAAACGTGAATATTTGTGTAGCAACAACAGATGTCCTCCTTAGTGTAAAGCCAGCCATAGATGCAGAAACAATGTGGAAAAACACAGTGATTATTGCTAGTGGCTATAATAACTGCTATCAGTAATTGCATGAAAAATCCAACATGCTGGTTGTAACCAAGGTGATCGATCAATCATCTTGGGTACATTCATTCTGCCCATCCAATATTCAAATAGTCTACTACTTACTTTGCTACCATCCAGTATCCAAGTACTTCCATATTGGCAAAACAAAGGTGTGACTTGCAGCCACTCAGTAATGACCCCTTTATTAGGGTGGTCTCACCAAAACTGAATGACCTGTAGTCAGAAAAAGGTTATTATAGGTATAGCTATTAAACAAACCAAAAGTGGTAAAGGCCCAGGCCAAGATGGGCTCACACTTACATATTACAATTTTTTTCACATTTTATTCCCATACTTAATTAAATAAATTAGCTCATAACAGGATGATTACGTTGCCATCAGATATTGTTTCAGCGCATATTATGATTATCCCAAAAGATGGTAAAGATCCTACAGTTTGTTCCAGATACTGACCTTTCTCCCTGCTTAACAAAGGCACAAAATGATTTGCTAAAGCAGTGTTTCTCAACTTTTGTCAGTCAAGGCACCCTTAAAATTATGCACAATCTTGTGGCAAAAAAATAAAGCTAATAGTTTAACATAACATAGCAACATCCACACATGTTGGACACCAAACGTGATTTATTCTTCCAAAGCAAACACACCTTTAAACACTGGTACTGACTAGTTCTGAGATGTTTCTCTCCCTCACTCAGCTAATGTGACCCCAGTGCTGATGTAGAGGGAAAGGGGAGCTGCAAACAAGGATGCTATGGAGGCACCCAACTTCCTCCTTATCAACCAATGACATCATTGCTTGTTAAGACTCAGGTGGCCGAAAGGTTGAAATGGTGCACAATGAAAACCCGTAACTTTGTGGAGCTAAAAGGTAGGCTTGATCTTGCTGCCCTATACAATTTTTGGGCAATTTTTAGGCATTTTGCCAAGGCACCCTTGAAGAAACCTGAGGGCACCCTGGTTGAAAAAGACTGTGCTAAAGATTTGTACCTATTTCTTGTTCCTTGTATCTAGAAAAATATTCTCTTCTGTCAGGTGGGATTTGTGCGGGAGGCAAGAGACAACGCAATTTGAGCTCTCAATATTATACACCTGGCCCTGTTGAGGGCAATTCCATGCATCCTACTTTCTACAGGTGCAGAAAAAGCCTTTGATAGGGTTGACAGGTCATTCATATGCCTTACTTTGGAGCAGATAGGCCTAGGTTCTCACATGATCAAATGGATAAAGTTATTTTACCTTACCCCTTCTGCCTGGGTCCATGTTAACAGCTTCTTAATAATTCCCTTCACCATCTCTAATGGGACTAGACCGAGTTGTCTAGTTGCCTTATCTCTACTTTTATTTATCTTGACCCTTGAATCTCTACTTCTCTCTATTAGGGAAAACCTTGATACCTAGGGAATCCATATAGCCTTACACCATAATAAGTTTGCTGCTTTTGCAGAGGACCTTCATTTTTTTCTTACTACCCAAATATTTCTATCCTGAGCCTCATGTCAGAATTTTAGAAATATGGGGACCATTCTAACTTTCCTATCAATTATTTGATGTCCAAAACCTTGAATCTTAACACTCACCAAGCTAAAACATGATTTCTCATTTAAATAGAATCCTGAAACCCTAAATATGTGGGTATTCATTTACTTAAAGACCTTACTGTAGTGTTTAACCTTAACTTTCCCCAATTCCTTCAAAAAATAAGAATTGATCTATGTCTCTGGTCTTGGAACACTTTTTCATGGACAGGTAGATGCAATGTCATCAAACAGAATATTCTATCAAGACTTTTGTAGCTCCTACAAACCCCCTAGAACAAAAAACATACTATTCTATGCAAATTCAAGAATAAAGGATGCCTGACCTTACCAGGCATCAAATTAAACACAGTTATATATTTAGTCCATGATGTAGACTGCTGTAGACATGATAAATTTAAGCTATGGATACTCTTAGAACAGACTGCTTCTCTTCCCCTGCTGGTTCTGCCTTAGTGCCTCCAATCCATCCAACGATCTAATAAACTTCAAACAACAATGGGCCCCACTTGGAAAACAAACCAGAGGGTCCTTTTCACTATGCATCTTTCTGAACACTCAAGTCCTCTATTTCCAATAATTGGAAATTCAACCTTCTAAAATTCTGTCCAAATCCTGGACTTTAAGACCTACTTTCTCAACATTGGTTACACTTGGCACTAACTTTGTCTGGATACTAACCTAGCACCTTTGGGACATTATAAATGGAAACAATTATATTTATTTTCTCTCTTCTTTACCGTTATGACTTTTGACCAAACTTTGACACTTTATGAAAAGGAATGCTTAAAACCAGTATTCACTAATCATGTCCTCCCTCTATGCAACAAATTATTACTTTATATAGACAGAGATTTTTTACCTTTTTTTTTGAGAATTGGGATGGAGTATGCCTCAGGTCACAGGAAAATCCAACATTTTTAACTTATAAAATCTTCCAGCAATAATAAATATCAGGTTTCCAGCTATAACATTTTAACACAATAGTATATGGTATGTTACACATCTTTTGATATTTCACATTTTTGGGTCCAAGCTATAATGCATAAATGTACTAAAAGGTTAAAGGTGCCTTCAAATCGCCGCGCCAATGCGCTTTTTAGATGCAAATTTAAGGGAGACACCTACTCAAAAATAAATCTCTTGTACAAAAATAACATCTGCACCTGAAGATTTAAACTCCTTCAGTGCCATCCATATTTTCCTAATTGGGTTGAGATATTTAACATTATAAGACAGAATTAATTTGGACATAGTTATAGGTTCTTTATCAATGCTATCAGTAGTCGTGTAAAACCACCAATAAATATGAAAAAGATAGGAAATAGAAAATACCGGTCTTCATATGGACAGGAGCTATTTATAATTTACTCTATATTCTGGTTGAGGTCCCTTGGCTTTCTTGTTAGGATCCTTTCTAATTGCTTGCATTGGTCGTAAGTTGTATGAGGTTAATATTATTACTCCAACTAGCCAGGTTAAGACTGCCAAAGACCAGTTTTTTTTTCTTATTATAACATCTTTGTACAATAAGATTACTCATCTAATATTATCTCTGTAATCATATACTTTTGTCATTATATGGTATTGTATACCCTTATTTATCCTGATACCTGTTGATATTACTCAATTGTGATATGCATGTTGATGCCTTAACAAATTAAACAACTGTTCTTGTTGTCTTTTAACAAAAAAAATTAATAAAATTTTTGTAATCAAGAAAATACAAAAAACAACAAAAAAATAGAACCAAAAAATATGAGTCTCACAGCGGAAACTACAAGGCTGGTATAGGTAAAACCACATAGAAAAAAAGGTCAAAATAATTACCAATAAACCTACACTGTGTGGGCAGCTCGGGACACGGGGCCAACCCACAATGGTAGTGAGGAAGCATGGAGACAACCTTTACAGGGCAAAAGCCATCTGCAGCTAGAAAGAGAAAAAAAACTGAGTGTAAAAATAGCTTACAATATAGACCTCATGGGTTTACAGGTCATTCCCAATGTGGATCAGGGAATAAGGCTGAGCACCATGTGCCAGGCCAAAGGACAGAAGGTAGCCTCATCAGGTGTTGTTGGGGGGGGGGAGTCCAGTTGGAGCAGAATGTTGTGGCACCTGGGATGATTTCTTCACCTTGGACTTTTACATGGTCCAGATTTTGCTGGGTGTTGTTCAAAGATGTGGTGTCGGCATTGACAAGATCAAAGCTTCTTCTGGAAGCAGTGTCAGGCTCAAGTTTTTTAAGGAATGCTTCACCTTCTGTAGATTCTGAATGCTGAATTGGGGGCTATCTTTGGTAGCTTTGAGCCTAAAGGGTAAACCCCAATAGTAAGACACTCAATGATGCCGGAGATGTGTAGTTAATAGGCCTCAGATCATTTTGTTTGGCTAAGGTTATAGGGGAGAGGTTGCTCTAGATATGAATCTTTTCCCCTTTAAATTTGGATTTGTTTAAAGTGGAAGTTAACAAAGTCTCTTTGCTATCATAGTACTGGAAACAGATGATAACCTCCCAAGGCTGGGCCTTAGGGACTGGAGTTGAGAATCACTAACAGATCCCCCCGTTTTCCAAGTCCTTTCTTGTGGGTTTGGAGCTGAGGGGGGGATGGGGGGGGGGAACTCGTGGCTTCTGGGGGGGATTCAAGTAAAACGTAATTATAAGCAAGGAAAGAACAGAGACTTGGAGGTTGATTAGGCCTTCCTCCCTCCCACCCCAACCCATCCTCTCTACTACACCCCTTGCCTACTCCTCTTCTTACATTTGGCTCATCGCTTCCAGCCTCTAACTCGAACCCAGCCAAATATTTAATTATTTATTTTGTGTTATTTATTTATTTAATTCTTATAAATCCGCTTTTTATTTCCCTTTTTTTTTTTCATTATTATCTATCCCCCACCCCCCCCCCCCCCCCCTTCTTCCTATCTAAAATGGTGCTCAATTACACTTTGAAAAGGCTGCTAATCCTTTAAAAAAAAAAAAAAAAAAAAACCCCACACCCCAAAAAAAAAAAAGGAAATAGGCATCTTTTTCGATCCACAATTTTCCAAAGCAGATGGAATTTTGTCACAAAATTTCATTCCTTGATAACCTCCCAAGGCTGGGCCTCAGTGGGGTGGGGGGGGGGGGGGGGGTTAGGGCCAAGGGATCTGTGTGCACAGTCAAGTCAATGCGCCAGTCAATATTAGGTACATTTGGTGCCAAGGTGGTAAATTGCCCCATTAGATAAGACTGGAGTTGAGAATCACTAACAGATCCCCCGTTTTCCAAGTCCTCTTGTTGGAGTTGGAGCTGAGAAACTGTGTGCTTCTGGGATAGATTATCTTCTTCTAGCACATGGTCAAACTGAACCAAATCATGAAATCTGGACTCTAGGTGGTCTGTGCATCTCCCAATAAGGTTATTTTCCCCTCAGTTCTTGGGCAATCTTACTCACTTCCAGAGAGATAGCAGGAGTTATATTCTGCAACAGAGTATGCAGCTTCTCATCCAACACTTCAATGGTTAAGTACAGAACTGTGGATGAGAGTGGAATAGTAGATGATATGGTACCTGTTTCTTCTGTGACTGCGGAGGTGCCCTGGAGATTAGATGAATCACTGGCTGTATTGAGGCCAGGGATGTGGGCTTGGAGAGAAATTGATCCAGCATGGGAGGCTTTTCTCAGGAGGGGGTGATGGAGAGAGTTTCTTGCACCTGATTTTGCCCATGAGGTACCCAGGGTGATGGTAGGTCAGGATGGCATGCCCTTGTGCTGATTATGTGTTGCAGAACCTGAGCGAATTCCCAGTATGGCTGAGGTGTGGCAAAGCTCCCAGTTTACACATTCGTCATCTTCAGTGGCTCTGTATGCTCCTCTGAAAATATACAGTTGCCACAGTGTTGCCCTTTTAAATCCATGTATGAAGATATTTCTAGAAACTAGTAGATGTGTTTAATTTGTTTGAAAATGTTTATACCAAACCATACAATATTTTGCTTTATTATTATTTAGCTAAAGGTGAGTAGATTGGATCACCCAAATTGTGAGTAACACTAAATGAGGTTTATCATTTGTGAGTAGATGTTTGCTTGGATCATTGAGCCCTCTAGGCAAACAACACTACTGTTTTTGAATTGGTAAAGGTTCCTCAGAACACTACAATTTTACTTTCAAACAGAAATTCCTGAGAATACCATTCTCTTATGCCTCCAGTTGGCAGTGGAAGAGGCCATAGGTTACATGGGATTATGGATTCTGATTCTGTACATCCCTTGTGGGGTCATTGCCCTAAAAAGGAACTATTTACTTCCATATTAGAATATGTCATCTTTTCCTCACTCTGCATTTTCTTCAAGAGCTTCCAATAGAAGACAAGACAAAGGAACAGACATGTTTTATGAGTACTTTATTCATATTTTCATTATGGCCTTAATTACTGTGGGCATAGTTTTTGATTTGAAACCAATATCCTGTAAGACAGATTGTCCCATGATTATGTCGAATTTAGACCATACTGTTATTTGTTTTCTCCTAATGAGTCATTATACACTCTGTTATAAAATCTAAGATATTTATGAGATCTACATTTAATATCTAAATCGTTAATATTAATTTGAAGTTTCAGTAAAACATTCCTTGTAATGAAGCATTTTTTACATTTCAAAACATCATCAAACATCTAATTTCAGAGCTTGTATATAATAAATAATTGGGCCCAACACAGTACAACTTTAAACAATGGAAAAAGTAATTTAGTATGTTGGCTCTGATATAGCAAAGTTGTATTTACAAGGATTGGTGTTGTCAAGCCTGAGAACTAGAATAAGTTTTGGTTTTGCACAAAACTAAGAGTATTTATGATTGTATTTCATTTCCAACTTTAGGATTATGCTTGATTGCTGCATTGATTTTACAAGAGGGAGAGTATTTGTTTTCAGGAAATCTTTACTTTCATCAGCTGACAACAGCACAATTGCCAAACAGAATGTGGACATTAAAGGATAAACGCTTGTGAAGAAAAGTCAGTAGTAACTGAAATACATTTACATATTTTTTCACAATGTTATTTCTGTAACATGGGGATGGTGAACAGACACATCATGTTATCTTAAAGCTCAGTTGGACCTTAGCCATGTATTACTGGAATAAACTCAGGCTGCATGTACAGCAATAAATATGCTTGTGATTTTGTTTTCTTGTCTTGTACATTCTTTGTGCTGTGACAAGGGCTAAAATATCCTGTGCTGAAGCACTCTGAAGAGTTGGTCTGCTGGTTTCACACACAATGTGTATTTGTGTGAACCCAGCCAAAACCACAAGGTGCTCCGACGACCAGCACCCCTAGAACCCCAGCAACGCTGACTCACTTCCACATCGGCCCATCCAGCCCTGGTTTTCCATCTCCCTGAGGTCTACATCATTTTGGGACACACCCACGTAGCTGGGAGTCACATCCATTGGGCTTCAGATACTGTGAACGTATACCATCATCCACACGGCAGCAACGCGGCTCTATCCCTTCCACCTGTCAGTAAGCCAGTGGACTTGGCATCCCAGCCATGTGCAGCTTACAGTTCAGGTCTCCACCTTCCCGCTGTCAATCATCTTCGCTTTCTCCTCCAGCACGTCCAGCCCTTCCCCACACGCTGGTGAGCGTGTTCCACATTTGACCACAGTGAAGCAGGGGTATCCCCCCCCTAATGCTGCAGGAGGTTTTTTGTAAACCCCAATGCCCTCAGCTCCTTGTTGCTCCATGGATCTTCTGCAAAACTGTAAGCTGTTGATTTATTTTTTTACCTACCTCATATCCCTTCCTGTCTGATAACAGGATTGTTCTTTCACATGCATTACTGAATAAACTAGGACTAATCATGTTCAACTGTCTGCTGTGAGACTGTGTTTATTCCTCAACCCATTGAGCGCTGGTCCGTTTGTTTTGTTTCACACCCAAAGTTGTGGTCCAAGGCATCCCCACGCCAAACACTGCTCCAATCAAAAATGCTGCTTAGGGAGTGATAATTCTGTTGATTAGAGCAGGGAGGAGTGCTGGACTGCTGGAGAGCCTAGGTCATCGTGATGTGAGAGAAGTGGTCTGCCTTTTCAGAGTACTGATGCAAGGTTAAAAATACCTTTTACAAAAAAAAAAAAAACACAAGCATATGCTTTACTGTATACATAGCATGACTGTATTCAAGTAATACATGACAGTTTAATTGGGCTTTATAATACATGACGGTTTAGTTGGGCTTTATTTAACTGGGACTTTAAAACAAATGCATTTGTGCAGATCTATTGGTAAATAAAACTCCAGTAAAAATGATTAAATTGTTTAAGGCTGTATTCACACTTGTGCGACTTGTCATGCAACTTTGGACACATAAAGTCACATAACAAGTCACAGACCATTGTTTTCAATGGCACCCATTCACATATCACTTAAAGTTGCAGCAACTTTGAAAAGCTGCCTGCACTACTTTGAAGTGACTTGTGGTGCGACTTAGTGCCAGAGAGTGTAAAGTCAGATCAAAGTCGCACTTAAAGTCGCATCATACAGTGCCTTGAAACAATATTCATACCCCTTGAAAATGTCCACATTTTGTCATGTTACAACCAAAAACGTAAATATATTTTATTATAATTTTGTGTGATAGACCAACACAAAGTGTCATATAATTGTGAATTGGAAGGAAAATGATAAATGGTTTTTAAAATTGTTAAAATATCTGAAAAGTGTGTCATGAATTTGTATTCAGGCCCTATTTACTCTGATACCCCTAACTAAAATCTAGTGGAACCAATTGCCTTCAGAAGTCACCTAATTAGTAAATAGAGTCGACCTGTGTGTAATTTAATCTCAGTATAAATACAGCTGTTCTGTGAAGCCCTCAGAGGTTCATGAAGGCCAAGGAACATACCAGACAGGTCAGGGATAAAGTTGTGGAGAAGTTTAAAGCAGAGTTAGGTTATAAATAAATTTCCCAAGCTTTGAACATCTCACAGAGCACTGTTCAATCCATCATCCTAAAATAGAAAGCATATGACACAACGGCAAACCACCAAGATATGGCTGTCCACCTAACCTGACAGGTGGAGCAAGGAGAGCATTAATCAGAGAAACAGCCAAGAGGCCCATGGTAACTCTGGAGGAGCTGCAGAGAACCACAGCTCAGTAGGGAGAATCTGTGCACAGGACAACTAGTCGTGAAACATGATGAAGAAGGTGCTCTGATCAGATGAGACCAAAATTTTACTTTTTGGCCCAAAAGCAAAAAGCTATATGTGGTGGAAAACTAACACTGCACATCACTCTGAACATACCATCCCCATCCTGAAACATGGTGGTGGCAGTATCATGTTGTGGGGATGCTTTTCTTCAGCAGGGAAAGGGAAGCTGGTCAGAGTTGATGGGAAGATGGATAGAGCCAAATACAGGGCAATCTTAGAAGAATACCTGTTATGCCGCCTACACACGATCGCACATTCCGACAACAAAATCCATGGGATTTTTTCTGACGGATGTTGGCTCAAACTTGTCTTGCATACAAACGGTCACACAAAGTTGTTGGAATTTCCAAACATCAAGAACAAGGTGACGTACAACACGTACAATGGCACATTCAATACCAAGTGCGCCACCCTTTGGGCTCCTTCTGCTAATCACGTGTTAGTAGAAGTTTGATGACAGGCGATTCACGCTTTTCAGCCTCCTGCTTTTACGATCATTACTGCTCTTCAGTTTGTGCTTGTGGGTTCGTATTTCTATAACGTATTTAATTTTCAGTGCATTCTTGTCCACTCGTATCTGCTTTTCAACTCCGGCTTTTGTTTTTAAGTGCTTTCTGTTAGTTCATTCTGACCAGCCGACCGTTTTAAAGCCATGAGGACCCTCACCCCGGACCAGAGGGTTTATAAATACCATCTGGCCAGAGCCAGAAGAGTGGTGGAGAACCCTTTGGGAAAATGGCCAGCCGGTTCCGCCTAATCCTTACCCCAATCATCATGGCAGAATATAAACCTAACCATCTAATCCTTGCATGCTGCATTCTACACAACTCTTCAAGGAGAAATTCAATGAACTATATTGCCTCAGTTGGGCTTGAGGCCGGACTTCAACAAGAAACCCTGAAGACGCTTGAAGCTGGCCGTCCTGGCTTGCCCCCCCCCCCCCCCAAAGCACCCATGAAGTAAGACAGAAGTATGTTGAGTACTTTGCAGGTGGGGGGGGGGCATTAATATGCCAGAAACTGTTTAAGAAACATTTTGTTAACAATTTTTTAACTTAAACTGAAAGAAGATTTACTTTGATTTACTGCCTGGGTTTCTTTTAGCTGTTTCCTAGGTTCTCCAATGGCCATTTGTTTTTGGAAAATTTCTTCCATAGTACAAATGTAATTTATTTGATACATGAGGTGACAATATCTTCTTCAGCAAACTATTATTATGTTGTGGGTCTGCTACACACACCTTGCTTTTGTTGTTAATGTATGTAATGCATTACTGACAAAAATATTTATAATTTTCAACACCATGAATTCATTTTGTGGATTCATGGAAATGGCCTGATAGTGGCAAATTAGAAAGCACTGTGGGAGTTATTTACTAAAGGAAATTCCACTTTGCACGCCCAGCGCACTTGAAACTGCACTGTAGTGCAAAGTGGATTTGCCTTTAGTAACTAACCCCCATTGTCACTGTAAACACCAACTTACTACAAATATTGCTATTGAGCATTAAAAGAAGAAGCCACACATTGTTGCATTATTGAGTACAAAACATTTTACTCAAAGCACATTCACATGTGCGTTAGAAAAAGGTTTTTGAACAAACCAACATCTTTGGTGTATTTTTTTTTCCATATTGTAAATATCCTTTTTTTTGGTTAAACAGGCATGTTTCAAAGCATAACATACACAACTCAGGAACTTACAAAGTTCAACTTTGACAAAGTGAAGGCAATATCAGACATGAGTATGTCCAAACTGTGTTGATATTGCCTTCATCAGATGGGGTGATGTCACCCCTGTAAAAAACAAATTTTGAAGATGCACACAATTTGGGATTCAAACTGGGTATTTCCCTCCTGATCCCATTCCTAATGTCAACATGTGTTAGCTCCCATCATGGGGGATCAATGGACGTGTTTTGGGGGTGCAACCCTTTCCTCTCACATAATTGAGTTGGGAGGAAGGGGTTGCACCCACAAAACGCATACATTGATATCCCGTGATGGCAGATAGCACATGTTGACACACCGTGTGCATCTTCAATTTTTGTCTTTTAAAATTAAAAAAATAATTAAAATTAAAAAATACACAATAAAACGGTACAATTTTTTTGTGTTTTAGATTCTGCCTAAAACATCAATAATGTTCTTAATTTTTTTGGTACGTCATTGCTGTTTTCCTTTATATTTTCTAAATCACGATTGCACCCCATTCTCTCCCCCATGAGGATCTGGGCACTTTCACTTGTGAAATGAGATTCTGCTTCCACAACATCCACTTCACCTAAAAGAGAGAAAAAAACACACCATGTATTATAAATATGCAGGAACAGATATCTTACCTGAAACTTTGGTCTCAGACACTCACCTGTTGTGGTGACAATTTTGCCCACTTCCTCTCCCTCCTCATCCCCAGCTTGTGGTGTGGGGATTTCCCCTTCTTTAGGAAGGGGGGGGGGTCCCTGGTGTCCTCAGATGTCCCGAGTCTTTTCTCCCCTATGTGAATAAAAAATAGGTATTGGAGGGCAGAAATAGGAATATGAAACATTGCTTGGAAGTGTCATACAATTGTCTGTTTTGGCAGAATTCCAAGCTGAAGAACATTTTATTTCCTTTTAAAGCTGGAATACTTACCTTTTTTGTTAAAGTATCACACATGTAGACACCCCTATAGTATCCACTGGAGCACCTGTGTGGGACACCCTAAAAAGTTTGATTCTGGTGTCCCACACTAGTGTTCCTGCGTCCAGATGTGTAAACAGCTGCTGAGTGTCCTCTCCTTACACTGAATCAAGTTTGCATTTCACTCTAGTCACAAACCCATCTAGACAAAAAACATATTTTAATACAAATAGGCATGAACAAATGTAGTTAACCTGTATCTGCCTAAAACATCTTATACGTCGGCAAAAAATTGATGTTTCCTACGACCGATTACTGTGCCCATGAAAAGGTGAAATGTACAACAGTGAAGAAAAGCACATGGAGCAGCACAAACGTTAAAAAGAAGAATAGGAACACACAACAAAATACTTACTTTTTTGCAGCACTCTCTTGATTCTTCTGTACTGATCGTGCTCCCTCAATTTGAGGTCTGACCATCGTTTCCTCAGGTGATCATTGGATCGTCGTACCCCAAAATTCCTGTGCAGACTCTTCACAACTTTAGGCATGATCTTGGCCTTTCTCACATTTGGGTTTGGGTACGGTCCATACTTTCCAGCATAGTCGGCCCTCTTGAAGATGTCCATCATCTCCACCACCTCTACAAAGGACATAATTGAGGCCTTCAATCTCCTCCGGGATCAGGAGGTTCGGGGCTCCGGCCTTTTGTCTTTGCACCTGTTGTCTCTCCGCCATGCGCTCTCCCACTGCACCGAAAGACAAGGGGTGGGGAATAGACTAGAAAGAACGTCAGGGGCGGGCAGAGTTTCAGGCATGTGCAGGGTATATAAAGCGTAACACGCGTGCATCGTATGCAAGATCTGTGAGCGGAAGACAAAGTAACGGAAGAGACGAACGTTATAAGGAAGGTACAATTTTAAGTTGGTGCATCAGTGGCCTATACTGCTTATAGATTGAGGCCTATATTGGGTCAAGATTAGGAGAGTTTCGACTGACATTAGGGTTTGTCTTGTGTTGTGTCTTGCAGAGAAAATGGATCTATTCAATGATGAGGACTTTATCCCCATATTCATTGATATGTACAGGGAGCTGCCCTGTCTGTGGCAGGTAAACCACCCCTTTTATAACAATAAACCAAAGAGGAAGGCAGCACTGAATCAATTGCTGGAATTTGTGAAGCTGGTGATCCCCACGGCAGACATCCCCTATTTAAAGGCCCTAATTGGTGGCATGAGGAGCACTTATAATAGGGAGCTCAAGAAGGTCCAGGATTCCCTGAGATCAGGAGCAGCATATGACATTATGACATTTATGTACCCAGGCTGTGGTACTATGATAGACTGTATTTTCTGGCAGGCCAGACTGAACCCAGGCCAGCACTCTCCAGTCTTCCTTAAAGGTTTCCTTCCACCTCAGCTGAGGCTTCCGATGATCAACCTGGGCCTTCCAGGCAGCAACATGTGGAGGAGCCCAGCTTGAGTCAGGTATAGCATTCTTCCAAATATTTCTGGTTGTAAAATTAATGATTTTAAATATATGTTAGTTTTGATAACAAAAACGTGCCAGGAAGGAGGCAGCCATTGGCCTATTTCTGAAGGCTACTGCGGCCCTCAGAACCCCCCCCCCCCCCCCAGTGTTCAAGAGGACTATGCCTGCATGACAGCATGCAAAACGCCTCTTATGTGAGGAAGTGATTTTGCAAGCCATGATAATAGAGCCACAGCCTGGAAGGAAGCGTGTAAGGAAGACAAGAGTGTGATGGCCTGGGTGCAGTCTGGTCTGGCAAAAGACCCAGGCTGTTGTATGACCACAGCCTGGGGACAGAGATGTCATCTGCTGCTGTTCCTGATCTCTTGTAGTCCTGGACCAGATTGTGCTCACTATTATAAGGACTCATCAGGCCACCAATTTTGACTGTAAAATAATTGATATGTGCCCTGGGGTACAAAGGCTTCACAAAGAAAATCAGTTTCTCCAGCATTGCCTTCCTCTTTATTTTGTTATGACCCAGAATAAATGGCTATTTATTTTTAACAAATGCTTGCTGTGTTTTACTTCAAAAAGGACAGTTTGTTTGTGAGTAGGCAGGTACATTTCAAAAATACTATGTCAAATTAACAAGGGACACCAACCAACCTCCTTGAGGTAAAAAAAAAAAAAAATAATAATGGTGTTGTGGTAACTTGACACACAAAACAAGAAATAATATTATGGAGAGCACTAGAAAAAAAATGCAGATCTTGATAAAAAATAAAAAAAGTATTATGGAGATACTAAAACAAAATTAATATTATTCATGAGATCACAAGAAATAATAAAGAAATCAGTTTGAGTGAATATGAGCAGCAAAACAACTTCATTCTTCTAGCATTCTAAAGAAGAAGAGAATGCGCTGCATTAAAAGATTTCAAAATTTGCAGCGTGACGAATGTACTATCTCCATTAAGAATTCTAGTTTTACCAGACCGAGCGCTTCCATCTCGTAATTTATTCTGAGCATGCGTGGCACTTTGTGCGTCAGAAGTGTATACACGATCGGAATTTACGCAAATGGATTTTGTTGTCGGAAAATTTGAGAACCAGATCTCAAATTTTGTGCAACGGAAATTCCGATGTAAACTGTCCGATGGAGCCTACACACGGTCGGAATTTCCGACCACGATCGATCGCACATTTTCCATCGGAAAGTCTGACCGTGTGTACGAGGCATAAGAGTTTGCAAAAGACTTGAGACTGGGCCAGGGGTTCACCTTCCAGCAGGACAATGAACCTAAAAATACAGCCAGAGCTACAATGGAAGGTTTTACATCAAAGCATATTCATGTGCTAGAATGAATGTCCAGACCTGAATCGAATTTAGAATCTGTGGCAAGACTTGAAAATTGCTGTTCACAGATGCTATCCAATCTGACTGAGCTTGAGCTATTTTGCAAAAGAAGAATGGGCAAAAATGTCACTCTCTAGATGTGCAAAGCTAATAGAGACATCCCCAAAAAGACTTGCAGCTGTAATTGAAGTGAAAGGTGGCTCTGCAAAGTTTTGACTCAAAGGTGCTGAATACAAATGCACACCACACTTTTCACATATTTATTTGTAAAACATTTTGAAAACCATTTATCATTTTCCTTACACTTTACAATGTAATCGGACCCTCCAGTCTCTTCTATGGAGTGATGGATGTCAGCGGACACATGTCCTCTTACACCCGCCACCATCCAATCTGATCCTACCTGCCAAAAACAGATGGATTGGGGACCATCTATTCCCCATCCGTTTGTCGGATCGGATGGCATCAGATGGAAACAGACAGGATGTGCGTTTCCATCTAATTGCCCCATAGACGAGAGCGGCTTTGTCAGTGTCCACTCTGCATAGCGGATCCTTCTTCACTGAGGCGCCCGTGTGAAAGGGGCCTTAAAGTGACCACTTCAATTAGGTGATCATTGTTAACCATATAGAAATTGGTAGAATCAAGAAAAAGCTTGATTTAAAAAAAAAAAAAAAAGTCTGCTTCTTATTTCATCAATCTGGAGGTGAAAGCTAATTCTCCATCTGTTTACTGAGTTGTCTAGACATAAGAATTTGATTCTGTTTACTGAGTTGTTTGATATACAGTGAACACAGATTGTGCACTTTGGATTAGAAAAGGGTCATGTAATGTCATCTTTGTTATCTAAAAATTAGAGAGCGAGTCGGTTATCATGTGACAATAATCATTTTTAAGGCTGTGCAAATCTTTATTGAGATACCAGATTTGCTTGAATTGCTTGGATTTAAAAAAAAATCCAATTGTCATACATTTCAGCTTTATCTTTGTTTAATCGTTCTCAACAAAGGCTCACATTTCCTTGAATTTGGTAGGAGACTAAAAAAAGTGAAAAGGGAACCTGCTTTTTTACTGCATGTCTTTATAGCTGAACTTTAGGCAGATATTATAAAAATACAAATATTTCAGCTTTATATTCATATAAAAAAAAAAAAAAAAAAAATATATATATATATATATATATAAAAGCTATTGTGTTCCAAAAACATGTATCTTTAAAAAATTCAGTTAGCCTATGAAGAGTATCACATAGCCTTTCTGCACTGTGAGACTTAACCGCTTCCCGACCGCCTCCTGTACATATACGTCCTCAGAATGGCACGGCTAGGCAAAAGCACGTATATATACGTGCCCTTTAATTGCCTAGCCGTGGGGTTACGCGCGGGCCGCTGGCGGCACGCTCGCGAACCGGTCGGGAGCTCCGTGACCACAGCCGTGGGACCAGCGGACCCGATTGCAGCTGGTGTCCCGCGATCGGGTCACAGAGCTGAAGAACTGGGAGAGGTCTGTGTAAACAAACCTCTCCCCGCGCTTCCTACACTGCCTGTCACTGATCTGCTGTTCCCTGTCATCGGGAACAGCTGATCAGTGACGTCAGACGTCAGCCACGCCCCCTACTGTAAAAAAACACACAACACGTCACACTAACTCCTCCCCGTCCCCTAGTGGTTAACTCCTTCACTGCCACTGTCATTTACATAGGAATCAGTGCATTTAAATAGCACTAATTTCTGTATAAATGACAATGGTCCCAAAAATGTGTCAAAAATGTCCGATGTGTCCGCCATAATGTCGCAGTCACAATAAAAATCGCTGATCGCCGCCATTACTAGTAAAAAAAAAAATATTAATAAAAATGCTATAAAACTATCCCCTATTTTGTAAACGCTATAACTTTTGCGCAAACCAATGAATAATCGCTAATTGTGATTCTTTTTACCAAAAATATGTAGAAGAATACGTATCGGCCTAAACTGAGGAAAAAAACATTTTTTTTATATATTTTTGGGGGATATTTATTATAGCAAAAAGTAAAAAATATTGCATTTTTTTCAAAATTGTCGCTCTGTTTTTGTTTATAGCGCAAAAAATAAAAAACGCAGGGGCGATCAAATACACCAAAAGAAAGCTCTGTTTGTGGGAAAAAAAGTGCCAAATCGCAAAAAGGGGCCTGGTCCTTTGGCTGCAAATTGGTCCAGGGCTGAAGTGGTTGAACAGAAAAACTTAGATTGGGAGAGGGGTGGGCAGCCCTGTGGATGTTCTGCAAGAACATGTGCTGATAAAGGACAGACTAACAAAAAGAGAGAACAGAAACATAACCATTACAGGTTGGTGGTAGAATGGTGATCTAAAGCGGGACATAGAAGGTTTGAATCTGTTGAACCGTCTGAGATTCAAACCATTTATGGGCAGGCTGAATGTACCCTAGTTGATCGATCGATCAACTTGGGTACAACCAGCCTTCTGGATTTTACATGTGATTATTGTTAGCGGCTGTTATAATCGCTAGCAATAATCACTGTGTTTATCTGGCGGGGACAGCTTCCCCCGCCCCCCTCAGGGAGGCACTACCCCATGAAAAACTCAACCTGTGGGTGCAGGAAAGAAAATCATTCCATCTATCGCCAGCCTAACTATATTTTTAAATTGCAGTAGAAAAAAGTCTGGTCACTACTTGGCTCTGCTGTTTTGAGCAGCAGTGTAGACATTGTTTGGAAAGTGAAACAGCTACCAAATATGTATTTAGGCATTTTAGGCATTTTTCATGATTGTGCTGTCAGTTCATTGGCTCTAATTCACAGATGATTAAAACATCCTAAAAACAACAGTTAACCAATTCCCAACCACACTATAGCCAAAAGATGGCTACAGTGTGGTCGTCCAGTTGTGGGAGGGCGTCAATGGATGTCCTCCCAGAAACACCCCCCCCACGCACCCCCTGGGGTGCACATCCGACGTGCTCTGCTCTTCTCTCTTTTTCTGTCTTTGCAAAAAATAAAAAACCCAGTTGTGATTAAATACCACCAAAAGAAAGCTCTATCTGTCTCAAAAAAAAGAAAAACATTTAATTTGGGTAGAGTGTTGCTTGGCCGCGCAATTGTCATTTTAATTGCAACAGCACCGAAAGCTGAAAATTGGCCTTGACGGGAAGGGGTGAAAGTGCCCAGTATTGAAGTGGTTAATTGACCTAACCCCTAACTCGTTCATCTGCTTCAATTAACCTCTTCAGCACTTTGGTTGTGTCAAGTACATCTAGAGTCTAAAAAAATTAAAACAAGTTTGCGGCTACGGCGACAACCATCAGCTTGTTTCAGTTTTGTGCAGCGGGCTCAGTTCTTTTATGTAAAAGTGATTTGGATGGCTGTAGACCCACTTTTATGGGACTTGCGGGTACCGTTCCCCCTACCCTGCTTGATATCCTACTCCATGATTTCCAGGCTCTTCAGCTTCTCCCAGGAGCCTGGAACCACAACAAACACTGTCAGGATGGCGAGCAGGAAAACATCGGGAGACATTTGTTCCCTGATCTCTCCTGCTGAAAGTGAACCCAGACGTGCTCAGCTCTGATAATTTGGGGTTCCAAAATCCCTGCGGCAAAACTAGGTGTGCAACAGATGAAGCACAGTCTTGTGCAGAGGTGTATGTAAATGCACATGTAAACAACTGCACCACACATGTTATATATCACCAGACACGCTGGAGTGGGAGCAATAATTCTAGGTCCCTCATTTATGGTTAACTCTAATTAATGAGCTGTAAAAGCATTTCATTTGTCACCTAATTTTTTAGCCGATACTATACCGATTTCTATACTTTATCTACCTAGACTCCAACCAGCGCACCATGCAGTTCCCCCGAGTTGCCACGGGGGACCTTGTAACAGGTGGTAGTATTGCGAGCTTCAAGCCTACTGGAGCATGGGTAAGCTGTGGCTCTCTTTCCCCATCTTTATCCCTAAAGAAACGTTTTTAATTATGATGCTGTATGACAATGCTATATTCTTTTACCTTTCAATCATCATATTGTTCCTTTGATTCAATCACAGATAACCTCCCGATGAAGCGGCTAATGTCCGCGAAACTAGTTGAGGAAAATAACATCTGTGTTCAATTGTTCTACTGCAATCACTCACCGGTGACAAATATTTGTATCGCTATCATGTTTTTAATATGTAAATGATGATTTGTTTTTTGGCATCAATAAAACCGCATGTAAATTTTATATCCTTGTTATACTATTGATTTTACTGCTCCTACTGTACCGCAATAGTCCAAACTGCCCCCAAACCTTTTGGTAGCCTAGGTGGGGATCAGACTCCCAACTTCTATATTACTTGATTTCTGGATGATGGTACAAGTTCTCATATTCTATTTCTGCTCTCTATTATAAGAGGTCCAACTTATTCTTTATATTCATTAGGTGGATAACACACCAGGCGCGATGCTAGGTAGGGCTTATTGGTGAACGATCCGGGTGGTCTGGGCTGCCCTTTGCCCCCCACTCTGACGTCTCCATTTAACCCCTTCCCCTAGCATTTTTTAAAAATTCCCCCCACTGACATTATGTCTGTGGAGGGTGACCTCTTCTAAACATAATTATTATTTTTTAAGCAGCTATATTGTTGTTATGGCTAGCCTTATGCAGCTATTGATTTTTAGATATCCTCGGGTTGGGCTTGACAAATTTTATTATTTTACCATAGGCTATCTGCCTCCCTGACCATGATGTACCCCATCATGATCCTTAGTCGTTTGCCCTTTTTGTACCCTGGACTTCTTTCAAATTTATGGCTGCACTGGCTCCATGGGATGTTCATCCCAATTACCCGATTAAGTATCTATACTCTCGATATACTACATTGTACTTGTTTTAAATAAAACTTTATAGACATTTATTGTTATTATCTTTTCCCCCTTCTACTATCACTAATGAGCTCCATGTTTTCCCTCTCCCCTCTCCATGATGTGCGCCTGCTTGACCTGCTCCACCTGTGTTCATCCTTGGCAGCTCGGAGAGCTTCCCGGGGGTAGAGCCGCTCCTGTGTCTGGAGCGGTCTCTCCCCCCTGGCACTGGCCCTGTCAGGGACTTCGTCCCCTCGGCTCAGGGATCAGTGCGCATGTGCGCGCGTGGTTCCTACGCGCGTGCGCCATGGGAAGCTCTGACCCTGCGGCACCATATGCGTAGCGTCGCGGGGACAGCGCGCATGCGTGCGCGTCACTGCCATGCGCACGCACGCTATGCGCGAGCCCTGACCCGATGACGTCACGCACCGGCTCCACTCGGCGCTGATTGAACGTCGCAGGGTTGGGAGCTGCATAAAACAGGCATCAGCCTGTCTGTGTGCTGGTCTGGACCTGAGCTCCCGGGATTTTGTGCCCCAGTCAGCCGCTAGTAAGTTGCTGTGTCCAAATCCTTATATAGCTCTATCAACCTCCAGATAATACCCAGTATATTCAGGCACTGTTTCTGGTAACCTAACTATGTTTTCTACTTTTTGTCCTTTCCATAGGAGACTCAGGCAGGGGTGCACAAGCTACAATCTGCTTCCACCCTGGGCCTGCGCCCTTAGGGCTTTTTACTGGGGCCACACACTGGCAACTTCTCTCCTAGTGGGGTTGCCACCCCCGGGATCCATTTAGTCTCACTACCAACATTACCAGGTATATCCAGCTTCTCCTTAGTCACCTCATTCAACACCAACGCACCCATTTTTCGTTGTTATAATCTTGCCTTCACCACCCAAAAACCCCCCCTTTCTCATTTCTTTTCCCCAGTCAACGAACCCTCCTTTTCACTATCCCCCCCTTTTTTGCCCAATCTCGCTGTCCTCCTCCCCCACATTCACCCTTCGTCTCCCTTTTCCCTCCTTGTCCCCACCCCTTGTTCTGTTCCAACCTCCCTTCCCCTCTCTCTTTTCCCTTCAACCCTCCGTCTTCATCACACAGTCATCTTCACCTTTACCCTCACTTGGTTCACCACTCACCCCTTCCCCTGTCCCCAAGATCAATCACTTTTCACGATATAACCTTCACTTACTATTTGTAGTTCCATTTTTTTTACAAATTCTTGGGCACGTGTGATTACATCTTTTTCCCTCTTTTTTCTTCCCTTTATTTAATTTCACTTACTAGTCCTTCACAATTTCCCTTCACTCCTTCACTAGTTTTATTTTGATAAGCCGATACTATACCGATTTCTATACTTTATCTACCTAGACTCCAACCAGCGCACCATGCAGTTCCCCCGAGTTGCCACGGGGGACCTTGTAACAGGTGGTAGTATTGCGAGCTTCAAGCCTACTGGAGCATGGGTAAGCTGTGGCGCTCTTTCCCCATCTTTATCCCTAAAGAAACGTTTTTAATTATGATGCTGTATGACAATGCTATATTCTTTTACCTTTCAATCATCATATTGTTCCTTTGATTCAATCACAGATAACCTCTCGATGAAGCGGCTAATGTCCGCGCAACTAGTTGAGGAAAATAACATCTGTGTTCAATTGTTCTACTGCAATCACTCACCGGTGACAAATATTTGTATCGCTATCATGTTTTTAATATGTAAATGATGATTTGTTTTTTGGCTTTAATAAAATTGCATGTAAATTTTATATCCTTGTTATACTATTGATTTTACTGCTCCTACTGTACCGCAATAGTCCAAACTGCCCCCAAACCTTTTGGTAGCCTAGGTGGGGATCAGGCTCCCAACTTCTATATTACCTAATTTTTTCAACACTACTTGATCTTTTTTTTTATATATATATAAGAAATGGGGATCCTTTCTGTGTGCACTAAAATTAATGTTAGCATATTTTTTCTGAAAATATACCGTAGGTTTAAAAAAGTTGTGCAAATATTGTGAGACAAAAAAAAATTAAACTACTATCTTTTTATTCTACAGGGCATCTGCATTCAGAAAATACATAATATTTGGGGAATTTTAAGTAATTTTATAGCCAAAATACAGATTTTTTTAATGTTTGATTCTTTAAAGGCTATGTTTACCTTTTACATAAACTGACCACTGCAAACAAGGAGTTCCAATAGTTTAAAATACACTGTGCCATCTGCATTAAACAATACTTTTACAAACAGCTCTATACAGATGTAGATGTGAAGAGGTGAAACAAAGTAACAGGCAATAAAGTTTTTCCTAAAAATTTGGTTTCAGCTGAGATTGCTGAGCCACTTAAAATTTCTACACAGGATATATTTCACCCTGGCCAGATTGTCAGAGATATATTCATCTAGCTCTACAGAGTGTTGGAGATTTGTATATTCCCCTGCTAATTTTAACCATATATTCTGACATTGTCCGATGGTTCAGGGCTTCTGGACAGAAGTCACAAAATGTATTGCAGAGGTCCTGGCCACCCCGTTCCAATGACAGTTACTGTATGCCTACTCGGCTTAGTGGAGGGTGAGGTTCCAACCAATGCACAATCCTACTCAACATATTATTGTTCTATGACCATAGGGCTATCATTTTACACTGGAAGAAACCTGCTGCCCCTACGGTGCCCTTCTGGAAAGGCCTAGTTACCTCCATGATCCCGTTTTATAAGGCCACTTACCTGTCCAGGGGCTGTGAGAAAATTTGACAAGGTCTGGCAGACATGGTTGTCCTCTCCCTCCACCACAGTGTAAAATAATTCTGCCCAGTCCTGCACAGTATAGTATAATACTTTAACTACTTTTTTGGTTGACCATTTTCACAACTTACTGTAAATTACATACCCTGAGTATATGGATTATTGGCTGGGAGTCAGACTATTGAACCCCTCTCTTCTTGTCTATGTGTAACTTAACATAGTTGACCCTAACGGTTTCTAGCATAGCCACTGAGCCTTGGAGGGACTATCTTTGCATACTTACTTCTCTTTCTTCCACTATGTACAATGCTACACACTATTGAAGCTATTTATACTCTCACGCTGCCAAGGCAGCTGATTAGCCTGGAGGAAGATGGTGATATTTAGTTTTTTTCTCTGTTTAGTTGATTTTTGTTAGTTTTAGGGCCCTTTCACACAGGTGGAATGATCGGGTCTGCCTGTCAGTTATTCAGGAGGACCTGAAAGGACCCTTTACTCACCTGTATGGTGTGACAGGTGTCAATGTACATGTGTCCGTTGACACTCGCCAACATCCAATCTGAACCTATTCACTAAAAACAGATGGATGGGGATCTGTTCCCAATCCTCCTGGCGGATCAGAACGGAAGGCAGTCGGGTGTAAATGGACAGGCAGTCCATTTACATCCGACCAACTATAGAGGACAGTGGGCTGTGTCTGTGTCCACTCTGCATTAGTGGAGCGCACATGGACCAGCCATCTGCCTGTTCAGTGTGGATTAGCGAACAGATTCCCTGCTCAGCAGGCGGACTCCAACGGAGCGGACTGTGTGTAAGGGGGTGCAAGGGGCCTAAGGTTATAGCTAAGGTATAAGTAACAATTGAGTAAGTCTGGTCCTGCGTGGCCTTGCTTTTATATGCTACTTGTTTTTGTACTTGTAAAAAAATTTGAAAAAAATGTATGTTCGAAAAAATTTTTAAAATAAAAGTGTTTCCTGCTCTCTGCTCCTTTTTTGTGCTAACCATGATTGGTTAACCATAGCTATCATATAGCCAGTAACCACTCATGATCACAGTGCTGGGTTCCCTAGCGGCACTGCACAGTTTTCTTATGGAGGCAATCTTTAGAGAATGCTGTGGCTGCACAGGTAGGACCTAAATGAATACCTTTCTGGTGGCCCCAGATAAATGTTGAGCAGATCTAAACCCTATCACTAAAATCTTATATAAGCTTAAATATGTTAATTGAATTTCAAAAGCTGTTTTCAATATTTTTAAGGTTGCATCATAAGTAGGCACTTATTGTTATGAGATAACAACTGCCTCTCAGTTGTGCTTCTGCATTGTCACCCTGTCACATGGGCCCCTGGCGGAGACTTTGATTGGCCATGCCAAAATACTATCTGCAGGTATGGCCCATGGTTGTATCAGAAAGCTCTAGGTCAACAACGTGCAGCCAATGCTTAAAGTGGTGTTGCCACCAAAAAAAAAAAAAAATGTGTTTAAAAATCATAAAAAAAATAAAAAAAAAATAATTGGAAAAAAAATGTTTTTTACTCACCTCTAAATGCCTGTTGCTAGGGGGTCCCTCGTAGTCTGCCACCTTCAGTGCCTGGGCACTGACATCACTTCCCCTCGGCGCCGCACAGTCATCTGGTCACGTGTCCCAGATGACTGAGTGTCGTATCACGGCGCACGGCGCCACTCGCGCTTGCGCAGTGGGTGCCCGGCTGTGAAGCCACAGCTGGGTGCCCACAGTAAGGATGCCAGCGCCGCGAGCGTAGCGGGGAACAAGGGGGGGCTTCGTTCCCCCGCATCGCTGGACCCTGGGACAGGTAAGTGTCCGATTATTAAAAGTCAGCAGCTGCAGTATTTGTAGCTGCTGACTTTAAAAAAAAAAAATAATTAGTGGGTACTCCTCTTTAAGCTAGTGCATGTACACAAGAAATGATCAAAGATGATCACAGTATTTTATAAAAAAAATAAAGAATGTGTACCATACAGCAAACTAACTAGGTGCTTCAGATAACTAAATGCCACTTAGATTGGATAAACTGATATTTTATACTGTATTTGTTGTTTTTGTAAAATCCTATATCACAAATAACATTTCATGAAAATATACAGTGTACTAATGACAAGTGAGTCAAAGAGCATTAAGAGCTTTCTAAAGAGAGAGAACAGCCGTAACTGTTTAATTTCATAATCACACTTTTTTAATAGAAAGTTCATAAAGAGTCATCTTAAAGTGGATGTAAACCCAATTCATGAAATATGGCCTAGGCACATATATCTGTACTAACTGTTGTTTACTTAGCTCTCTCCAAAGCCCTAAGTCCTGTGTCTTTCTGCTGCTTCATTCCTCTGTTATCAGCATGATAACTTATGACAAGTTCTCCGACACAGGAGATAAAAGCAGCTGGAAATTTGTGTCATGGAGGTTGCTCTAAATAGATTAGCAGAGAGCTGGTCTATTCACAGCACAGCTCCCCACGTTTTTTTCTTCCTCTGCCTATGTGGAGAGGGGGTGTGTGCCTTTCCTCCAATCAGCTGTCACACAGTGTATGCCAAGACTCCCCTCCCACTGCTGAAAAAGGACGTAAACGTTTTAACACAGTGTGCACTTTCTAAAGAATGTAGAAAGCTAAAGACAGAAGATATGCATGTAAAACTTATGTAGGGAGATTTGTTTCATTACTGTGTATCACCTGAGGCTGTTCACTTCACTGGGTATAGGAGAGGGCTTACATTGACATATTTTTTTTAGGAGGGTGCATGTGATCAGCACAGGGCCAATCAGCACTGTCCAGACAGAGTGTCAGGGGTCATATAGCCTCATAAGACAGTCATAAGAGAATGGAAACTCCTCCTACAAGCTTTAACCAGACAATGATAGAAGTCACAAGACTGCTATACAGGCATATCCCACATGTGTACACTGCTAATAAGAAAATCCTATTTAGCAGTTCACACTATACCACAGATGGACATCAGTGGCAAAAAGCGCCCTGAGGCGATTCAGTTCGCATAGGTTGCGCTATACAAGTCATTCATTCATATTTACTAAAATAATTGGATTTCCATGTTCTGTGTACTGTGAGAGACCAGCTTTAGTGAATGCAGGGTCCTGTGAGTAGTAACACCTTTAGCCCAGGTTCACATCGGGGCGATTTGGCATGCAATTTGACATGCCAATCGGCAGCTATTGCTGGCAATAGCACCGTCCTAATCGGTGAAACGCCGACTTTGCGGCACCCCACCAATTCCCAAAAGTAGTTCCTCTACTACGTTTGGCGACTTCGGGGGTGATTTCAATAGACATCTGTGCAGGAACCCGCATAGATGTCTCTAAAATCGCTCCCGAAGTCGGACTGACATGCAATTTCTAACCTGCCGCATTGTGAACCTAGGCTAAAGGACAGACAAAAATAGGGAGATGACTTTTCCTCTGCAATATTTAATTGCATGTTTTTTTTTTTTAATCAGATCATATTTATTGAAGACGTTTTTTACAATTTACAACAAAACTCAAACAATCAAACATTCCGACTAAAAACAAAACTAAGCAAAGCAAAATAACACAAAATAAGACACAACAGAACAAAAAAAACAAAAAAACACGACTTCATTTTATATTGAAGAGCTCAGATTAATTATGTGACTTCCAGATTGTACAGTCACTATTACTTATTACTTTAAGGTTTTGTAAACGATTACCGCCCCCCCCAGCCCCCCGTTTTACTTACCCCATATGATAGATTGATAGCAGCGCAGCCATTGGCTCACGCTGCTGTCAATCAAATCCATAGACGCGGGCGCCGGGGACGGGGACGGGGCCGAGTCCTGCAATTGGTGGCTATGGACGCAGAATGCAGGACTCGGGAGAGCGCCCGCAAGTTAACCCCCTTGGGAGAGTACCTCCCAAGGGAGTTATCTGAAGTGGGGAGGAGCTGAGAGAGCCCCCGAGAGACCCCAGAACAGGAGGATCGGGGCCACTCTGTGCAAAACGAACTGCACAGTAGAGGTAATTATGATATGTTTGTTATTTTGAAAAAATAATAATCAAACCTTTACAACCCCTTTAAGACCTTCTAAACCTAACAATATATTGCCAGTTATAGTCATGTACAGTATAGAATTGACGGCAATATTAAACAAGCAAACATACTCAATTTAAAGATTACGTCAGAATAGTATATATGAACAGTTATTTCAGACCTGGGACCTATCCCACTGCTAGCTTTCCAGAGCCTCATCGGTAGACACAGCATAGTGCGTAAACATATTGGAGTCTAGCCATCGAGACCAAATTATTTGGGATATTTTCTATGTTTGCATGTCAATTCCTCTCTTCGTAAGTTAGAATTAATGGCATCAGACCATTGGGCAGTTGTTGGGAGAGAGTTTGATATCCATTCCAAGGCTATTTTTGGGTCAGGGTGGACATGTGTAGAGCATAAAGTATTTAAGATTTCAAATATATATTCCTAATATTGATGTAATTTAGCTCAATGCCACAATGTATGTTTACCCCAGGAATGTAGCTTTAGAGGAGTGTAGTGAGACCTGTGAATGATAAACAACTGAGTCAGACACTGTGAGGAGGATAAGGAGACTCTGGTCAGGTTCACCAAAGCTTGCTCCCATTCCTCATCACTAAAGCCCCATACACACGGTCGGACTATCCGCGGACCATGACGGTCGGATCCTGTCCGTCGTACTTTGTCCGATGTTGGTGTTGCGTACACACGGTCGGACTACGTTGTCGGAATTTCCGGTCTGCAAGAACGTCGTGACGTAAGTCGTCTTCCACGAGACTAGAAAAGGGAAGTTCAGCACCACGTCAGGCACCCGTTGGGCTCCTTCTGCTGATCCCGTGTTTATCGCGAGTTAGTCGAAGTTTGGTGACTTAAGATTCGCGCTTCTCAGTTTTCTGACTCAGATCGTTACTGCTCTTCAGTTTGTGCTTGTCGTGCGTATCTGTTTATTAGTGCGTGTAGTCAGTTCGCATTTGTTGGTCATTGCGGCCTATATCTTGATATAGGACGCTTTGATTTGCACTGCTTATTGTCTGCTCTTTTCTGGTATTAATTTCGTTCTTTCAGGCCTTGCTGTTTATCGGTGCTTTCTGTTTGTCCGTTCTGACCAGCCGACCTTTTGTGACCTTGTGAGCGATGTTTCCCGTGCATACTCATCGCCGAGTTCGTGCTGTACGCGGAATTGGTGTCGGGCTTTTAGCTTTGAGCCAAGACCCGTCCATGAACAGAGTGACGAGGAGTATGTGGACCAAGAATTGGTTGCTTCAGCGTGACCAATTCTCGCACATGCCTTTGCTTCGTGAGATCCGGGAGAATAATCCTGATGATTTCAGGAACTTTCTCCGGATGACGGACCCCGATTTTCACCGTCTTTTGGCTTTGCTGACCCCCTTTATCAGCCGGCAGGATACCTGCATGAGACAAGCCATTACTCCGGAGCAGAGGCTTGTTGCCACATTGAGGTACTTGGCGACAGGGAGAAGTCTTCAGGATTTGAAGTTCTCTTCAGGTATCTCTCCCCAGGCCCTGGGAATCATTATTCCAGAGACCTGTTCTGCCATCATCCAGGTCCTGCAGGAGGACTATATTAAGGTAACATTTCTACTTTACTATTCCCTTCTATGTATGCTCTGTTTGCTAATGTCTTCTATTTTTGACCTCCTTCCCTAATTACCATGATTGCAATATGTTCTAATATGCTGTGCCCCTTTTCTCCTTCATGCATTTTTCCCTTCACTTACCTCCCCAGCATGCTCTTCTGCCCCAATAGACACCTATGGCCTAGTCACTTAAGCAATGTCTTTTGTCTGCTGCATAGTATTGTTTGCCCCCAAACACCCCCTAAAATATGCACAAATGTTTGCTGTGTGGTTTACTTCATGTAGAGCCCCTTTTTTTTTGGTGGGGGGGGGGGCAAACTCATTAGGAACCCCTCCCCCAACTGCTCTGTCAGATGGTACCAATCCTCTATCTGCTGGCTTTCCCAAGGTCAATACACACTATATACCTACCTCTTTATAGTGGGCATCTTTAGGGATGAATTCTGCAAAGCATGTAGTGCAAGGGGCTGCCTCCATACTTTCCATTTCCTATTTTTTTGTGTTCTTTCCCTCCTATTAGCTTGCTTGGTAATTTCAGAATGTCACAATGTGCTTTCCTTTTTTTTGGGGGGGGGGGGGTGTTTGAAATGTTAGTTTACCTTTCCTGGGGGCTGCCAATAGTGTTAAGTACAGAGGGTCTGTGTCACGTACCTGGTGGTGCGAGCCCGAGATTGCAGGGAGAGGCCTCCCTTGCGTCTCCCACTCCTGGTTCCCTGGTGTGGGGACAGGAGAGCCAGGAGTGAGGAGGAGCACGGGTGCCTGGCAGGATCAACAGACCGGTAGAGTGGTCAAGTCAGCTGGCGGATACGGTGGAAGCCTGGATAGCAGGGGAGACTGGATACAGACTGATGAGCAGGAAACAGGTTAGCAGAGCTGGCAGGATCTTTAGCAAGCAGGCTCACAGGTAAACTGGATAGCAGAGCTGGCAGGATCTTTGGCAAGCAGGCTCACAGGTAAACTGGATAGCAGAGCTGGCAGGATCTTTGGCAAGCAGGCTCACAGGTAAACTGGATAGCAGAGCTGGCAGGATCTTTGGCAAGCAGGCTCACAGGTAAACCGGATAGCAGAGCTGACAGGATCTTTGGCAAGCAAGCTCACAGGTAAACCGGATAGCAGAGCTGGCAGGATCTTTGGCAAGCAGGCTCACAGGTAAACTGGATAGCAGAGCTGGCAGGATCTTTGGCAAGCAGGCTCACAGGTAAACTGGATAGCAGAGCTGGCAGGATCTTTGGCAAGCAGGCTCACAGGTAAACTGGATAGCAGAGCTGGCAGGATCTTTGGCAAGCAGGCTCACAGGTAAACTGGATAGCAGAGCTGACAGGATCCTTGGCAAGCAGGCTCACAGGTAAACTGGATAGCAGAGCTGGCAGGATCTTTGGCAAGCAGGCTCACAGGTAAACTGGATAGCAGAGCTGGCAAGATCTTTGGCAAGCAGGCTCACAGGTAAACTGGATAGCAGAGCTGGCAGGGTCTTTGGCAAGCAGGTACACAGGTAAACTGGATAGCAGAGCTGACAGGAACTGGACAACGGCTTGGCAAGCAGGTACACAGGTAAACTGGATAGCAGAGCTGACAGGAAGTGGACAACGGCTTGGCAAGCAGGTTCACAGGTAAACTGGATAGCAGAGCTGACAGGAACTGGACAACGGCTTGGCAAGCAGGTTCACAGGTAAACTTGGATAGCAGCGCTGACAGGAACTGGAAGCAGGAAACAGAACCACTGAATGGGCTGGAGACAGACAGGTGGTCAGGTTCGTTACAGGAATCAGACTGCAGACTGGACAGAGACCTTGCAGGGAACCAGAGTTCATCAAGGAAGTCAGGTAATGGATCAGAACTGGAAGCAAGGTACAGTGGGTCAGGCAGGAGGATGGTCAAAGGAAGCCGGGGTCGGGTACAGGCAGAAAGCTGGATGGTCTATGGCAAGCCGGGTCAAAGGAACTGATATAACAGGATCAGATTTACTACACCACAACGCTGTAGAGCAGACAGCAAAGACCGTCTGCATAGGTCAGGCTTAAATAGGCCGGCTGGTGCTAACTAGAGCGCGTGCCCGTCTCCCTGTGCGCGGTTGTGCACGTGCCCGCGCCCGGGCGCGCATGCGCATGCGTAGTGGAATCTGAGGGCCGGGACGGCCCGGGTTTAAGTTTCTGGCAGGATCTTCATGACAGTCTGCCCAAACTAGCACACATTATTGAGCCATTTGCCAATCAATGAAGTGCAGAGGGTTACCTGTCCAACACCCCCCCCAAAACCCTAGTTATTGCCAATGGCCCATCAGAAGTGTGGGGATTGATGGGGGGTGAGTAATCTGTGAAGGGGAGCCTTTACTTTTCTGTGCAAATACTTTCCAGCCTCCAATTTTATACAATGCTCTTGTTCCAAGATGTTGATTGTCTAATCTGCTTGCAATGTTTATGTGCAAAGTGACTAATTAGTTTTTCTTGTTTCACTCCACAGTTCCCTTCCACGCCACAGGAATGGCAGACTGTGGCCTCCCACTTTGCCAGCCGTTGGGACTTTCCTAACTGCGGAGGGGCAATTGATGGGAAACACGTCCGCATCGTCCCACCGCCCAACTCGGGGTCCTACTATTATAATTATAAAGGGTTTAATAGTGTAGTGATGTTGGCGGTGGTGTCGGCGACATATGAATTTATGTATGTGGACGTGGGGATGAACGGCCGGATCTCGGATGGTGGTGCCATTGCGCACACGGAGTTCTACTGGCGTCTCCAAAGTGGCAGTCTGTGCTTGCCACCTCCAGAGGAGAATGCAGAAGGACTCCCCTTCGTCTTTGTCGCAGATGAAGCGTTTGCGTTGACTCCCCATCTGATGAGGCCGTTCCCGATGAGGACCCTCACCCCAGACCAGAGGGTCTTCAACTACAGGCTGTCCAGAGCCCGAAGAGTTGTGGAGAACACTTTTGGCATCCTGGCCAGCCGCTTCCGCCTGTTCTTGACGGCAATTAACTTGGCGGAATACAAACTGAACCACATAGTTCTTGCCTGTTGCATATTGCACAACATCCTCAAAAGACATAACAGGAACTATGTGGTGCCCGTTGGCCCAGATGTGGAGGGCCCTCCAAATGCTGACCTCACAGCCCTTCAAGTGGCACGTCCAGGCTTGCCCCCTCTAAATGCCTGCGCGGTCCGCAAGCAATATATGGACTACTTTGTGGGTAGGGGGGCCATTGCTCTGCCTGACGATGTGTGAGAGGCATTTTTTAATAAATCTTATTTTTCAACCAACCTATGATTTCTTGTCATTTCCGTATTCTTTTTAGCTTATTTTACCTTGAAATTTTTTCCCTTTGCCTTCGACAGTGGGAATGCACTTTCTGGGCAAAAGGAGGTAACAGTCTCTTCTTCCCAAAAAGATTATTCTCATGTTGTGTGTTTGATACCTAATCTTTGGTCTAGAGAAGGTTTGTACTGCATAACTGACACCCAAAATACTCCTTTTCATCACCAGGTCAGACATGTGTGTATTCTCAAAAATGCTGTGCTCCGTGTTTTCGTACAAAGCACTGTGGGTGTCATTTACATAAGTCAAATCCACTATGCTCTACAAGTGCAGTGAAAAAGTGCCCTGGAAAAGAAACTTGCAGTGCAAAGTGGACTTGCCTTTAGTAAATAACACCCATTGCCCCCCATATCTTTTACATTTGACATACATAATGCATTGTGTTTTTTAAATAAGGAAGCCACACATTTAGAAAATTTAAAAAGTTTACTTGGAAAACATTCACAAGTGCGTTTACAATCTTCTTGCCCAAACTGACAACATCTTGGTTATTTACAACATTGTTTACAAACATTAGCAACACAATCTATTGAGGGCAGAAATAGGAAATGACAAACATTGCTTGAAAGTGACGGACACTATTTTTGTTTGGCCAGTTACAAATGCCAACTACATGAATGTAGTCACTTTGTAAAGGTGCTAAACTTACTAGCTTTTTGGTAGAAGTTTGTGTGATGGAGACCCCCCTCTAGTATCCACTGGAGCACATGTGTGGAAAAGCCTAATAAAAAGGGGGTTTGGGTGTACCAGCACTAGTGCTCTAGAGTCAAGATGGGTAAACAGCTACTGAGTGACCTCTCCTTTACATTGACTAAATTTGGTTTACGCTCTTGATGACATCTCTAGTGAGAACAAACTTCCTTTCAATAAAAACTTCACCAAACCTCGTATTATAAGTGGCCGAACGATCGAGGTTGCGTACGATCGAATGGACACACACGAACATGACAGTGGCAGAAAGATCGAGGCTGAGTTCGATCGAATGCACAGACGAACCTGAAAGTGGCCATTTTGGAATGTACAACTTTGTAAAAATCAAACCACATGGAGCAGTATGCAAGCAAGAAAGCAAAAACAAAACACAACTACTTACTTTTTTGAAGAACTCGCTTGATCTTTCTGTACTGATCGGCCTCCCTCAGTTTCAGGTCTGACCAGCGTTTCCTGAGTTGCTCCTTGGATCGTTGTACCCCAAAATGATTGTACAGCCTTCTCACAACTTTAGACATGATCTTGGCCTTGCGGACATTGGGGTTGAGGTAAGGCCCATACTTCCCATCATAGTCGCTCCTCTTTAATATGTCCACCATCTCCAACATTTCTCCAAATGACATATTGGAGGCCTTGAATTTCAGGCTCCGGGATCGGGACGTTTGTGCCTCCGGACTTTCTTCATCCTCCTCCTCGTTGGTGGGATATTTGGGGCGCACCTGCTGTGTCCCCGCCATGTGCTCTCCCCACTGCGCCGTAAAGAGAAGGGGTGGGGAATAGACGAGAAAGATCGTCAGGGGCGGGCGGAGTTTGACGCATGCGCACTGTATATAAAACGTCACACGCCTGTGTCGTAGCCACGATCTGGGAGACGAGGGGAGAGAAAGCTCACGCACGAGACGATCGCTAGAAACGAAGGTACAATTTGACGTTGGTACATAACTAGCCTAGACTGATTAGAACTTGAGGCTTCTTTATGGAGAAGATTAGGAGAGTTTAGGCTGACATTATTTATATTGTTTTGTGTGGTGTTGTGTCTTGCAGAGGTGATGGAGGCCTTCTACGACGTGAGTTTTCTCCCCCTCTTCATTGATAAATACAGGGAATTTCCCCTATTATGGCTAGCAAAGCACCGCGACTACAGCAACAGACCAAAGAGGTACGCAGCCATGCTGAAACTTGTGGCATTTGTAAAGCCAAACCTGCCCATGGCAACCGTGGCAAACTTACAAGTCAAGATTAATAACATGAGGAGTACCTATTTCCGGGAGCGCAATAAGGTCCGGAAGTCCCTAGCATCTGGAGCTGCAGCAGCTGATGTCTATGTCCCCACGCTCTGGTACTATGAGAGGCTCCACTTTCTCAAAGACCAGGCTAATGTCAGGAAGTCACTCTCGACTCTTCCTTGCACGCGTACTTCCACGCACGCCACCCCTGATGAGGCTTCCGAGGACCAACCTGGGCCTTCCAGTATGGAAGATGTGCAGGAGCCCAGCTTGTTCCAGGTATAGTAGTTTTGTAACCATTTTTGGGAATAATGAATGATGTTCAGTTAATTCAGGATCCCCAATTGCTTAGTTCCTAACGTGATTGACATATCAACAGACAGTGTTGTTGGAGACATTTTTGGGAAGAATCTAAACTGCAGGGCTGAGAATTGTATGGTTTTCTATTTGTAAACATTTTGCAACAGTCACTAGATGAGAATTGTGTGTGTTTGATGAACAAATAACTGAAACTATGTCCCTTTTTCATACACAGGAAGACCTCAGCCAGGAGGTGGCTGTGGAAGGTGGCAGTCAGGAGGAGGCAGGGGTTAGTGGCAGCCAACAGGGGGGTAGGCGTAGGAGCCTGACTGTCTCCCAAGTCCCTCCCCTCCGCCTTCCCTACAGAAGGGCGAAAAGCATGGGGGAGGTGGGAGAGTCAGCGCTGCAGCTGATCCGAGACGCTTCAGCCTCCCTATATGCCACACCCACCTACGAGGAGGCCTTTGCCTCCTTGGTTGAAACTAAAATGACGGGTATGGAGGCGGGGCAACGCAGCATGTGTGAGGATGTCATCCTCAAAATCCTAAATGAGGGGATGGCTGGGAGATGACTCCCCTCACACATGTTTGCGAGAGTGACCTTGCTCCGCCTCCTCCTCCTCCTTCTGCCACCCCACCAGCACCAGCACCACGGCGTGGGAGTACAAGGAAGACAAGAGAGTGATGACCTTGATTCAGTCTGGTCTGAGAGAAGATGGAGCCTCTCGTAGGACCAGAGCCTGGGGACCTAGATGGCATCTGCTGCATCTGCTGCAGTTCCGGATGTTTTGGACTTCAGGACCAGATTGCACTCCCTTATTATTTAGATAGGTACTCCTCAGGCCCCCAATTTTCAGAGCTTGAAAAATGATGGTTGCCGTGGGTGTCCAAGGCTTTGCAAATTCCCCAAGTTTCACCATGGCTGCGTTCCTCTTTGGTTTGTTGCTGAGACCTAAATAAATGTTTTTTGGATTTGAAATAATCATTGACTATTGTGTTTTACTTTTCTACAATGACAGTTTTTCTTTGAGTAGGCAGGTACATTTCACTAATCCTAAAGTAGAATTAACAAGGGGCACCAACAACCAACAAACTCCTAGTAAATTTAAGCAACAAATACAAATGTTAATAATGTGGTTTGGCTAAGTTGAGACACACAACCCCCTCCAAAAAACAACAAAAAAAATCTCCTTCAAATATGTATTCCCAAAAAAAAAAAAAAAAGACAAATCATGCTAAAAATATAACAAAGATTCTTTTACGATCTGAGTAAAAATAAACATGTAGTGTATAAATGCTGAAAAGTAATAAAGAACTAAGTTTGTGAGAAGTGCGGGTGAATAGGAGCAGCTAAAACATGTCATTCTTGTTGCATTGTAAAGAAAAAGAGAATGCGCTACATTAAAGACATTTTAACATTGCAGCGTGACGAATGTGCTGTGTCGATTAGGAAAGGTAGTTTTACCTGACCGAGCGCTTCCGTCACAGAATTTCTTCTGAGCATGCGTAGCACTTTGTCCGTCGGACAACCGTACACACGATCGGATTTGGTGTGATCGGACCGTGTTGTCGGCAAATCTATCCAGCAGGAGATAGGACTTTGTCCGTCGGACAATCCGACGTACACTGTCCGATGGTGCATACACACGGTCTGATTTTTCAACAACATTGTCCGATCGGACAGAATCCATGAAAAAATCCGACCGTGTGTATGGGGCTTTAGAGTCTCCAGGTCTCTATGTCATTGCCCTAGACTACCAACCTTTATCTCAGCGCTGACTGTTGTTTGTAACAATACATATATTTCACCAATAAGTCCCTGTTTGGAACAACTTGTAGATACTGCCTTAGTTAGAATTTGGGAGGGATTACATTTTACCAAAAAAGTTGCTGCATGACTCGGCAAAGCATGCTATAGCTGCAAGTATTGAAAGAATAATTTATTAGGAAAATTATATTTCTCCTCCAGTTTGTCAAATGGGTATAAAACCCCATTATCAAAAAAGTGACAAAGAAATACAATGCCAGCCCTTTTCCATAAATCAAAGTTTTCGAGCGTTTCTACTTCTGGTAATCGTGGATTATTCCATATAGGCATATATTGGGTATAGCCCTCATGAGAGGTAAGTTGTTGAACGGTAGTCCAAACTTTATGAATCAAATGGAATGTAGGGAAAGAGTGTTTACTATAGAGATGATAAGCTACTATTATTTGCACCAGTGGCACCACTGGAAATGGGAAAATACAATTTGCTGTATAGGGTCCTCAAGATCTATGATATTCCTGCCATATAGGTGCTGAAGTTGTGAGGCTAGATAATATAGTTTAGATTTAGGGACAGCTAGACCCCCTCCCTCCTTGGGAAACTGCAGGTCTCCCAATCTAATCCGTGGGTGTTTATATCTCCAAATAAGTTCTCTAAAAAGGATGTTCCCCTGCCGGAAAAATCTCTGAGGCAGCCAAATAAGGCAATTATGTAGGAGAAACAATTGTGGCATCCATACCATATTTATCAGATTGGCCTGTCAACCACCGTTAAAGCTAGCTTGCTCAATATTTTTCCCGTTTGCTTAGGGCACTTAAGCAGTGGATTTAGATTCCTCTCTACATACTCATTCACGTGTGGTGTAACTTGAACGCCTAAATATTTAAATGCAGAAACGACATCCATTTGGGTTGCAGAATTTGGCCAATTACCCACCTGATGGTCTAACTATAAAAGAACCGACTTGTATTACGATACCACATGTGTAGGACTTTTACACAGCCTGGCCACTTAGAGAGGCCCAACATGCAGGGAGCACCATCACGCGTTCTAGGAGCATAAATTACACATCTAACTTGTTGACTACCTATTATACATTTGAAGGCCCTGGAGCACCAGGACAATGACACGTGACACTGACGTGGCACTGATGACAGATGGCACTGATACGTGGCACTGATGACACGTGACACTGATGTGGCACTGATGACAGATGCCACTAATACGGGGCACTGATGACACGTGACACTGATGACAGGTGGCACTTATATGTGACACTAATACATGGCACTGATGACAGATGGAACTAATACATGGCACTGATGACACATGACACTAATGACAGATGGCACTGATTCATGGCATTGATGACACGTGACACTGATAACAGATGGCACGTGACACTGACAGGTGGCACTGATGACAGGTGGCACTGATACGTGGCACTGATGACAGATGGCACTAATATGTGGCACTGAGGACACGTGACACTGATATGGCACTGATGACAGATGGCCAAATGTGGCACTGATGACACGTGGCACTGATGTGGCACTGATGACAGATGACACCTATATGTGGCACTGATGACAGATGGCACTTATACGTGGCACTGATGACAGATGGCACTTATACATGGCACTGGGGACAGGTGGCACTAGGGACAAATGGCACTGGGGACAGATGGCACTGACAGGTGGCACTGGGGACAGATGGCACTTACAACAGGTGGCACTGGGAACAGGTGGCAGTGGGGACAGGTGGCAGTGGGGACAGATGACAGTGGTGACAGATGCAGTGGTGACAGATGCAGTGGGGACAGATGACAGTGGGGACAGATGACAGTGGGGACAGATGACAGTGGGGACAGATGGCAGTGGGGACAGATGACAGTGGGGACAGATGCAGTGGGGACAGATGGCAGTGGGGCAGATTGGCACTTACAACAGGTGGCACTGGGGACAGGTGGCAGTGGAGACAGATGACAGTGAGGACAGATGCAGTGGTGACAGATGACAGTCGGGACAGATGACAGTGGAGACAGATGGCAGTGGGGACAGATGCAGTGGGGACAGATGGCAGTGGGGACAGATGCAGTGGGGACAGATGGCAATGGGGACAGATTGGCACTTTATTATTTTTTTTTTTTTTTTTACTAACCGTTGCAGCGGTTCATCTCTCCCTCCTCACACGCTGTCTCTGTGTGAGGAGGAAGAGCGGTGATGAGAGATGATCTCATATGTTTACATATGAGATCATCTCCCATTGGACACGCCGATCGCGCTGTAAACGGCCGCTGTGATTGGCCGTTTACAGCGATTTGTGACTGGCTGTGTCACAAGGGACACGGCCAGCACAGAACTTCTCTGATGCGCGCTCTCAGGAGCGCGCATTGCGGAAGTAAACAGGAGGACGTCCAGGGATGCCCTCCCATCAGGGAGCGTCTGCGCTATAGCCGTCTTTCGGCTATAGCGCAGGCGCGAAGTGGTTAAACAAATTTATGTAAATAATGGATCAAAACAAAACTATTTTTTTCGTTATGCACATGTATAATCTAAAGAGGGGTCAAGGTAATTATTAAAGTCTCCTATTAAAAGCTAGGGGACATCAGATTTATCAGAGGTAAAATGCAGAAAATATTTAAATAACTCAGATGAATATGGGGAGGGGGTATATATATATATATATATATATATATATATATATATATATATATATATATAAATAAAATGTTTGCTATCACATATGGTTTTCTGCATATCGTGCAATACAGAAAAACATATTTTGTGATCAGTATAGATATACCTCTAGAGTATGTAGTATAAGTAGAGTGATACTGCATGTGGAATTTTGCACGTTTCAAATAATTTACCACTTGCTTACTGGGCACCTAAATCCCCTTCTGCCCAGACCAATTTTCAGCTTTTAGCGCTGTCACTCTTTGAACACTGTACCCAAATAACATTTTTATTTTTTTCCCCCACAAATAGAGCTTTCTTTTGGTGGTATTTGATCACCTCTGGGTTTTCTATTTTTTGTAAAAAAAAAAAAATGAAAAAAGACCTAAAAATTTTAAAAATACAAAACGTTTTATATTTTGTTAATACATTTTGCAAACAGGTAATTTTTCTCCTTTATTGATGTATGCTGATGAGGCTGCACAGATGGGCACTGATAGGCTGCATTTATGGGCACTAATAGGCGGCACTGATGGGCACTAATAGGCGGCGCTGGTGGGCACTGATGAGGTGGCACTAGTAGGCACTGATAGGTGGTGCAAAGGGGAGGACATCTATTGATGGCCTCCCGGTCTGCTATTTGCTGAGTCTATCCAACCATCACAGAAGGACCCAGGAATCATCTCCCATTGTGGCCAGCATTAGTGGTGTGGAAGTTCCCCTACTGGTATGATTACACCTTCTGCTTGGTTGACTCATTGGGCATAAGCCTTACCACTCCACTCGCTCCAGTAAGCCTTTTCATTGGTGGTGGATCCTCTCACTCATATGATCTCTGCTGTTGGCATTGGGATTTATTCTCCTTCTCTTCCCTGAATACCTTAAAGAACATTTGTTTTTCACATATGGATGCACTGGACATTTATTCTTTATATTTTTCCTTTGCATGACTGCTGAGGTGCAATTAGTCCAGGTATTATGAACTGTAATTTAATTGTATAACCTTCTTTTAACCCTTGCCCCTTCATACCAATAAATAACACGCTGACAACTGCTAAGTTGGAAGGGCAAGGCCACAGCTTTTATTTCAATCCAACACATAACCAATGAATAGTAAATTTCTTTAAATCCAACATATAACCAATGAATAGTTCAAACAAATGAATATTTCAAACAGTGCCTGTCACAGTTATACTGTGAGCACATAATCCAACGTAGGGGAAGGAGATAAGAAGGGGGGGAAGGCCTGTCCTTACCATAAGTGCTGGACAGGCCGTCTGCTTCCCATTTCCATCAACAGCAGCCATTTTATGCTGGCAAGGTCAAAAAACCGCCACCCGCCTGTCAGTGAACAACTGGCGGGCGCCCCACCGCAGCCAGCACCTGTTCCACACCCCGTTGTAGACCAAGATTAAAGATATCTAAGCCAATGTCATTGAGGTGAACACCATCCGGTCTCAAAAGGTCAGAATTATCACCCTCCAAATCCCTGTGACGAACAACGAAGCCCCCAAGCTGTCGAACAAATTTGGAAACTTGCGCATTAACTTTCCTACGAAAGCGCTCCAAACTAGGGCCCGGGATCACCCGCGCCCACACCGAACGAGGCACGATTTCCGACCAAATGAGGACCAAATTGGTGAAAACAGCAAAACAGTAGGCAATGTCTTGCTTGATTGCAGAAATCAGGTCCACAGAACGCAGGAAGCCCACGTCATTGCCGCCAGCATGGAGTACTAAAACGATGGAACCAGACACGTGTGCACGGAGTTGCAGGCATTCCGGAAGGACCTGGGACCATCTTAACCCGCGAAGCCCGAGCCAGCGGACCCTGGCCAGATCATGGTCGAAATCCAGGTTCCTCCCGTAGGTCCGGACTTCCGCACGGCGTGCGGCCCAGTAAATGAAAGAGTCCCCGACAATCCACACCAAAACCGGACGAGGACCTGAAAATTTAACATAACAGATGTGGACGAACATACAACGTAAAACGAGATGATTCCCATCTACCCAGACGCTGAAGTTCCATATCGGAAAAACCCATGCCAGACGCAGCGGTGGCCGCACCGATGCGAAACGAGTGTGTAGAAAAATCACGCGAAGGAAGTCCCATAACCTCGAGACATCGACGAAAAACACTTAAAAATTGAAACCTACTTAGAGAGGAGGAATCGGAATGAACGAAAAAAGCTAGAGAAGGGGGGCGTGCAGATCAGAAAAGGGAGGCCAAAGATACCGGGCAAAAGGGGCCACCACAAGGGTACAATACCACCCTCCGGCCCCTGCCCAGGCTGTCGGTCTTCGAAGTACGCAACAGGACAGTCACGCAATGCTCCGCAAAAACAACGTCCGCTGTCAGGATCCCGCCCACCGTTGACGTGGCTCTCGAAACTAATTCGCTAACGCGAAAAGCGCCGAAGAACGCCCAAGAAAACGCCACGCGAAACAGGAGGGTCTCAAATTCTGAAGAGCACACCGAAGGCAACGTGGAAAGAATGCCCGATAGGATCTGAAGGGAAACCGGTCGCCTGGAATCGGGGGAATGAGTAGCGCGCTTCCAACCCCGCAGCATCCGTCGAACCGGGAACGCTTTAGTAATGTCCTCCCAACCTAGGAGCTGAAACCAAAAGGACAGCGCTGATAAAGACGAGGAGACAGTGGAACCCGCAACACCCTTTTGCAGTAAGTGAACCAAATAGACAAACAAAGCCATGCGCCTATCAGACGAAGAATAAATAGAAAACTCACCGCCCGAAATGTGCGACCACTCGTGCCAAACCCTGCAGTAAGACGCCCACGTGCGCGCAGACAGAGACGACCGAAGGAGATTCAGCAGGCCTCCGAAACGAGGTTCCATAAGTGGGCCGGACAAGGAAGGCCCTCCAGGGAGGCCGACGGAACCAGAGAGCGGAAACGATCGAGCTGTAAACGGGAGAGAGCATCAGCAACATCATTAGCCGTTCCGGGAACATGCTTAGCCCTAACACAAATATTAAATTGCAAACACTTCAAAACCAAAAACCGAAGCAAAGAAACTACTGGGGGGGAACTGGCTGACTGCTTGTTCACTACCTGCACCATGCTCATATTATCGGACCAGAAGACCACTTGATGATCACGCAACCGTGCACCCCAAAGCTCAATAGCAACAATTATTGGAAAGAGCTCCAGGAGGGTGAGGTTGCCCAACAAACCCAAGCGGGCCCATGAGGCCGGCCACCGCTCAGCAGACCATGTCCCTTGAAAGAAAGCGCCGAAGCCACAGGAGCCTGCTGCATCGGTGTATAACTCCAGCTGTGAGTTCGGCACTTCCTCCCGCTGCCAACAAGACTGGCCATTGTAGGCTTGAAGGAATGACAACCAAATACCCAAGTCGGCACGCATGGGCCTGGTGATCCGAACGTAGTGGTGAGGGGCGGACACCCCTTTCATGGCCCATGCCAGGCGCCTGCAGAAGGCTCTCCCCATCCGAATAACCCTGCAGGCAAAAACCAAATGACCCAACAGAGATTGCAGTTGTTTCAACTGCAACTTCTTGGCACCTTTGGCCAAGCGAACAAGGGAAAGGAGCCTGGCTAGCTTGTCCTCTGGCAATCGAAAGACCATCGCCTCCGTGTCAATCTCGATTCCCAGGAAAGCCAGAACAGTCACCGGGCCTTCAGTCTTATCAGCGGACAGTGGAACCGCGAAACTCCGGCAAGTGTCCTGAAAAGCAGTAAGCAGCTGCTGGCACCGACCACTGTCCGCTGGGCCCACAAAGAGAAAGTCATCCAAGTAGTGCAACAAGGACTGGCAACCAGCCTCCTGGGCAACCACCCATTCAAGGAAGCTGCTAAACAGCTCAAAGAAATAACACGAGATGGCACAACCCATGGGTAGGCACATGTCGAAAAAATAGCTTCCTTGAAAGTAACAGCCCAGGAGGTGGAAACAGTCCGGGTGGACCGGGAGGAGGCGAAAGGCGGACTCTATGTCCGCCTTAGCCAGCAACGCCGACCTACCGGCAGCCCTCACTAACTGAAGCGCCCCATCAAAAGAGGCGTAGTGGACCCTGGATTCTTCCTTGTCGATGCCGTCGTTAACCGAGTAGCCAGAAGGGTACGACAAATCGGTGGATTTGGATGAGGCGGAATTTCCCCTCCGCCTTTTTGGGACCACACCGAGGGGGGATACCCTCAGGTTGTAAAAAGGGGGGAGGTCAAATGGGCCAGCCATCCGTCCCAACTCAATTTCCTTTCGGAGCTTCTCGGCAACGACGGACTCGAATTCCACAGCCGACTTTAGATTGGGCGCCATGGTGGGTGCGTCTGATGGGAAAAATGGGATCCAAAAGCCACGGTCCAAGCCACCGCGCAGAATCAGCGCCTCCCTATGAAGGGGGTACCGGTCTAGCCAGGGAAGCATCTCTAAGACGTTCACTGGCGACCTCTGGCTTAGAAAGGTCAGGCTTTGCGCCTGGCCTGGGAATTGGCTGCTTACCCCTCCGAAAGCACCGGCTGGCGGGGTGGGCCCCACCGCAACCCGAGCACTCGTGTTTGAAACGGCACGCGGTGTACCACTTGCAGTGGCTTTCGTTGAATAACCAACAAACACCCTTTTTCGGAGCGGCCGACGCTCCGGGGGAAGTGCCGGCCGGGGACTGAAAGGACGAAGGCCTGTGGGGGCACATGAGCAACAGCCACAGGCTGCCATCCTGACAATTGAAACAAAACTCCTTGCGCGCCGCCATCTTTTGCCGAAACTGAGTGTCGTAGTGAAACCAACACTGTCCGCCATAAACTTTGTAAGCACCCCAAATGAGGTCCAAGTAACAAAAAAGGGAAGTGGCTAACTCCGGAAACCGCTCGCAGAGCACACCCGCGTAAGCGCAGAACCCTTGGAGCCAGTTTCCAAACGTCCGTGGGAGCTGTTTTGGCTTGTCGCCCTGGGTAGCTACGTCGATCCGCCGAGATTTGTCTATTGTTTCCCTGTCCGGCGGTACCAGCGCGATAAAATCAACGAATTCGCGGCGCCAAATCTTGTCTTTCACCTCCTCCGTCAAGTGCGTGCCTGTAGGCGAGACCGCCCACAAACACCACCAGAAACAGGGGGAGGGGCAGTCGCTGGACCCGACACCCCCATGCTGGAAAGAACAGATTTCACGACCGAAGCAATGCGGTCCTCCGGTGGGTCCGATACGGAAGCTTCAGTCGCCCTACCCCAAATTAAGTTACAGTCATACTCACTGAGATGTGGAGGCAAGTTCGATGAAGGGCGACCAGCAGCAGGACCCAGCGAGACATCCGGTGCCGGAACGGCAGGGGTCCGGGACGACCGTCACCTGGAGGAACAGAAGAGGCTGCAGGACCCTGCTGACGGGCGGCAAGGTCCAGTGGAGGGGGTCCGACCACCAACCCTGAAGAGTCCGATTGGCCAAGGACAGCGGCTGGACAAACACAAGAACGTCTGCATTCATCATGAGACTGACCCGGGGCGGTTGCGGCCGCCAGCCCAGGCCTGGGTAAGGAGCCTCCCGCCCTGCCGGGCGCAGGAAGACCCGGCCGCTGCGTAGAAGCAAGTGGCCCCCGGGGACCCCCCGCCCAGTTGGACGCAGGGAGGTACGTATGAACCGGGGGGGGAAGGGATGTTTGAGCGGAACAAAAACCACCCGCCCTACCGGGCGCAGGGAGGTTCTGGTGAGCACAGAGCGTCGGAGGCGGGCGGCGAGCCGATGTGGAAAAAACGCTGTCCGCCTCGCCTGGCGCGGGAAGCCCATGAAAAATATTGCGAGAATCACGCCGACCGTCCACCCATCCGGGTGCAGGGGAACAAGGTACCAGGAACCCAGGCTGGTGAGCCGTGGGTGACGACTGGGAATCTTCCGCCCAGCAGGGCGCAGAGAGATTCCGCGCGGGCCGATGCAGCGAATTCCCGTACGCGGATGAGACCCCAGCCCTGCCATGCGCAGGGGGGTCGAGGACCGACACGTTTGACAGGGAGGCAGACCCACCCGCCCCAAAGGGCGCAGGGAGAATCAGGGGATGCAGCACAGGGGTAGTGGAAGCAGTGTGTTCACTTAAATCACCCGCCCTGTTGGGCGCAGGGGGACTGGTCACATAATGCTGGGGTGAAAGAGTGGGCATGAATGACTCTCCCGCCCTGCAGGGGGCAGGCAGGGTCATGTCATGCCGCACACTGACTGATATGTGTTCCCCCTCATTCATATCTCCCGCCCTGCCGGGCGCAGGGAGAAGAGGATCCACTGGGGGCAGTGCAGCTGGCGCCAAGCCCTCAGCGGAACCGCCGTCCAGGAAGCTAGGGCGGGCGGCCGCCGAGGAGATGCGCACTCGGGCCTTCCCCCTTCTCCCAGAGGACCTCCGCGCCGACGACTGAACATCCTCACCGGCCGCCGACATCCCACGCGCCGCGGGAGCGGGCCCAGGTAAGGCGGCAGGCACCATACAGCCGGGGAGCGCATCAGCTCCGGCCCGGCCACATAGGAACACACCGCCAGCGGAGGGGGCAGAGCCAGAGACCACCCTGACGGAGCCCTGCGTGGAACGAGGGCTCCGCGAGCGGCCTACACGAGGGGAGACCCGCGCAGCATCAGGCAGGGAGGGGGAACGCCGAGCGGGGCCCCGGCGGTGGCGAGAGGTGCCGCGCTTCCTAGCTGAAGGAGCGCTGGCATCAGGGGAGCGGGGGTTGTATGATTGTTTTGCAGAGGCCCTGGAGGGACTGGGGCTCAGCCGAGAAGGCGGGCGGACCCGTCTCCGGGCCCGGGGCTCCACAAACGGTTCCGCAGGCAGAGGAGGGGGGGGGGGGGTGAGGAGCAGGAGAGGCAGGAGGGACAGTCCCAGGGGAAAGGAGAGAGAACAGCCAGTCAGCCCGACCTTGGAGAGCCAGCTCACGGACCTTGGCCAAAAGGAGCTCGGTGTCCATGGCTGGAGGTGCAGGGTCACAGGGTCAGCAGCTCTTCCCAAAGGATCTTCCAGAAGGCTCCAGAATTTTCTGGGCGCGGCACTTTTGTCGAGCTCAGGCCCAGCCCCACCCACACCCCCACCAATCTTTAAAGACCCTTTGGTCACTTCAGCCCGCCCTGGACATGCCCCCAACAGTCAGGGCTCTCTTTCCCTATGGGGTCAAGAGGCCTTCATTTTGCCTGATTCAAGATATTATGTGTTATTACATGTTTCACACTGTTTAGAACTAGACACATTACGCACATAGGCACTTATTAGTGTTTCAGATTGCACTGTAGCCATACAGGTTTTGTTATTAGTGCTGCACATAACTTTTCCACTTTTTCACTAGAGTTTTATCTAGAGCTTCATCTGCTGTCCAAAAATTAAGACAAAAAAAACTGAATATTAATTTGCCTGACAAAAATATTTTAAAAATTATGATTTTTTTTAGTCCTGACTATAAAAATAATAATAAAAAAAACTTCCTAAAATAATTTTTAACAAGTAACATTGGTAAGCATTGTCGCTAGGGGGCATTTAAGACCATACCTCAAAGTTATAGAATACAAATTTGTAATAACTATTGACAGATATATTGTTCTTGTTCTTTATTTAGTGCATCCCCGATTATTTTCTTGGTTTACCTTCTTTGTTTTTGTGTTGGACTCGGAGAGTTAATAATCATCATTATAAACCTAAACCACATTTATGTGAACTGCATAATCAGGTAAGAGCATTAGTTTAAAAAAAAAACACACATTCTGGCTCCGTAATTGATGTACACATTGTGTGTGTGTTTCGGCCGAGCACATCCAACTAAGACTGCTTATCTGTAATTTTTGCCTGTACTCCCAAAGAAACATTATGTTAAATATTCTGCTACATGTACAGAATGTGTTTCTCACAGAGGAATTTGCAGCCCACTGACATTATCAAATGCAATGACATTTCAAATATTTGCAGTACTCCACAGGTAATAACTCAGTAAAGGTGAACCATTGATGTCTCACTTTTTGGCACAGTATGGAACTTTGGACTATAAACTAACAGCTGCTATAATCAGTTCAAAAGGCAGTTAACTGGCAACTGTGCCAATGTCACAGTTCTCAACACAGCTGTCAATGTGAAGTGGATAGAAAAAAATATGTGAATCAAACCTAATACAATATGGCTCTAATTATCTATACTGTGACACAGGGCTGGTTTCCCTTGTTAAACTGAACAGTAAATAGCCAGTATCATTTGGTCATCAACAGCAATACCACATAATTAAATAGTTAGATTTAATTAGGCAGAAGAAAGGCAATAGACCATCAATTTGAGCTTACAAAAAAAAGCACCTTAAATCCTGACAACCTAAATTATCAATGAACCTCTTTATAAGACTTTAAAGGAAACCAGTGTCGAGAAATATTAATTTGGTGCCATTGCTGAACCCTCCTTCTGAAAACACTTTTTGTTTGCACATCAGGAATATCCTCTGAGCTTAATATTCTCTGACCTGAAAATATCACACAGATCAAGAGTTGTGGTTACATTGAAGGTAAGTGGTTCAAAATGTATTCAAGCCAGAGGCAGCCTGGCAACCAGCATTTACAGATGGGGAGCAGCTATAGCTGTCAATATATTGTATGTTCCACAGCACAGTCCTCCTGTGTAAATCTGAAGTGGTGACTTGTAAAGGCTTTTAAAGTATTTCCTATGGATAATACAGTATATTTTTTGTATTTTTTTTTTTTTGTATTTTTTTTGTACAATTTTAAAATGTGACATATTTGGTATCTACTTACTTGGTATAACATCCTCTTTTATATTTTACCAAATGATTGGGTATTATATTGGGTTTTTGTGCATTAACCTCCCTGGCGGTATGATTATTTCAGATTTTAGGTGCTGAAAGGGGTACAATTATTTTTCATGGAAATTTGGCGTTTTATATTGTAGGCCTGTAATTCTTAGGAATAACTCACCTAAATCTGTCCAAACAAGGGTCTAGTAGACATCCCGGGTATGATAAAGTTTGAAACACAAAATCATAAATTATAATATAATAAACAACTATAAATAATTATAACAAATAATAATATAAGAATAATAAAAATTATTCAATAATGTAATCAAATCAAAAACACTGAAATTGGCTTAGTTGCAGAATTGTCACTGTCGTTAATTTTAGTGTTTGATGACGGATTTCCCCACAAATCACTATCGCTCAATTCTGCAAGTGATTCTAACTTATTATCGCTGTTTTCTAGCTGGTCTTAAACCCCTTTGGATGTAAATGGACGGTTTCGGTTGCTATGGACAATCTCCAGTTTCCAGGCGGAAAGAACACTATTTATAATATAAAAGTGCATGCAGGGGACTGGACAAACCACTAGGGACAAAAGGGATGTGAAATAAATTGATACAGTAATGTAATCTGTAAGATTACAGTGTACTGTATATGTACAGGCATACCCCACTTTTAAGTACACAATGGGGTTTATTTACTAAAGCTGGAAAATACAAAATCAGGCTCACTTCTGCATAGAAACCAATGAGCTTCTAACCTCAGCTTGTTCAATTAATCTTTGGTAATAAAACCTGGAAGCTTATTGGTTTCTATGCAGAAGTGAGCCTGATTTTGCACTTTCCAGCTTTAGTTAATAAACCCCATTGTGTACTTCAAAGTGGGGTATGCCTGTATTGTGTGTTTTACTTTTTGAATTTGGTGCTGTTCTCCATCCCTGTGCGTCGCAACACTGGCAGAGAATGGAGCCCGGTGCTGTGATAGATCGAGCAGGGGATGGCTCGCACACAGAGCATGGAGGACATCGCAGGATTCTGTGGACAAGGTAAGTAAGCTGTACCTGGATCCTGCGATGCAATCCCAAGTGTGGCTCGGGGATACCGCTTTTGGTTCTGAAAATCCATCCCAAGCCACACTCAGGAATACCGTCAGGGAGGTTAAAATTCAATAAAGTGATTTCTTTCCAAAAAAAAATTGCATTTGAAAAACATTTTTTTTCCCTTAGGGCCTCTGCTTTAAAATAAAAAAAATATCATGTTTGGTGGTTCTAAGTAATTTTCTAGCAAAAAATACAGATATTTGGATATAGGCGAAAATGTCAGAATAGGCCTGGTCTTCAGGTAGTTAAACTTTGTTGCATATACCTACCTTTTGTTATTCTGAAGAAATAGCTGTTTCTTTGTATGTGTCCATGTGAAAAGTCAATCTAATGGGGATGACTCTATAATGTATTATGAATCAGCTGTTACACTTGCAGGGTTCTAATGAGGAAACTGGCAAAGTAATATAAAATAAGATAGGATAATTACTTTATTGTCATTGCAACAAAGCACAATTCAATTTCTTCATATAAAACGCCCACATTACAAAGAGTAAAAAACAAACAACAATGACCAAGCACACTTAACTAGTCCCCATGCCCCCCCCCCCCCCCCCCCCCCAAGAGCAGTTGTCACAGCAGATACCTAATGATCACTACTATGTATTTATTTATATTAAAAACGTCAATTATTGACCTAATGGCTCTTGGGAAAAAACTTTCCCTGCAACGGTTTGTCCTCACCCTAATATTCCTGGACCATGCTGGCCAGATGGCAGCAGTTCAAAAAGATGATGTCCAGGGTGGGACAAGTCGCTCACTATCCTTTCTGCTCTACCAACACAACAGGACTGATACATTTTGTCTATGGAGATAAACTTACAGCCCACAACTTTTTGTGCAATGTTTATGATTCTCTGGAGAGCAGCCTTTTCTACTAACATACAGTTATGCCGCGTACACACAGTCGGACTTTCCGATGGCAAATGTGCGATCGGAGCTTTTTGCCGGAAATTACGATTGTGTGTAGGCTCCATCAGACAGTTTCCATTGGAATTTCTGTCGCACAAAATTTGAGATCAGGTTCTCAAATTTTCCGACAACAAAAAAAAAGTACACAATTACGATGCACAAAGTGCCACGCATGCTCAGAATCAAGCAGAAGAGCAGCACTGGCTATTGAACTTAATTTTTCTCTGCTCCTCGTACGTGTTATTCTTGACGTTCGGAATTTCCGACCAACGTTGTGCGATCGTGTGTATGCAAGACAAGTTTGAGCCGGAAAAGAAAACATGGGATTTTGTTGTCGGAATGTCCGATCATGTGTACGGTGCATTAGAATACCAGGTCAAAATACAATAAGTCAGCACACTCTCAATAGATGACCTAACAATAAATAATAATTAATAAAGGACTCTGGGATATTTTTACCTAGACCATGTTTCCTAAGGAGTCACAAGAAGTATAAGCATTGCTGACACTTTTAAATAACCGCTTTCCATGAAACTATCCTTTTATTCTCAAAACAACAAAGCTAGTAAACTCCTAGCCTCCCAACTTAAAAAAAGACAAGCCAAATCCAATCTGACTCACATCAAACACCACAAATCCAATGTCACACTCCACAACCCTAAAGACATAGCGAACGCCTTTAAAGATTATTATGAATCCCTTTATAATCTCCATACTGACCCATACACTCATCAACCCTCTGATTCTGAAATAGACAAATTTCTCCAAAGACTTAATATGCCCACGGTAGATACTCTTACACTTAATAGATTAAATTCCCCTATCACCAGCGCAGAAATCACCAATGTTATTCAATCCCTACCTATGCATAAATCGCCGGGCGCTGATGGCTTCTCGGCCGAATACTATAAAGCATTTACTCCCCTACTGGTGCCGACATTAGTAGACGTCTTCAATGCAGCTACTGATAAACAGTCTTTCCCAAAAGAAATGTTACAGGCAGTCATTGTTACGATCCCAAAGCCTGGTAAAGACGCCGACCGCCCCCAAAATTTTAGGCCAATCTCTCTCCTAAATTCCGACCTAAAAATTTTTGCTAAGGTGATAGCAAACAGACTGATGGAAATTACTCCATCACTCTTAGGTTTAGACCAGGTAGGTTTTGTGAAAGGTAGACAAGCCCCTGACGGAACTAGACGAATGCTTAACCTTTTACGATTTACAGAACTCAACAATCTCCCTAGCGCTTTTATAGCCTTAGACGCAGAAAAGGCTTTTGATAGGGTACACTGGACCTACCTATCTAAGACCCTACTCAAATTTGGACTAACGGGCCAATTCATTCAGCTATCATGGCCCTTTACTCCCAACCCTCAGCCCGTGTGTTAACATCTGGTTTGCTTTCCGACCCCTTTTACCTGTCGAACGGTACTCGTCAGGGATGTCCCCTCTCCCCAATCATTTTCTCCCTAGCCATTGAACCCCTAGCAGAAAGCATTAGAGCCTCTGATGCCGTTCATGGAATAACAGTGGGTTCCGGGACCCATAAACTAGGACTTTTTGCAGATGATATAATACTGACTATCACTGATCCAGAGTCCTCACTTACAGCTATACAACAAATACTACATGACTTCAGTGAGTTGTCCTTCTACAAAATCAATACCTCAAAATGGGGCCTGACTTCCGCTTCCGCCGACGCGACCGGATGTGACGGTCGGACGCGGCGTTCGGATGTGAACTGCGGGAGGTTTGAGATCAGCCTGAGTCTCCGACAGTATCCTGAATAGTCCCTGCTACCGAGACCCTAAGTCCGCGAAAACGAACGCTTGGTGGTGCCCGAGCCTCCTACGGAACCCTGATCGGCCTCTGCTACTGAGACTTTAATCTCGTGAAACCCGTGAAAACGATCGCTTGGTGCGATGAGCAATAGTAAGCAGTCGGCGGCCGATCGTCTTAAAGAATTTGCTCGAACGGATAAGCAAGACGGCGGGCGTAGCCCCCCACAGACACGGAGTGGTGGACCATCAGCGCTGGAAACCCAGAAGCTTAACACGCCCCAGCCGCAGTCCGGGAAATCAACAGAAAAGCAGGAGAAACATCCCAAACTGACCCTGGAACAGATGAACTCCCAGATAATGGAGGCCATCCATTCGAGTAATACAGCCCTAACAGGTAAAATGGATGAGATTATAAATGATATAGGACTGATCAGGCATGATATGCAGAGTATAAGAGAGAGAATGATGGAAGTGGAAAATAGGACTGCTTTATTGGAAGATACTGTTACCCCTATGCCAAAAAAGATAGTCACGATTGAAAAACAGATTACCCTGTGGCATCAAAAATCTGATGATTTTGAGAACCGTATGCGCCGCAATAACTTAAGAATAGTCGGTTTACCAGAGAAGGCAGAAGGGTTTAATCCTGGTGACTTTATAGAAAAATGGCTGAAAAATGTATTCCCAGATATGGAGGTATCAGCAGCATACGCAGTGGAGAGAGCGCATAGGGTCCCGGCAGTAACACCTAAACCAGGGTTTCCCCCTAGACCCTTGCTGGCACGACTATTAAATTGCAGAGACACAATTCTGCGGAAAGCAAGACAAAAAGGAGAGATTCGCTATGAAAATAGCAAAATATCAATATTTCCAGACTTCTCTCTGGAGCTGCAAAAACAACGGGCAACATTTTATGAAATAAAACGAAAAATGAGAGAGGCAGGAATTGAATATTCTATGGCATATCCAGCCCGATTGAGAGTGGAGGAAGGGGGAAAGACTTTGTTCTTCAGTACACCTGAACAAGCTAAAGACTGGCTGGAAATAACCAGGCCTATGCCTCGATAGGAGAAATAGAGAAGTCCTGAAAGGATAAGAGACACCAAGAAGATCGGGACTTTGGGGGGGGGGGACTTGGGGGGGGGGGGGCGGATGAGAGGGACACTCTCCCTACTTTATATTTGTTTTTATTTCCCCCTTTTATTTTTTTTTTTTTTTTTTTCTTTTTTTTTTTTGGGTTAAAGGAAGAAGTTTTAATAGTTTATAGGTTTGGTTTTCTCTTTCTTTCTTATTTTTTTTTTTCTTTTTCTCTGCCCTTTTCGTCTTTTTCTTTTTCTCCCCCTTTCCTTCTCTTTTTTTTTTTTTTTTTTTTTTCTGAGGGGAAAAATGGGAAAAGGTAAAATATAAATGTTTATTTGTGGGTTTTTTTTTTTTTTTTTTTTTTTAGGGGAGCGGGAGGGATAGGGAGGAGGAGGGGTAAAGTTGAGGGTGATGGGGTGTGTATAAATAGGAAAATGGAGCTAAAATCACAGAGAAACACATTGAAATAAAGCACTTGCTACAAGGGGAAGAGAGGGAAGAGTGAGAGGAAATCTCTCTCTTGCTCCCTTTCTTATGTTTTTTTTTTTTTTTTTTTTTTTTTTTACATACAATAACAAGGGAAGGTTAGGATAAGGCAAAGAGACACATTATAAACACTATAAACACAAATAAATGGGGGTAGGGGGGGGGGGAGGGAATGGGGAGGGAGGGAATGCGCACAAGGAAGGAGGAAGGGAGGGGGGGGGGGGGAGGGAGGGGGGGGGGAGGGAGAGAGCAAGAAAAAAATATTTTTTTTTTTTTTTTTTTGTTTTGATTAAATTTTTTTTTTTTTTTTTTTTCTGCGGTGTAACGTTTTTTTTTTTTTTTTTTTTTTTTTTTTTTTTTTTTAAAAAGGAGGGAGAGGGTGAAAGGAGGGGATGCCTTCTCCTCCCCCCACCTTGGTGCCCCCCCCTCGCCCCTTATATTCCCAATTAAGCGGACAAAGGGCAGGAGCAGACAGGCTGAAATTGAAATAAATTACCTATATAAGAGCAAAAAATGCAATATGTTGGTAATGCCCTAAAAAAAATGTTATGGATAAATGGAACGGAATGGATGAATGAGAGGAGAGAGGTAGAAAAGAGAATGGTCACGGAAAGGAAAAAGGGACATAGGATTTATTTTTCCTCTTCTTTTATTTCTCGGGGGAACAATGGCTAAAATAAAATATATCAAATATGAGTAATCAGCACACATTTTTGTCATGGAATGTGAGAGGTATGGGAATGCAATTAAAACGAACACAGGTTTTCTCAGAAATTAACAAGGTGCAGGCAAAGATCATTTGTATCCAAGAAACACATATGACTAAAGAGAGATTGAAATACCTAGAAAAATCTTGGATACAATGGTCAAGCCACTCATGTCATACTACATATTCAAGAGGGGTTTCTCTCTTGGTCCATCGAGGGGTAACATGGGAGTGCATTAGAGAAAAAAGAGATCCCGATGGAAGATATGTCTTTGTCTTTGCGTTGGTGCATGCACTGCCCGTTGTAATCATGGGGATTTATAACCCCCCCCAGCTACAATGCGAGTATTGAAAGAGGCAGTGATATTTATGTCAGAATATCCAGAGGCATATGTCATATGTATGGGAGATTTCAATATGTGTTTAGACCCAAAAATAGATAGGTTCGGAAGAAATAAGCATAAAGGAGGGGAAGGGTCGAAGGTGTTGGAGAAATTTATGAATGAAGTAGGATGGGCTGATTTGTGGAGGATTAGAAACCCTGGGACCCGGGCTTATTCCTGGCATGCACCTGGGAGAGGGGGCATGTCTAGAATAGATATGGTAATGGGGAACGAAAAGAGCCTGCCAATGGTTCGGTCTGTGGCGTATATGACAAGAGGGGTGTCTGACCATTCTGGATTAACCTTTGAGCTAAAAATCGGCCCAAAAAGAATAAGACCGGGGTATAGGATACAGGCTCAATGGTTAACCCAGATAGGATTAAATGATAGAATTCCAGAGCAAATGGGAATGTTCCTAGAAGCACATGGCAACAGGAAAATAGATGGAGTACTCTGGGATACATTTAAGGCATACTTGAGGGGGATAACAAGATCAACAATATCATACATTAAACGTACTAATAGGCAGGAAGAGGAGGAAATGGAACAATTATGCGCACAGGCAGAAAATAGGTTTATAGAGGACCCCTCAAATATAAACCAAATAAGATGGGCAGCCTCATCACGGCAATATAAGAACCAACTAATAATTAACGCTAAGCGTAAGAAACTCCAATATGCACAAAAAAACTTTGAACAAGGACAACAATATAATAAGATGCTGAACTTTATGATAAAAAGACAAACACCATCACTAGCAATATCAGAGGTGAAAAACGAAAAAAGAGAGGTGGTAAACACATTAGATGAGATACTTGAGACATTCCAAAAATACTATATTAACATGTATACATCAACACTGACCTGTACTCGAGAAGATATAGAGGAATACCTGAAGGATTTGAACTTCCTTAAATTAACAGAGGAACAAAAAGAGGAGTTAGAGAGGGATATAGAGGAAGAGGAAGTACGAGAAGCTATCTTCTCTCTGGGAAAGGGTAAGTCTCCAGGACCAGATGGCATACCACTGGAAATGTACCAGCGATATGCAGAAATTATGGTACCAGTTATGACCAAAATGTATGGAGAGGCGTTTCAAAGGGGAGAAATGCCTGTTTCCATGTATGATGCTACAGTCATATTGATACCAAAACCAGACAAAGACAGAACTGAGTGTGGATCGTACAGGCCAATATCATTATTAAATATAGATTATAAAGTACTGGCAAAAGTGCTTGCCAAAAGGCTCAATCAGGTAATCTTGTCTATAATAGCGGAGGATCAAACTGGCTTTATGCCAGGGAAATCAACATCAATTAATATTAGAAGGACGCAATATATGACACAAATGAGAGAGTTTATCCCGGAAACAAGTGCCTTGGCATCGCTGGATACAGCCAAGGCATTTGATTCTATAGAATGGGAATTTCTGCAGACAGTCCTGGAAAGGAATGGATTTGGGGAAAAATTTAGAAAATGGGTGAGAATAATCTACAAACAACCATGCTCCAATTTGCTAATAAACGGTATATTATCCCCTACAATAAAACTATATAGAGGAACAAGACAGGGCTGCCCAATGTCACCGCAATTGTTTGCTCTGGCAATTGAGGCACTGGCAAATAGATTCAGACAATCAGATAAATATAAAGGGATTAAAGTAGGAGAAAAAACCGAACACATAGGCTTATATGCGGACGATATTATATTATATATGGGAGATGCGCAAGCTTCTCTGATGGAAGCAATGAGAATAATAGAAACATACGGGAGGTTCTCAGGGTTAAAAATAAATTGGCAAAAATCCGCACTGATGCCTCTGGGAACAGGTAATGAAAGGAGAGCTCAGACCCCATTAAAAATAGTTGAAGTTTTTAAATATTTAGGAGTAAATATTACGTTGAAACACGAAGACGAGATGGAAGCTAATATACTCCCACTAGTAGAACATGTGAAGAGAAAATTGGAAATATGGATAAAGCTACCAATATCAATGGCAGGCAGAATTCACCTGATAAAATCTATTATATTACCCAAGTGTTTATATGTATTTGCACACTCCCCAGTAAAAATACCAAAACAGATATTTAAAAAATTAAACTCGCAGATGACTCGGTTCATTTGGGCATATGGAAGATGTAAATTAAAATTTAATAAACTACAAAGACCAAAGACAGAAGCTGGACTGGCCCTCCCGGATTTATATTTATATTATTTGGCAGGGCAATTGAAACATCTAAGATCATGGGTAGGACAGGAAAAAATAACAAGGATAGAGGAATATCTCCTTAGTAAAATGCAAATAGATGATTTAATGACGGGATTAGAATTAAAAGATTTGAGGAGAGTGGGAGTAAAAATTCCCCTTTTGAAAGTGGCAAGGACAGTATGGAGAGAGGCTAAGAAACTGACGGGATTTGATGGAATCCCAACAGAAACTGCGCTTTGGAACAATCCAAAATTTGAACAACTGGAAGCCTTTGAGGATAGTAAATTTTGGAAGCAGAATAAGATAACAACTTTTGGTCAGCTATATGACAAAAATGTGATACTAACCTATGAAAACCTATGTAAACAATATAATTTATTGAGTAAACAGTTTTACAGATACCTTCAGCTGAGGCAGGTGCTACAGACACAGTTTAGAAGAGAGGAATTAAAAATATCTAAATATCCCCTTATAGGCATCCTGAGATCACAGGGACCTAAGGGACTGATAGCAAAGATTTACACACACCTGTTACAGAAGAAAATAGAAGGAGAACCATTGAAAATAAGGGATAAGTGGCAGGAGGCTATCCCAGACATGAGCGATCATGAATGGGATGAAGCCTGCAATTCCCACTGGAAGGTATCCCCTGCAATGAATAACAGGATAATACAGATGAATATAATACATCAGACGTACTTGGCTCCAAATAGATTGCACAAAATGGGGAGGATGACTGAACCAAGATGTACTAGATGTGGGCAGGGGGGAGCAGACTTCCTTCATGTAATGTGGTACTGTGGTAAAATAGGAAAATATTGGCAACAAGTAGCTAGGAAAATAGGAAAAGTCCTGAATAAACCTTTTATAGCTACGATGGAATTATGTTTGTTGGGGATATTGAGGGAAGAGAGAGATAATAGAGATAATAACACCTTCTTAAGAGAGGTACTGTTTTTGGCAAGAAAACAAATAATAGAAAAATGGATTCAGCCATATCCCCCGACAGTAACCCAATGGGTGAGAGCAGTAAACCAGGTCCTACCCTATGAAAAAAATAATGTATGAACAAAGGGGAAACGGGCGAAGGTATGAAAAAATATGGGCAAAATGGAATAGAACATGGCTAACAGTGGATAGAAGAATATTTGAAAATATAGCATTAAGTGACCACAGAGGGTGAGTGAGGAAGGAATGAAAGGAAAGAGTAAATGTAATTATAATTTGTATTATATAAAGAAATGTAAAAGTATATAAAAATGTATAATGTAAATTATTATGTAATGAAAAATTTGGAATAAAGAGTTTTGAAAAAAAAAAATACTGTAACGTTGAACAGGTATACTGTTCAAACGGAAAGAAAGTTTCCAATCTCTAACTTCATCAAAAACAAAAGCAAAAGCAAAAAATGAAGTTTGGGCAAAGCAGCAAAACTTCTCTCCCACAGACAAGCAGCAATTCAATGCATACGGGGACCGCCAAAGCAATATAGACCAATAGCAGGTACCTTGCAAAGGCAGCAATAGAATGTAGCTCTCCGGGAGGAAGACCTGTATCCTGGCTGCGCCGCACAGTTGTGCTGAGTGTTCCAAATCCTTGACCATAGACAGCATTTCCCCACATGTATATATGTTTTACTTCCCCTTTTTTACAACCCTCCCCTGTATTACCAGTCCTGCATTTCCCCATGCAAGATTTGCATACTGTTTATTTTTGATAGAATTTAAAGCGGAACTAAACTCTCTGAATTAAATGTAACTATTTTTAATCTTAATGCTGCTAGCATTAGTAAATATATACGAAGTTATATCATATTTACTTGTTTTAAACTTTCTTGGTTTCTGGTCTGTGTTAAAATGTGGTCATACATTCCAAGAGTCTTCATGGGCATTTTTTTCTTTCACCTGGAGGAGGGGAGGAGGGGCTTTCTCAGATAAACATACCCTCCTGCCTGCATGCTTGTACTAAGGGCAGATGGATTCCAGGAATTAAATGCTATACGACTCATTTGCCCTTACTTAAAAGAGAAGTATGTTTTTTGCACTGAGAAATCTAACATCGCCGATGGCTCGGTTCTCACAGATCCCCAAGCGGAGAGCTGCTGACTGTCAATCAGCAGCTCTCCTCTCTGCTCCTCCATGCTCAAAAAAAATAAAAATTAGAATCCAGATATATTTTGCGCATTTAAGAATTTATCCAGCTCCTATTAAAACAATCTACTGAGCTCGCCAGAACTAGTTTTTGGATCTATTCCACATTTTCACAGTTCTTACCGTATATGAAGGCTAAATGTCTTTTTCTGCAGACATAATGAGTGCTTCCTTGTTCTCTGTAATGACATGAACGTCAAGTTAAGTTGACACATTTTACATGCTACTGTCTTTAGTGTGGAAACAACCATTGTTGGGTTATATTTTCCTCCCCCAGACGATTTATGATTGTTGTACAAAACTATAACACATGTGGCATAGGCTTGGGATGCCTCTGACCTCTCTTAATGGGCAGAGGCCTACCAAGTGGTGGAACTCTGGAGAGAGAAACACTCACCACTAAAGCTTATTCATGTTACTCCACTTCCTCCGGAATTTATTTAGGCTACGCCATGCCTCTTTTCCCTACCATAGTCTCCTTTGAGATTTTGCCGTGTGGCATCTCAGATCATGCTCCACCACTACTACAAATCTAAATTGATTCATGATTAGAGCCCTATATATGAGATTTACTGCAGCAATACTGCAATACTAACACACCAATATCAGTACAGTAGACCCACTGATGGTGTGGGATGTTTCAAAGGCCTACATATGGGGAGAATATACTGATACTAGATGCAAAATGAAAAACCCTGCCCAGGTGGAAGCCTTGGCTGTGAAGCTTGAATCTGCTTTTGTCAGACACTGAGACCCAGCCACATACACCACTTTGTTTGCCTCCATCCAATAAGTCTGCTAAATTTGCACCGATTAAAAAAAAATGTATTCATGAAACCTAGCACATCTACGCGCAGGGGGAGAAAAATGGTAGACTTCTTGCGAGCTTGGCCACTCAGCAGCCAATTGTATATACAGGTATGTTCCACATGAGCAGTTGATTACTCAGCCTAGACTTATCATTAAACAGTTCTCTCACATTTAGCAGATGCTATAATCATCCCTCGCATCCTCTACCCAGAATGAACTAGAAGCCTACATAAATACTATCCCACTCCCTACTTTCACCCCAAGACTGTGAGCTAGACTGATGACATCTCCATGCTCCAAGTAGGAAAAACCCCAGATGGGCTTCCCACTGAATATTATAAATACTATACAAGGTTTCTTGCTCCACAGCTTGGAGCAGCCCATCCATATGGGGCACAGGGGCGCCACCCCCCTAATCCATGCGTCCGGCCCCTAATCTACATGCAGTGCGCTGGATGCATGGATTCCAATGGAGGTGGGTAAAAAAAGGGTGGGCTCAGGGTGCACCTGAGCCCACCCAGTTGTGTGACAATAGAGAATTAATGTTCGCTATTGTCTTCCTAATTCTCCATCCGTCCAATCAGGAAGCGCGTCCTGAGACCCTTTAGGCCGAGAGGAGAAGTGATTGCATCGGCCGCCGAGGAGGAGGAGGAGAAGACACAGTGCCCTGTCTGCTGTGATCCACCTTCGTGCCCACCTGCTATGCCAAGCCTGCAGTACCTATATACAGTACTCACTTGTTGCTCCTGCCTGCAGCACTTACCTACTGTATACAGCCTGCTGCACTTGCAACCTGCTTCCTGCTGTGAGTAGTCTGCACCACCTACAGCTCTCCTGGGACCTACTACACACAGCATCTGGGATTTACCTGCAGAAAGCCCCATACACACGGTCGGACCGTGGACCAACTTTCCCTTGGACTTTTGTCCAAAGGGCGTTGGCCCTCTCCAGTTGGTACTGCATACACACGGTCGGACTTTTGAGACAACCAACACGAACGTAATGACGTTTCAACGTACTGACGACGCTTCAAAAGAGGACGTTCAATTCTCTCGCGTCACCCTTCGGGCTCCGTCTGCTAACTTCGAGCTAGCAGACGTTTGGTCAGTGGTGATTCGCGATTTTCGGTCCGTGTTACTTTCCGACCGTTTTGGCCAGCCATGTTGCGCGATCCTAGGAGAGAGCGTGCTGTTTATGGGCTTGGAGTCATTGCTGTGACTCGAGCCCAGTCGAGAAATAGGCGCAATACTGGGTTAAGGAGTGTTTGGACCAAAACTTGGCTACTTAATCGTGACCAATTCAGCCATATGCCATTACTGCGTGAGCTACAGGAGAACAATCCGGATGATTTCCGGAATTATCTGAGAATGACGGACTCCTGCTTTCAGCAGTTATTGTCCTTGCTGTCCCCCTATATTTCCAAGCAGGACACATGCATGCGGGCTGCAATACCAGCAGAGCAAAGGCTCATAGCCACTTTGCGGTATTTGGCAACAGGGAGGAGTCTCCAGGATATAAAATTCACAACAGGTATCTCTCCCCAGGCTCTGGGAGTCATTATCCCTGACACATGTTGTGCTATCATTCAAGTATTGCAGAAGGACTATATTCGTGTAAGTATTTTTGCTTTAATATCACTGTCATGTTTAGTAATGCATTTTATAGTTTTTGGCCATTCCATCCTCCACATTTTAGGAATATGGTGTGATTGAATGTCCTCTTTGTCCTCATGCATGCCTTAACCGTTTTCGTGGCCTACATGCATATTTTCCTCCCCTAACCTCCACAGCATGCTACACTGGGCCCATCCACACGTAGTCTAGTACTTAACACTGTATTTATTATGCTTCCTTCGTTACCCTAAACACCGCCTAAAATGTGTCCCAATATTCTTCCTGCCCTTAAAAAGAGTCTCTTATTTAGTTTGAAACACTCCCCCCCCTCCCCCCACACCCCCCCAACCTGCCAAAAAATTGAAAGAAAATGTAATAAAATATTAGAAAATGCAGAGTCAACCAACACAACTCCTCCATCTGCAGATTTGGCAAAACACATATACTGTGTACCTTATTTTTTGACTTAAGATTGTGGCCTAAATGTAGTGTAATGGCCTGCCTGATTAGCTTTAAAATCGACAAATTAGACTTTCATCATGTTTTTTTTCTCATTATGAATAGCTCCCAACATCCCTGTGCTGTGCCAACTTCCTTGCTTTTTAAGTTCATCTTAACAAATACTCATAATTAATTATCCTTTTTATTATTTAGTACGATGTATGTCAAAATGTGTATAGATTTTGTCAATGTGCATTCATATTTTTGTTTTATTCCACTTCTTACCTGTCCACCAGTGGCAGCTGGTGCTCCAATTTTTTGGGGGGGCGCAAAACAAACAGCCTCACTGTGCCATCAAACGCTGCCACTGTGCCCATCTAACACTGCCACTATGCCCATCTAACGCTGTCACTGTGCCCATTAAATGCTGCCAATGGCACTTACCTTGTCAGGTGGCGAGCGGTGTCTCCTCATCTTCTCCCGTGCTCCTGTCTTCACAGTGCTTGTGACTTCAGCCAATCAGGGGACCGGTAACACAGACCGGCAACCTGATTGGCTGAGAGGCGGGTCTGTGTTAGGGAAGCGATGTATTCGCTTCGCTAACACAATACTGTGTAAGCAGCGAACGCCAAGCATTGCGCCCGCTGTTTACACTTCTGGAAGCCTATTAGAGCACACCGCTCTAATAAGGTCCCCTATTTGAGCTTTACAGCTCTAAAAGGGCGCTTCCAGAAACACCCCCCCCCCCCCCGCGGTAATTCACAAGCCCGGCGCCCGACAAGGGGCCGGACACCGGAATAGGGGGGCGGCAGCGGTGACAATAGCTAGATTCATGCAATGCATTAATCTATCTATTGGTGATAGAGCGGTGCAGGAGAGGGGGGGCGGCGCTCCTGCGCCCTCTATGCACGCACCGCCACTGCTGTCCACTGGCCTGATAATCTTGTCAAGATGGATGGCTTACCCAAATTAAACTTAAATTTTAATGCCTTTAGTTCTCCTGGAAGTGTTGAGGTTTACTTGTCCAAAACAGATACTCATTCAACTCCCCCTTCATAAGCTTTTTTTAATGTGCCACCAGAGGGGGTGAGGGACCATATAATTGTACCTTTTTATTTTGTTCTTGAAATGCACTTTTACATGTTAGAATATTATTTTGGCCCACAATGTTTGTGTCAAATATGTTTGCAATTTAATGTACTCCGGTATTAATTTTTGCTTTATTTGTTTGACTCCACAGTTTCCGAAAAACAGCCAGGAATGGCAGGATGTTGCTGCGCAGTTTGCCCATTTATGGGATTTCCCCAACTGTGGAGGTGCCATAGATGGCAAACATGTGAGGATAGTGCCACCACCAAATTCTGGATCCTATTTTTTTAATTATAAAGGTTTTTCGAGCATTGTCCTCCTTGCTGTGGTGTCAGCCAAATATGAGTTTTTATATGTCGACGTTGGCATTAATGGTCGTCACTCAGATGGAGGAGTTATGATGAACACTGAATTTTATGACCGGCTGCAGAGAGGAACTTTAAATTTGCCACGTGCTGAGGACAATGTGGAGGGCCTCAATTTTGTTTTTGTCGCAGATGATGCTTTTTCTTTGGGGCCACATATTTTAAAGCCCTTCCCAATGCGGAATCTGACCCCAGAGCAACGGATTTTTAATTACAGGCTCTCTCGTGCCCGAAGGGTAGTCGAAAATGCCTTTGGCATCATGTCCAGCCGATTCCGGATCTTTTTAACAGCCATAAATTTGGCTGAATATAAATTAAATCATGTGGTATTATGCTGCTGCATCCTGCACAACTTTCTACGGCGGAATGCTTCCACCTACATTGGCTTAGGGGCAACGGGTGAACCAGCTGAAGAGTCCTTGATGCCAGCACTTGAAAGTGCACATGCTGGTTTTGGCGTACAGAATGGGCGTGTTGTCCGCCAACAATACGCCGACTATTTTATTGGTCGAGGGGCAGTGCCTTGGCAGCAAAATGTTTTGGAGAATTAGTTCCAATTGTAAGAAAAAAATAAAATATTCTTTAATTTGAATGACTGTTGTCTGTTTCTTATATGTTTGCAACTAGCCATGATCTTTGTCCTTTTTGCCACTAGTTTGAACCAACCTGATGTGCAACATGAGGTATCCATCTCAATTCCAGCTAACTTGTAGATTGTGCTGTATTTCACCTACACACATTTTTGAGTACATGGTCAATGCAACTACAACCACGTAACAAATATACTGATATTGAGCATTGAAATAAGAAGGCACACATTGGTTTTGTTTCAACTTTTTTTATTCTGTGCACATTCACATGTGCCTTTTTTTTTTTTTTTTTTTTGGTTATTTTTTTTTTTTTTTTTTTAAAAATGAAAAATATTTTTTTTTTTTTTTTGATTATTTTTTTTTAACATGAAAAATATATTTTTTTTTTTTTTTTTGATTATTTTTTTTTTTTTTTAACATGAAAAATATTTTTTTTTTTTTTTTTTGATTATTTTTTTTTTAAAATGAAAAATATATTTTTTTTTTTTTTTTTTTTGATTATTTTTTTTTAAAATTAAAAATATATTTTTTTTTTTTTTTTTTTTGATTATTTTTTTTTAACATGAAAAATATATTTTTTTTTTTTTTTTTTGATTATTTTTTTTTAACATGAAAAATATATTTTTTTTTTTTTTTTTTGATTATTTTTTTTTAACATGAAAAATATATTTTTTTGTTTTTTTTTATTATTTTTTTTTAACATGAAAAATATATTTTTTTGTTATTTTTTGATTATTTTTTTTTAACATGAAAAATATATTTTTTTGTTATTTTTTGATTATTTTTTTTAACATGAAAAATATATTATTTTTTGATTTTTTTTTGGGAACATCAAAAATATTTTTTTTTTTTTTTATAATCAATTTTTTTAAAAATATAAAAACAATAAAAACAAATAAACTTAGCAAGGATGATGATGCGCAATCGAGTCAACATCATGCAGCAGCAAATGAGGAACTAGATATGATTGTAAACTTTAATTTTTTTAATTTAATTTATTCTGGCCAAAATATCAATCATATCTTTCATTTGCTGCTGCATGATGTTCAGTCGATTGCGCATGGCATCTATTTCCCCGTTCCACCCCATTATTTGCCCGATGAGCCTCTGCGCACTGTCCTGTGTGAACGGTTGCTCCAAAACCAGCACATCATCTAAAAAAAGTAAGAAAAAAAAATGTATTAATAAAGGTGTGGCCAGACATAGATTATGTGCAACAGTGGTGAAACAGTGGTGTCAGACACTCACCTGGTGACATCTCTGTCACTTCCTCCACCTCCTCTTCAACAACATCCTCCACATCGCTGGGACTAATTCCCCAAACAGGCCGGTGAGGGTGGGTGTCCTGGCGAGGCTGGGGGTCCTGGCGAGGATGGGGGTCCTGGCGAGGGTGGGGGTCCTGGCGAGGGTGGGGGGCCTGGCGGGGGGGGGTCCTGGCGAGGGTGGGGGTCCTGGCGAGGGTGGGGGTCCTGGCGAGGGTGGGGGTCCTGGCGAGGGTGGGGGTCCTGGCGAGGGTGGGGGTCCTGGCGAGGGTGGGGGTCCTGGCGAGGATGGGTGTCCTGGCGCCGATGTTTGGCCCGGTGAGGGTGGTGGCCCCGGTGAGGGTGGGGGTCTGGCTGAGCTGGGGCGTCCCTGCGATTTGGGTGCCTGAGTCTTTGCTTCCCTATGAGAATCAAACAAAAGGTATACTTTTAGCACACAGACGGTAAACATTGCTTTGCGGTGGTGTACAATTGTCTGTTTATATCAAGAGATCTAAGTTCAAGACATGATGAAATTTCCCTTTTAATAAAACATAAAGAATTAACCTTTCTTGACCAAAATTCTCTGATGTCGCACACTAGTGCTCCTGAATCCAGCTGTGTAAAAAGCTGTTGAATGCCCTCTCCTTACATTCCAATTTACTATATTTTGACCATTCTGAAGAATGGTCGTATTTACGAAAAGAAACATTCCCATTCTGAACTCTCAACATTTGACATTCGGAACATCCAGAAATAACGACAGTTTACAAGTATCGTTGGTTCTGAATTATGAAATGTTGAGAGTTGAGAATGGACGTATTTACGAAAAGAAACATTCGTAAATACGTCCATTCTCAACTCTCAACAGTTGATAATTCGGAACATCCAGAACCAACGATACTTGGAAACTGTCGTTATTTGTGAATGTTCCGAATGTCAACTGTTGAGAGTTGAGAATGGACGTATTTACGAAAAGAAACATTCGTAAATACGTCCATTCTCAACTCTCAACACTTGATAATTCGGAACATCCAGAACCAACGATACTTGGAAACTGTCGTTATTTGTGAATGTTCCGAATGTCAACTGTTGAGAGTTGAGAATGGACGTATTTACGAAAAGAAACATTCGTAAATACGTCCATTCTCAACTCTCAACACTTGATAATTCGGAACATCCAGAACCAACGATACTTGGAAACTGTCGTTATTTGTGAATGTTCCGAATGTCAACTGTTGAGAGTTGAGAATGGACGTATTTACGAAAAGAAACATTCGTAAATACGTCCATTCTCAACTCTCAACAGTTGATAATTCGGAACATTCACAAATAACGACAGTTTCCAAGTATCGTTGGTTCTGGATGTTCAGAATTATCAACTGTTGAGAGTTGAGAATGGACGTATTTACGAATGTTTCTTTTCGTAAATACGTCCATTCTCAACTCTCAACAGTTGATAATTCTGAACATCCACAACCAACGATACTTGGAAACTGTCGTTATTTGTGAATGTTCCGAATTATCAACTGTTGAGAGTTGAGAATGGACGTATTTACGAATGTTTCTTTTCGTAAATACGTCCATTCTCAACTCTCAACAGTTGACATTCGGAACATCCCGAAATAACATTACTAAATATACACAAAAAATGCAAAGCTGAAAAAAATAACATGGAATTAAATCAAAAATATACTCAGTGCACATATTCATCAACAATCACGTATTAAATATCAAAACATCGCATTTTCTAAAACAGCCACGCATTTACAAAACAGCCACCGTACGAACGATGACACACACATACGAACGGCAATAGACTTATGTACGCCAGGTACTTACTATTTTTCAGCGCCTTTTTAATTTTCATAAACTGGTCCGGCTCCCTGGTTTTGATGTCCGACCATCGTTTGCGAAGCTGGTCTTTGGACCGATGGACCCCGAACTTCTCCTCCAGCCTTCTCACTACTTTGGTGAGGATTCTGTCCTTCACCATGTTGGGGTGCAGGTATGGCCCATGCTTGCCATCATAGTCGTCCTTGACGAGAATGTGCACCATCTCCACCATTTCCTCAAAGGCCATGTTTGTGGCCTTAAACCTCCTCCTCGCACGTTGTTCTTCCGCCATATTTTCTCCGACTACGCAACGAGGGGATAAGGGGCGGGGAATAGCCGAGAAAAGGAACGTCGGGGGCGGGCGACGCAAGCGGTGGTTGGCGCACGCGTAATGGTATATCCATGCTTAACGCGCGGCCTATAGAAATTTACGAACGGAAGATACGAAGGAATTCACTACATACACGATATAAATGTTGACGCACTGAAATTCTCTTTTTACGGAGTCTTTTCTCTTTTTACGAAGTCTTTGCATGTAAATGAAAGAAGCTAAATATTTATGAATGAATATATTCGGGACATGAAGAAAGCAAAAAAATAACGTCGATGGGACACTAATGTTAATTAGTAATAACGATGCTTTGCTGAATGTGTATGGTCAAGGCTTGACGTCATGACGCTTGGAGGGCAGAGGGTCACGCATACGCCGTGTATAAAGCACGAACGTGTGGTGCAATGTACCGTTCTGGCGGGAGACGAACGCAAGCCGACGCTAAACGACGCAAGCCGACGCAGTACGAAGGTAGACACGGACGAAAGGTACATTTTATTAATTTCTCTTTACCGCTGGTACTTTCAAATGATTGTCTTTTGCTTTGAAGATGTAATTTAGTACTCGGACTGTTGTTAAATATAGTAAACATGCGCAAACACCCACCTTGAAACACACACCTGCAGGTTACCTGCACTGAGCTGTATAGAGTTTGGTTAATACTAGGCTTGTACAATTCGTTTCGGAACGAATGGAAGTTCGGACGAATTTGGCAGCTTGCCGACAAACGAATGCATCAGAATGTCTAACTAAAAGGAAGGCATTTCCAAATATACGAAATAAATTCTATCGTTTATAACAAATGAATTCGATAGGATTTGAGATTCTGTCTAACGAATATTGTATACTATTACTAACTAGTTTTTTAAAAACGTAGTAACTTTAATTAACGAATACAACCTACCGAAATTAGCTATTTTGAAGATAACAGTGTACACAAACTTTTTTTTATTTTTTGGAACAAGTCTAGTAATTACATGTGGCTTTGCTGCACTATAAAGTACAGATAATCTGCAGGTAAGTCACAGGTGCACGTGGCATATCATAGTGAAAGCAGCCTTAGGACCCAATCGGACCCTCCATGCACCCTCTATGTCCCTTTACCCCTGCTTACCTTCAATCAGATACGCCAAAAAAATAAGGGGAAACGTCCCCTCCTGACAGATTGAATTGGAGGGCCCATAGAGTAGCATGGGCTGTGTCCATATCCATTCGCCATATGTGGGGTAGATCCAAACCTGTCATCTGTCCATTACAATTATTTTGGCCCATGACCAGTTACCAAGTTGCTTCGATGGTCCTCGCTCTTTAAAAGGTTGGGCACCCCTGGCTTAAATAAATGCCCATATTGTGAGCAGCTTCTGAACTATACGCCACCCATTATGGTTTGTTTTTTACTGTTTTGCAGCAATCCAAACGATGAAATCAAAATTGAATTCACCAGAATTTATTGCTCAATTTATTGAGAAGTATAGGGAGCTCACCTGTCTCTGGCAAGTAAAAAATAAAGACTACTCTGACAAAAATAAAAGGATGGCAGCATGGCTACAACTTGTGGAGTTGGCGAAAACCGTATACCCCCGAGCAACCGACACTATGGTCAAAAACAAAATTGGTGCCCTCAGAAGTGTCCACAAAAGGGAACTCAAGAGAATTGAGGAATCCAAGCGTTCTGGAGCAGGAACAGAAGAGGTGTATGTTCCAAAGTTATGGTACTTCAACAGCCTTGCTTTTTTAAAAGACCAAACGGTCCCAAGAAAATCACTATCAACTTTACCATCAGCATCAGCTGACGTCAGCGATACTGAGCAGGAGCTTACACAGGATGAAGAAGAGGAGGAGCTCAGCTTGACCCAGGTATAGCATTGTTTAAAATCTTGCCATCTCTCTCTCTCTCTCTATCTATCTATCTATATATATATATATATCTTAGATATGTTGCTAATTAGATGCTAGTATGCCTAATAATTAGTTGTGTTTCCAAAAAAAGTTACATATCAATGGACAAGTAGTGGCCATAAAGTTTTGCAACACGAATGAGAAATGATGGAGTCAAATTGATAGTCTTTAATAATTGGACACATTCAAAATTAGAAAAGTAAAGAGATGAAAGGTTTGTGATTGATGACCACAAATTAAAATCATGTTGTTTTTTCACAAAGGAGGAACTTCTGAGCCAAGACGAGGCTGGGCCCAGCAGCCAACCAAGCACAGTGTGCAGAATCCCTCTCCTGCGCCCTCCCAAGAAAAGAGCCAGGAAGAGCCAACACCTGGATGAGGCCACAGCTGACTTCCTGGCTAGGGCTACATCGGTCATAACGACAGCACCCGATAGTGCTGAAGGGTTTGGCTGTTTTACAGCCAATAAGCTGAGAGAAATCGACCCAGACCAAAGGGAGCTATGTGAAGGGATCATCATACAGCTCTTCAGCAAGGCCAGGAAACGAGAGCTCACCTCAAAGTCGCACGTCTGCGATTTGGAACACCCAACTTTACCTCCTCCACAGCAACCCTACCCACCTCAGCAACCCTACCCACCTCAGCAACCCTACCCACCTCAGCAACCCTACCCACCTCAGCAACCCTACCCACCTCAGCAACCCTACCCACCTCAGCAAGCACAGCCACCTCAGCAGCATGGTGGTCAGTGGCAAAATCAGCCGCAGGATGCCCAACAAGGCCAGTGGTCTGGGGAGTTTAGGGGCTACTAATTTTGCATATTTTTTGTGGTTTCAAGTATAATTTAATAGGCTATATTTGTTTGTTGGTTTTGGGTGTACTATTTTCTGTTTAGATTTTTAATTTTTTATTTCAAATTTGGTGGACAGAAAATATGTCTATATTAATTTACTTAATTTTTTTGATGTTGTGAATTAACAATAAATAATATGTTCAAAATATGTTTAACGTTTGTTATTGATAATCATTAGAACACAAATCCTATGTAAAATATGTATGTTCGTTCTTTGTAGGTATCACCAACAAATACGATGCAATCTAAAAACATTAAAAATACAAAGAATGTGCACTGCATTTAGCAAATTCGGAATTTCACACATCACGAATGTGCTATCTAGTTAACGAACGCTAGGTTTACAAGACCGACCTCTTCATGCTGGTCCTTCCTCCCGAGCATGCGTGTTTGCACTTTGGACAAAAGTCAGTTGGTTTTGTGTACACACGTTCGGACTTTGGTCCTTCGGACTTTTGTTGGCAGAAAGTTGGTCCGTTCGCACAGCCAACAAAAGTCCGATGCAACCTGGAAAAAGTTGGTCCGATGGAGCGTACACACGGTCGGATGTTGGTCCAAACCACCTAATTTGCATGTTGGTTGGCAAAAAGTCCGAACGTGTGTACGGGCCTATAGTCTTCTTTATCTCTGTCAGTGGGCCTACCAACAGTTACTAACTGGTCCTGCGTGCCTAATTCACGGTTGATCACCATGTCAACATGGACAGACGCAAGTAGAGGAGAGCCGATCGGTGGCTCTCCTGACAGGGGGGGGGTCTACACTGATTGTTTATCAGAGCCCCCCCCCCCTCGGATGCCCGCACTACCTCCCACCACCCCTCTCTGAGGTAATATCATCAGTGCTGCCTATAAGTGCTCATCCAACACCTGACCATCATACTAGACACCAAAATCTGGTCTAGACTGGCCATTACCATGCTTGACCAAATCTCCTAAGCAGATGAAATAGGTACCTTTGATTCCTTAAAACAGTCATTCTCAACCAGGGTTCCGTGGAACCATGGGGTTCCTCCAGAGTTTGCTAGGGGTTCCTTGAACTGTGGCTGATGAACCACCTATTTGATGATGCCTACAGAGTTCAAGGTTCAGCACCACTTAGCAAAGCCAGCAGCATTCTTCCTATTGACCACCAATATAAGGAGCATTGTTCCTATTGAGCCCTGATGATTTGGTTTTAGTAAGGGTTCCTCGAGACATGCAAATTATTTTTGGAGTTTGTCTAGGGTTAAAAGGTTGAGAAAGCCTGCCTTGAAACAACAGCACCCACTGTAAACCCTCTTAAGGAGACAGGACCTCCCCTCCATTACTAACCTACTGATGACATTCCAAATCCAATGCCCTATTCCATAAATAAAAAAATGACATCCTCACTCTTACAGAAAAAGACTGGTAACACACAATGGCACAATATATCAAACTGATGATCTCTGCTAAAGATCAGTTTGCTTAGTTGAAATTCCATCATAGGATTTACTATACCCCTATAGTTTGGATTGCATCCACCCTACTGTCTTCCCTATCTGTAACAAAGGTGCTTGTTATCACATGGTGTGGGGTTGTCCTCAGATCCTTAATTATTGACATCAGGTGGTAGCTAGACAAAGAAATATATCAGGTTTATCCCTGACGTTCAACCCACAGGTCTTTCTACATGTCATTTCAGATGATCTCACCCCTCCAAAATATGCTACATTCCTAATGTTTGCATCTTACTAAGCTACTCAAGAATACCTTTTCCCTCTCCTTTGGGAAATGGTATACTGCTATCCAAAATGTTCTGCCATGTACCAACTGGAGTTACTCTGAACAAAATCAGAAGGTTAATTGGATCCTGTCTAAATTGTCCCTAATATGTGTATGTATGAATGTGAGTTAGGTACCTTAGATTGTAAGCTCCTTGAGGGTGGGGACTAATGTGAATGTATAATGTACAGTAGGTGCTGCCGATATTGTGTTTCCAGCGCGATAGGATTGCGCTGGAAATCACTGCTGCAAGCTGTGCTTCTCGCGCATCGATAGGAATGTATTGGGGGCGGCGAGCGAAAGGAGTGACATAGCTCGGCGCTGGCTCCTGCGACGGGGCTCGCGGGTGTCAATCTCGCCGCTAGTAGTGGCGAGATTGACACAATATCGGCGGGACCCACTGTATATGTAAAGCGCTGCGTAAATTGATTGCACTATATAAGTACCTGAAATAAATAAATCAGTTCTCAAACATATTTGCCTTCACAGTCCAGGCTGCCCTAAACTCATATCCATTTTCTACATGGCCATGAATACCTGCTCATCACACTTTTTCCTTTTTTGTATTCCTCATTTCTTTTAAAGCCCCATACACACGGTCGGACTTTTTCATCAATTTGGTCCGATCGGACAAGGTTGTTGAAAAATCAGACCGTGTGTATGCACCATCGGACAGTGTTCGTCGGTTTGTCCGTCGGACAAAGTCTTATCTCCTGCTGGAAAGATTTCCCGTCAACCCGGTCCGATCACACCAAATCCGAGCGTGTGTACGCTTGTCCGACGGACAAAGTGCTACGCATGCTCAGAAGAAATTCTGTGACGGAAGCGCTCGGTCAGGTAAAACTACCTTTCCTAATCGACACAGCACATTCGTCACGCTGCAATGTTAAAATGTCTTTAATGCAGCGCATTCTCTTTTTCTTTACAATGCAACAAGAATGACATGTTTTAGCTGCTCCTATTCACCCGCACTTCTCACAAACTTACTTCTTTATTACTTTGCAGCATTTATACACTACATGTTTATTTTTACTCTGAACGGAAAAGAATCTTTGTTATTTTTTTACCATGATTTGTCTTTTTTTTTTTTTTTGGGGAATACATATTTGAATGTTTTTTTTTTTTTTTTTTTGGAGGGGGGTTGTGTGTCTCAAATTACCAAAAACACATTATTTACATTTGTATTTCTTGCTTAAATTTACTAGGAGGTTGTTTGTTGTTGTTGCCCCTTGTTAATTCTACTTTAGGATTAGTGAAATGTACCAGCCTACTCAAAGAAAAACTGTCATTGTAGCAAAGTAAAACACAATAGTCAATGATTATTTCAAATCAAAAAAACCTTTATTTAGGTCACACCAACAAACCAAAGAGGAACGCAGCCATGGTGAAACTTGGGGAATTTGCAAAGTCTTGGCCCCCCACGGCAACCATCATTGTCCAAGCGTAGAAAATTGGGGGCCTGAGGAGTACGTATATTAAGGGGAGTGCAATCTGGTCGTGAAGTCCAAAGTATCCGGAACTGCAGCAGATGCCATCTAGGTCCCCAGGCTCTGGTACTACAAGAGGCTCCATCTTCTCTCACACCAGACTGATTGCAGGTCGTCACTCTCAGGTCTTCCTTCCACGCTTCCTTCCACGCTGTGGCTGTCGTGCTGGTGGGGTGGCAGAAGGAGGAGGAGGAGGAGGAGGAGGCGGAGCATGGTAACTATGGCAAACATGTGTGACTGGGGTCATCTCCCCAGCCCTACCCTTATTTAGGACATGGAGGATGAGCCCCTCACACATGTTGCGTTGCCCCACCTCCATACCCATCATTTTTGTGACAACCACCGAGCCAAAGGTCTCCTCGTCGGCGGGTGTGGCATGTAGGGAGTCTGAAGCCTCTCTGATCATCCGGAGCGCTGACTGTGCCGCATAACCCCCCCTTCTCGCCCTTTTGTACGGAGGGCGGAGGGGAGGGGTTTGGGTGTCAGTCAGGCTCCGAGGCCTAGCCCCCTCTTGGCTGCCACTACCCAGCTGGTGGCTGCCACTAACCCCTGCCTCCTCCTGACTGCCACCTTCCACAGCCACCTCCTGGCTGAGGTCTTCCTGTGTAGGAAAAAGGGACATAGTTTCAGTTATTTGTTCATCAAACACACACAATTCTCATCTAGTGACTGGTGCAAAATGTTTACAAATAGAAAACCATACAATTCTCAGCCCAGCAGTTTAGATTCTGGCCCCAAATGTCTCCCACACCACTGTCTGTTGATATGTCAAACACGTTAGGAACTAAGCAATTGGCGATCCTGAATTAAGTGAACATCATTCATTATTCCCATAAATGGTAACAAAACTACTATACCTGGAACAAGCTGGGCTCCTCCACCTCTTCCAGACTGGAAGGCCCAGGTTGCTCCTCGGAAGCCTCATCAGGGGTGGGCTGTGCGCAAGGAAGCGTGGAAGGAGGAGTTGAGGTTGGCTCCGTGACATCAGCCTGGTCCTTCAGAAAATGGAGACTCTGATAGTACCAGAGCTTGGGGACATAGACCTCATCTGCTGAAGTTGCAGTTTCCTCAGACTTCACGACCTTCTTCCTCTCCCTGATATACGCACTCCTCAGGCTGCCAATTTTCTTTCTAATATCATCAACAGTTGCCGTGGGGAACCTTGGCTTGACAAATTCCACAAGTTCCTCCAGGGCTGCGTGCCTCTTTGGTTTGTTGGTGTAATGTGGGTGTTTACCCTGCCACAAAATGGGAAAATCCCTGTATTTGGCAATGAAGAGGGGGAGAAAACTCATGTCGTTGAATCCCTTCATATCAATCTCTGCAAGACACAACAACACACCAAACCCTATAAATTATGTCAGGCTAAACTCTCCTAATCTTCTCCATAAAGAAGCCTCAAGTTCAAATCAGTCTAGGCTAGTTATGTACCAACGTTAAATTGTACCTTCGTTTGTAGCGATCGTCTCGTGTGAGTTTTCTCTCCCCTCGTCTCCCAGATCGTGGCTACGACACAGGCGTGTGACGTTTTATATACACTGCGCATGCTTCAAACTCCGCCCGCCCCTGACGATCTTTCTCGTCTATTCCCCACCCCTTCTCTTTACGGCGTAGTGGGGAGAGCACATGGCGGGGACACAGCAGGTGCGCCACAAATATCCCACCAACGAGGAGGAGGACGAGGAAAGTCCGGAGGCAGAAACGTCCCGATCCCGGAACCTGAAATTCAAGGCCTCCAATATGTCATTTGGAGAAATGTTGGAGATGGTGGACATATTAAAGAGGAGCGACTATGATGGGAAGTATGGGCCTTACCTCAACCCCAATGTCCGCAAGGCCAAGATCATGTCTAAAGTTGTGAGAAGGCTGTACAATAATTTTGGGGTACAACGATCCAAGGAGCAACTCAGGAAACGCTGGTCAGACCTGAAACTGAGGGAGGCCGATCAGTACAGAAAGATCAAGAGAATTCTTCAAAAAAGTAAGTAGTTGTGTTTTGTGTTTGATTTCTTGCTTGCATACTGCTCCATTGTGTTTTGATTTTTACCAAGTTGTACATTCCAAAATGGCCACTTTCAGGTTCGTCTGTGCATTCGATCGTACTCAGCCTCGATCTTTCTGCCACTGTCATGGTCGTGTGTGTGTGCATTCGATCGTACGCAACCTCGATCGTTCGGCCACTTATAATACGATGTTTGGTGTTTTTTTGGGGAAAGGAAGTTTGTTCTCACTAGAAATGTCATCAAGAATGTAAAGCCAATTTATTCAATGTAAAGGAGAGGTCACTCAGTAGCTGTTTACCCATCTGGACTCTAGAGCACTAGTGCTGGGACACCCAAACCCCCTTTTTATTATGCTTTTCCACACATGTGCTCCAGTGGATACTAGAGGGGGGTCTCCATCACACAAACTTCTACCAAAAAGCTAGTCAGTTTAGCACCTTTACAAAGTGACTTCATTCATGTAGTTGACATTTGTAACTGGCCAAACTAAAATAGTGTCCGTCACTTTCAAGCAATGTTTGTCATTTCCTATTTCTGCCCTCAATAGCTTGTGTTGCTAAATCTTCCTTTTGGACATTCTCATAGGGGAGCGAAAACTTGGGCCGTCTGAGGAAACCCCCAAACCAACACCTACCAAAAAAGGGGAAAGAGCAGAAGCAGAGGAGGAGGAGGAGGAGGAAGGAGAGATCATCGAACTTGGAGAAATTGTCACCACAACAGGTGAGTGTGGGAGAACACAGCTACTGGTAAGCTAATCCATGTATGGCTGCCTCATTTCCAACACCCCATTTTTGTTTGTTTGTGGTTTTTAGGTGACGTGGATGTTGTGGAAGAAAAATCGCACTTTACCACAGAGAGTGCCCACGTACTCATCGGAGAGATAATGGTCTGCAATAGAGATCTAGATTACATAAAGCAAAACATCAATGATGTTCAACAAAAATTGAAGAACATCATTGATATTTTAGGAAAAATATGAAAACGCACCAAGTAATTAACACACATTTGTGCCAGCTTCAGAACACATTTGCAACTTAAAAACTGTCTGAAATTTGGAACATGCACACATTGTGTCCACATGTGCTAGCTCCCACCATGGTGGATGAATGGCAACGTTTTTTTGGGGGTGCAAACACTTTACGAACTACGAAAGTGGTTGTGGTGAAGGGGTTGCACCCCCAAAAAACGTCCATTCATCCCCATGATGGAAAATGGCACTTTTGAAGCTTCTAGGCATGTGTTTTACCATCTAATGACCATTTTCAGTCCCAAATTGTGTGCATGTTCCAAATTTCCACTTTTCGGGGGTGACCCCCCCATGTGATGAAGGCAAGATCAAACACACTTTGAACATATAGTCATGTCTGATCTTGTCTTCACTTTACAAAGTTGAACTTTCCAAGTTCCTAGGTTCTGTTTTGCTCCATGCCTGGTTTTACCAATTGCGGAATGTTTGTAAACAATGTTGTAAATAACCAAGATGTTGTCAGTTTTGGCGTGAAGATTGTAAACGCACTTGGGAATGTTTTCCTAGTAAACTTTTATTTTTCTAAATGTGTGGCTTCCTTATTTAAAAAACACAATGCATTATGTATGTAAAATGAAAAGGATATGGGGGGCAATGGGTGTTATTTACTAAAGGCAAATCCACTTTGCACTCCAATTTTCTTTCCCGGGGAACTTTTTCAATGCACTTGTAGAGCATAGCGGATTTGACTTATGTAAATGACACCCACAGTGCTTTGTACGAAAACACGGAGCATAGCATTTTGGAGAATACACACATGTCAGACCTGGTGATGAAAAGGAGTATTTTGGGTGTCAGTTATGCAGTACAAAGCTTCTCTAGACCAAAGATTAGGTAGCAAACACACAACATGAGAATAATCTTTTTGGGAAGAAGAGACTGTTACCTCCTTTTGCCCAGAAGTGCATTCCCACTGTCGAAGGCAAAGGGAAAAAATGTCAAAGTAAAATAAGCTAAAAAGAAGACTGAAATGACATGAAATCATAGGTTGGTTAAAATATCAGATTTATTAAAAAATGCCTCTCACACATCGTCAGGCAGAGCAATGGCCCCCCTACCCACAAAGTACTGCATATATTGGTCCCGGACCACACGGGCATTTAGAGGGGGCAAGCCTGGACGTGCCACTCGAAGGGCTGTGAGTTCGGCATTTGGAGGGCCCTCCACATCTGGGCCAACGGGCACCACATAGTTCCTGTTATGTCTTTTGAGGAAGTTGTGCAATATGCAACAGGCAAGAACTATGTGGTTCAGTTTGTATTCCGCCAAGTTAAATGCCGTCAGGAACAGGCGGAAGCGGCTGGCCAGGATGCCAAAAGCGTTCTCCACAACTCTTCTGGCTCTGGACAGCCTGTAGTTGAAGACCCTCTGGTCCGGGGTGAGGGTCCTCATCGGGAACGGCCTCATCACATGGGGAGTCAACGCAAACGCTTCATCTGCGACAAAGACGAAGGGGAGTCCTTCGGCATTCTCCTCTGGAGGTGGCAAGCACAGACTGCCACTTTGGAGACGCCAGTAGAACTCCGTGTGCGTAATGGCCCCACCATCCGATATCCGGCCGTTCATCCCCACGTCCACATACATAAACTCGTATGTTGCCGACACCACCGCCAACATCACTACACTATTAAACCCTTTATAATTATAATAGTAGGACCCCGAGTTGGGCGGTGGGACGATGCGGACGTGTTTCCCATCAATTGCCCCTCCGCAGTTAGGAAAGTCCCAACGGCTGGCAAAGTGGGAGGCCACAGTCTGCCATTCCTGTGGCGTGGAAGGGAACTGTGGAGTGAAACAAGAAAAAAAAATTAGTCACTTTGCACCTAAACATTGCAAGCAGATTAGACAATCAACATCTTGGAACAAGAGCATTGTATAAAATTGGAGGCTGGAAAGTATTTGCACAGAAAAGTAGAGGCTCCCCTTCACAGATTACTCACCCCCCCATCAATCCCCCCACTTCTGATGGGCCATTGGCAAAAACCTGGGGTTTTGGGGGGGGGGGGGGGGTGGTGGACAGCTAACCCTCTGCACTTCATTGATTGGCAAATGGCTCAATAATGTGGGCTAGTTTGGCCAGACCCTCTGTACTTAACACTATTGGCAGGCCACAGGAAAGATCAAATAACATTTCAACCCCCCCCCCCCCCCCAAAAAAGCAGGCACAGTGTGACATTATTAAATTACCAAGCAAGCTAATAGGAGGGAAAGAAGACAAAAAAATAGGAAATGGAATGTATGGAGGCAGTCCCTTGCACTACATGCTTTGCTGAATTCATCCCTAAAGATGCGCACTATAAAGAGGTAGGTATATAGTGTGTATGGACCTTGGGAAAGCCAGCAGATAAAGGATTGGTACCATCTGACAGAGCAGTTGGGGGAGGGGGTTCCTAATGAGTTTGCCCCCCCCCCCCCCCACCAAAAGAACAAAAAAAGGGGGCTCTACATGAAGTAAACCACACAGCAAACATTTGTGCATATTTTAGGGGGTGTTTTGGGGCAAACAATACTATGCAGCAGACAAAAGACATTGCTTAAGTGACTAGGCCATAGGTGTCTATTGGGGCAGAAGAGCATGCTGGTGAGGTAAGTGAAGGGAAAAATGCATGAAGGAGAAAAGGGGCACAGCATATTAGAACATATTGCAATCATGGTAATTAGGGAAGGAGGTCAAAAATACAAGTCATTAGCAAACAGAGCATACATAGAAGGGAATAGTAAAGTAGAAATGTTACCTTAATATAGTCCTCCTGCAGGACCTGAATGATGGCAGAACAGGTCTCTGGAATAATGATTCCCAGGGCCTGGGGAGAGATACCTGAAGAGAACTTCAAATCCTGAAGACTTCTCCCTGTCGCCAAGTACCTCAACGTGGCAACAAGCCTCTGCTCCGGAGTAATGGCTTGTCTCATGCAGGTATCCTGCCGGCTGATAAAGGGGGTCAGCAAAGCCAAAAGACGGTGAAAATCGGGGTCCGTCATCCTGAGAAAGTTCCTGAAATCATCAGGATTATTCTCCCGGATCTCACGAAGCAAAGGCATGTGCGAGAACTGGTCACGCTGAAGCAACCAATTCTTGGTCCACATACTCCTCGTCACTCTGTTCATGGACGGGTCTTGGGTCAAAGCTAAAAGCCCGACACCAATTCCGCGTACAGCACGAACTCGGCGACGAGTACGCACGGGAAACATCGCTCAGAAGGTCACAAAAGGTCGGCTGGTCAGAACGGACAAACAGAAAGCACCGATAAACAGCAAGGCCTGAAAGAACGAAGTGAATACCAGCAACGAGCAGACAATAAGCAGTGCAAATCAAAGCGTCCTATATCAAGATATAGGCCGCAATGACCAACAAATGCGAACTGACTACACGCACTAATAAACAGATACGCACGACAAGCACAAACTGAAGAGCAGTAACGATCTGAGTCAGAAAACTGAGAAGCGCGAATCTTAAGTCACCAAACTTCCACTAACTCTCGATAAACACGGGATCAGCAGAAGGAGCCCAACGGGTGCCTGACGTGGTGCTGAACTTCCCTTTTGTAATCTCGTGGACGACGACTTACGTCACGACGTTCTTCCGGACCGGATATTCCGACAACGTAGTCCGACCGTGTGTACGCAACGCCAACATCGGACAAAGTACGTCGGACAAAGTCCGACTGACCTGGTCCGCGGATTGTCCGAGCGTGTGTATGGGGCTTAAGGGTACTTTTTGGGAATCACATTACTGTTTTCATGCAGAACTGTCTTGCTATTCCCTGTTCTGAAAAAATATAACAATAGAAATGTAGATTTTATAAAAACATAACCTCATAAAAATGTGTTTTCTTTATATCTCCTTGGAGTTTAGACTCAAGTATCATTATAGTGGTAATTTGTATATAACCTTCTTTAATGGCAACTCCTGCTGCATGAAAACCATAGATCATGGACAAGTTGTAAAAGAAGATCAACGTTTTCTTGGGTGGCAGGTGGCAAGTCTAACCTTTCTTTTCCTCCAGAAATACCAGTGCCACTGCTCTCTGGCACTTTATGGTGTATCTGTTAGCATGTTTCTTGCTGCACGCTGTGGTTCTTCTCACCAGCCGCTACATTCCTTTAGAAAGCAGTACTGACATAGTTGCCGGTGGGAGGAACCACAGCACATGGCAGGGTTTAAAAGTATGAGTAACGCTTGAATAAATATGTCATTTTAATTATATGTTTCATGATTTGCTCGGCTGTTTTAAAAAAGTCATTAACCAAAAAGATAGACATTAAAATCAAAATTGAAAGAATTAATTTTATTAATGCTACATTTGCACACAGTTAACTAATAAACCAACAAGTGGGCAGGACGAATAGAGGGGGAGTCAACTCGCTGAAACTTTTACATTAAAAGAATCTTACTAAAGCTGTCCATACATGGAACTAAATTCAGCCAGTTCAGCAGGTGCCATACAAATTTTCATCCATGTATGGGCAGGGAGGTTATACAGAAGTCAATCTACCGATCGAATTCTGTACAATTGTCCTGTTGGATTGTCTCCTCTTGATCAGGGAGCCTGCAACAATGATCAGTGTATTCGGAAGCGGAGAAGCCTCCTTGCTGTCAGAATACAATGACACAGCAGGGAGGATTCCTTCATTCACCACATGGAATTCGATACGTTTTTTTTTGGTTAACCCACTGGTTGGACAAAAAAAAAACGTATCCATCTATGGACTGCCATACTGTGTTGTCGGCATCATATGAGTATGTAATACTAGAAATGGGTGCATCACTCTTTTGTTCAGAGAAACTGAGGTAGAAGTGTGAGGGTGTGGATGCTCTTCAGAATGTCTATCAATGGACTAACATATGTGCAGAATGAGCAGAAGGAGAGAGAGAGCGAGAGAGCGTTTCCTTGTGTGCATTAGGTGCTGGGTCATTTAGAGCAGTGGTTCTCAACCCTGTCCTCAATTTCCCCCAACAGGCCATGTTTTGGGAATTTCCCTTACACAAAATAGGTGTTCAAAATACTAAGCCATTGACTCTGATTTAAAGCACCTGTGCAAGATAAAGGAAAACCTGCAAACATGGCCTGTTGGGGGTACTTGAGGACAGGGTTGAGAACCACTGATTTAGAGCACATGATAGTATTACCTATGTATTCATTCCCCCAAAGAAGCCTGGCTGGTCAGTTAATGTGATGATGTCAGCAGCCATTATTAGGGTTGATTTTAAGAACAAAATTAGGTTAGGCAGACCATGGAAAAATCATAGTTTGTGTGGAAAAAAGTGTAGTATTTTTATAGCTGATTTAATAAGTGTGCTAGGCTCATAACAGTTGTGGTTTTTAAAACAAAAGTACAGTGAACATGCTCTTTGTGTTCACAGTCGAAAAAATTTCCTCCCTGTTCTGGTGACAGGTAGGTACTAGATCAGGAAGAGGAAAAAACTTCTCAATTTTAATAGAGCTTTTATCAGCTTTTTATTACAATTTTTCTTTGTGCTTTATCATGGAAACAAGTGGCCAAAGGAAAGGGAAACCTTCTCAGTGGGTATGCTGGCAGCAAAAAAAACCTCTAAAAAATCTGATTTGGCTGAACCTCAAATACCTAAGACACAATATTCTACTTTGTTCTTTTATTTAATAACTAATTGGAGTTTAGAACATTCACATTGAGTATTCAAATAAGACCTTACTACAACTACTACTATATTTATATAAGCCAAATACATTTTTACCGTCACTGAAAATGTGTTGTACATGACAGGTTAATTCTGACGATCCTTATCAATGTACTTACACTTCCCATCTGTTTAAACTGAAAAATAATCAGAGGAAAATTAGATTTAGCGCAGAAGAATAATGTATAGGAGATTGAAAAGGCTATGTAGCTGGATCAGGAACTTGGCTCTTGACAAGGAGTCTATCAGCATGGAAACAGGTGGTGATGTCCTGCTGCTACAATACCACAGGGCATGTTTGTTGTGACCACTGGCAACAAGAGAAATATTTCATAGATTAGAAAATTAACCAACCATGGGATAACTGAATATTAAACACAGACCAGTAGGAAAGCACTATTTTATAAATACTCTATAAATTGTATGTGACACTAATTAAAACTGAATCCAGGAATTCACACAATTTTTAAAATTTGGTGGATTACTAAAAGTTAGGTCCAGCGAGGTGCATGCCAGATCTTTAATTGACAATTTAGATATTTACTGAGCTCCAGAGTACAGCTATCGCTATATTTTTGGTGCCTGTTGCTGGAATTTATGGTCTTAGCTCCCACAGTTGCAGAGTCATATGCAGCTGCTCTGCCTATCCATCCACTCATTTTGCCCAATCACAGACAACTTTGTATTATGTGAACCTATTCACACAATTCAAAGCCTTCTGTGTATAGACAGTAGAGGGAGGGGTGGGCAGAGCTGTTGTGTGTGAGAATGCAGCATCTCTCCTGTCCGAGTGCTGGAAGTATAGTGATAGCTGTAACCCAGTGCTCAATAAACCTGTCAGTTGCAAATAAAAGAGCTAAGGTCAGGAGGTGGCATGCACCTCTGTGGACTTAACCCATAGTAAGCCAGCACATTTAAGAAAGTGTCTGAATTCCTGGAGTTCTGTAACAATGCTTAAAATTAAATTGGTCAAATAAAGTAAAGGCCGTTTCTCCATCTGGTATACTGTGTTTTGTCTACCATCTACATTCATAATATGGTTGAAATGTTGGTTTTAACCACTTAAGGACCGCCTCCAGCACATTTACGTAGGCAGAATGGCACGGCTGGGCACAAGCACGTACAGGTACGTTGCTCTTTAAGAGCCCAGCCGTGGGTCGCGCGCGCCGCCGACTCCTGAGCTCCGTGACCGCAGCTGTGGGACCCACGGACCTGGTCGCCACCGGTGTCCCACAATCGGGTCACAGAGCTGAAGAACGGGGAGAGGTAAGTGTAAACAAACTGCTTTCTAGTGAGGCTGTCACTGATCGTCTGTTCCCTGTCATAGCCACGCCCCCTACAGTAAAAAAAAAAACACATAGGTCACACTTAACCCCTACACTGCCCCCTGGTGGTTAACCCCTTCCCTGCCAGTGTCATTTACACAGGAATCAGAGCATTTAAATAGCACTGGTTGCTGTATAAATGACAATGGTCCCAAAAATGTGTCAAAAATGTCCGATGTGTCCGCCATAATGTCGCAGTCACAATAAAAATCGCTGATCGCCGCCATTACTAGTAAAAAAAAAAATGATTAATAAAAATGCTATAAAACTATCCCCTATTTTGTAAACGCTATAACTTTTGCGCAAACCAATCAATAATCGCTTATTGCAATTTTTGTTACCAAAAATATGTAGAAGAATACGTATCGGCCTAAACTGAGGAAAAAAACGATTTTTATATATTTTTTGGGGATATTTATTATAGCAAAAAGTAAAAAATATTGCATTTTTTTCTAAATTGTCGCTATATTTTGGTTTATAGCGCAAAAAATAAAAACCGCAGAGGTGATAAAATACCACCAAAAGAAAGCTGGGAAAAAAGGATGCCAATTTTGTTTTGGAGACACATTGCACTTGTCAGTTAAAGCGACTCAGTGCCGAATCGCAAAAAAGGGGCCTGGTCCTTTAGCTGCAAATTGGTCCGGGGCTTAAGTGGTTCAAGTGGTTAAGCCACTACAATAAAAAAATTCTATCCCCTCTGTAACATAACCTTATGGGCCCCTGTATCTTTGTTTATAAAAAAGCTGCTGATTTGTACCTATATCAGAGTGTCTCCTGGCGCTCACGTGACTCCTCGGCTCTCTCCTCAGTCTGGCTGACATCAATAGCGGGTTAAGCCAAGCACTCCCACTGACATCAGCCGGGGAGGAGGGGAGGAGAGAGGAGAGAGAGCCAAGGAGTCACGTGAGAGCCGGGAGACGCTCTGCTATAAGGTTCAGATCGGCAGCTTTTTTATATAATAGACACTGGGGCACATAATGTTATGTTACAGAGGGGAGGGGCTGTTTTTATTGTAGTTATGATAGCAGCAGGAGGGGAGGGGGTGGGCACTGACACAGAGCAGACAGGCAGGGAGGGCAGGAGAGGAGGACAGAGAAGGACAGAGCAGGGCTGCAGATGACAGAGGCACGTAAACTGACCACGGTGTCAGGGCTCAACAGCCATGATAAACCATGTTCAGTTTACAGGAGGGGGAGGGTATAGCCAGGCAGGATCAGCCAGGTTTTTTTTAGGTGATAGAAAAGGCCAAGTTACACAGCACAAGCACTGTGCTGTTAATCATGCTTTAAGGGAACATGGTCTGTTTTTTTAGGGTAACAAACTCTTTAATATATTGCTATTTCTCAAGGTGAATATATAATTCCCCAATATCCTTTTCTAAATGAAAATACCCTTAAGAACATTTGAACAGTGGGGGCAAAGAACATTTGAACAGAGAAGGCAAAGAACATTTGACCAATATAGACAATTGCCTAACATTATAGGCTAAAAACTTTTAATCAGAAGAGGAAATAATATAAGAGGGAGAACTCTGCTAAGTGTTTAGAGCAGTGATGGCGAACCTATGGCAGGCGAGCCACAGCTGGCATGCAGAGCCCTCTCTGTGGGCATGCAAGGTATGTCGCTGGATCATTACCTGGGTCAAATGAGCTCTAGCTGGGCCACCTGTGATTGGTGAGCTAAGACAGCCGCTGACACAGCTGTATCGCAGTAGTCTAGAGCCCGCCTCACAGATGGGAGAAGATGGGGGGGAGTGAGCATGCGCCGGGTCCACGGCCTATCACCTCAAAAATATTCCAAGTATGTACAGCAGGGAGAGGAGCCATGGAGAGCGGAGCACCAACTGCAGCATGAAGCCCTCTGCTGCCCGGGGCAGGCCCTGTGAATGCTAAGGGCACTGGGGAGAAATGGCCGATTCTATCTCAACTGCAGGGAAAGAGAGCCAAGAAGGGGCCGCCGGAGTGACTAGAGACTAATGGAGAAGGTAAAGGGGGGCCGGAGGAGGGGAGTGAGAGACACTGATAGGACAGGGGCTGAAAGATGAACTGTCAGAGGTGAGCACAGTGATCAATAGGAAGTTCTATACCAGAAGGAAGAGGACAGGGAGACATGGGCCCGGGGAGTCAGACCATCACAATCTAAATATGTACTGTCAGAGCTGCTTCAGAGATGAGAAAGGATCAAGCTATTCCTTGCTGGGGAGAGCAGAATAGAGTTCTATTAAGAGTTCTTAGAGACTGGAGAGTGCAGTATAGAGCGCTTATTGACTGTCCTACCAGAGAGTGCAGGACAGAGTGCTCAGAGATTAGAGAGTGCAGTGCAGAGTGCTCACTGTTGTCCCTGGAGGATGGGGATTACTGGTGGCTCAGAGCGAGGTGCACAGGTGAGAGGGGAGGGGGCGCTACACCTGCCGGGGAGGGCGGGGACTCCTAGAGGGGCAATTACTGTAGCGGACTGTGTGTGATCTCCTCCCGGGGATCGGACATATGGTGGGGTGAGCGGAGTTATGGGTTATGTCCTCCCTCCCCACTTGGGCTCAAAAAGGTTCGCCATCACTGGTATAGAGATTCTTGTTCTATTTACTGATAATGTAATGAATTGGCTAACGAAAATTAAACTGCTATACAATTGATACAATGTTGCAGGGACAGAACATTATTTACCTTATGTGATCTGTAAAGGGTTTCTGTCTGGTAATCTTATCAAACAGTGGAGTTTCATCTATGCAACATTGTATCATTTCTGTATAGCAGTTCACTCTCTAACTCTCTACCGTAGATGATTCATTGCACAAATACGTATTTACTATGATATCATAGTTACATAGTAGGTGAGGTTGAAAGACACAAGTATATCAAGTCCAACCTATGTGTGTGATTATATGTCAGTATTACATTGTATATCCCTGTATGTTGTGGTCATTCAGGTGCTCTTGATGCTCTCCGCTGAGACCACCGCCTGTGGAAGGGAATTCCACATCCTTGCCGCTCTTACAGTAAAGAACCCTCTACATAGTTTAAAGCGGAGTTCTGGCCAAATGTATTTTTTTTTTTATTGATCCGAGCATTATTCATTTTTAAATTAAAAAAACGATTATACATGGTTAATTGTGGATCTTTCTAAAATATAAATTGTAATACTTACAATTTTCTTCCTCCTGTTGTGGCCGTTGCCATCGTGATTGTGGGCATGTGGAGCCCAATCGATATCACTTCCTGGATAAGCGTTGGAGAGGTGCATGCTGGGTAACCAGCATGCACCTCTTGATCTTGCGCATGCGTGATTTATCAGCGGCCGTAGCGCCAATTGTTTCTAACGTTGCCATAACAACAGGTGGCGATGGAGGAAGTCCCGTCGCGTTTTTATGGCAACATAGATAAACACATCTTGGCGCTGTGATCAGCCTTACATCACATCATTTAATGTCAGGAAATAACACGATTTTTGATTACAGTACTGCCCACAGACTCCTGGGAAATGATGGCACATCTTTTCCCAGGAGCAGAGGTGAGGGAGAAAGTGACGAGGAGCTCTGCGGACCAGGAAAGGGGCAGATTAGGAGGACTACAAAGCAACAGGGTGATTCTGGTAAGTATAATAAAAATGTTTTCCTCCAAATTTCTTTATAGGTTTAGAGGAGTCCGATTCTGAGGAAACTGAGGAAAAATAATGTTTTTTTATATATTTATTGGGGATATTTATTATAGCAAAAAGTAAAAAATAATGCATTTTTTAAAAAATTGTCGCTATTTTTTTGTTTATAACGCAAAAGAAAGCTCTATTTGTGGGAAAAAAGGGCGTCGATTTTGTTTAGGAGCCACGTCGCACGACCGCGCAATTGTCAGTTAAAGCGTCGCAGTGCCGAATCGCAAAAAGTGCTCTGGTCTTTTGCCAGCCAAATGGTCCGGGGTTGAAGTGGTTAAACCTCATTTGTCATGTAGTTGCCCACCCCATTAATTTGTTCAGGTCTTTTTGCAAGGTTTCCACATCCTGCGGAGAAGTTATTGCCCTGCTTAGCTTAGTATCATCCGCAAATTCAGAGATTGAACTGTTTACCCCATCCTCCAGGTCATTTATGAACAAATTAAACAGGATTGGTCCCAGCACAGAACCCTGGGGGACCCCACTACCCACCCCTGACCATTCCGAGTACTCCCCGTTTGTCACCACCCTCTGAACTCGCCCTTGTAGCCAGTTTTTAATCCATGTACTCAACCTATGGTCCATGCCAATGGACCTTATTTTGTACAGTAAACATTTATGGGGAACTGTGTCAAATGCTTTTGCAAAATCCAGATACACCACGTCTACGGGCCTTCCTTTATCTAGATGGCAACTCACCTCCTCATAGAAGGTTAATCTAATGTTCATAACGTTTCTCTGATTCCCTGTATTCCTCATGAATAAAAAACATTTAAATCTAAGACAAAATAGCATAATAGTATTTAATTTTTCCCCCATTCGCACAAACAAAATGTACATTTTTTTCACAAGATAAATAGCTCTACCATAAATATATTCCTTAGTTTACAGTGAAGAGGTCTCCCTCATATTATTTCCTCTTCTGGTCAAATATTCTTACCCTATAGCGTTAGGCTATTTTCTTTATTGGTTGGATGTTCTTAAAGCTACTTTCTCTTAGGATCAAATGTTGGGGAATATTACATTCACCCTGTGAAAGACAACAAGCAGAAACTGACTAGAAGGGAAGGCATGAAATACTCACTATGAGAGGTACCTCATCCCGAATTTAAATGGTAAATAGGTAAATGGGGACAGGAAAGGGGATTGTAACGGTACCATATAGTAAAGAGGACACTCGTGATTTAAAAAAAAAAAAGTAAATCAATTTATTATGTAGACAAAATAGACAATACAATATAAAAATATGTGGATCAGCCAAAATGAAGCCCACTCAAAGGGGGGAAAAAAGGGCTTCACAGATGGCTGAAGCAACATATACAGCCTATAGTCCTTTAAATATTAGTTTGAAGACCTATACAGATATATAGATCTTTACTATATGGTACCGTTACAATCCCCTTTCCTGTCCCCATTTACCTATTTACCAAGCAGAAACTGACATTTCTCATGCATAACAAACATTATTAGTTTTACTTGTGACTTTTCTGTGAATGCTGAGACATTCACACTGAGATAAAAAAACAAAACAAATAAACCCCAAGTGTGGGGAAATTTGCCTCAGACAGCAGAAGAAACCCCCAGGGGTTCTAATCCTTCCTCATTCTATTTTATATACAGTATATGTTTTTTTAAGTTTTTGCTAGATGTATACTTTAACAATTAGGGATGGGCGACCGGTTCGGCTCGAGCATAAGTTCGGGCCGAACTTTCCTTGTTCGGGCGTCAGGGAAATGTCAGTGTAGAACATTAGTTTAGTGTCAGTCTAGATATAGTGTGAGTGTAGTGAGGTGTAGTGAGGAGGACCATCATTCAGCTTTGCGTAGTGTGCAGCTAGAGTAGAGACAGCTCAGATAGTTTCACTGTAGTGTAGTGAGACCATGTCATTCATACATACATTAGTGTGGAGTAGAGACAGCTCATATAGTTTCAGTGTAGTGAGACTGTGTCAGTAATCTTGACATTAGTGTATAGCTAGAGTAGGGACAGTTCAGATAACGTCAGTAGTGTCAGTGTCAGTGTACGTAACTGCCAGGTTAACGCCATAGTTTTGTGTGCATTACTGCCAGTTTAACGTCATATAGTTCTGTGCATCACTGTACGTTTGGCGCATTGTATTGCAGTATATTATAGTGTATCCATGGAATGTGTCTGTGTAGTGTGAGTACTCAAATTAAAGTGCACCAAGCACCTCTTTACATTGATTAAAGTGCATCTACATACAGATTTCAACTTCTTCTTTACATTTGCTTATAAGCACCGCCCCCTCCCTCCCTATAATGTCTGGGAAGACAACGAGAGGCAGACGTTCCCTTGGCACTACAAGGGGGCCAGCAACAAATGTGTCCACAGGCAAAGGTGGACGTGGTGGTCAGTCCTCAGGCAGGGCATAATTTCCTCTGTTTAGTGAGTTTGCTATCCAGCCACAGCATGCAGAGGAGGTAGTGGACTGGCTTACTAAACCCTCCTCACCCTCCTCATCCTGTGTCACGCAAGCAGCGACAAGTGTGCAGTCCCCTGCAGTTGCCAGAGTGGATAAACCTGTCTCCTTGTCCACATCTATTCCTGCCATAGCCCCAACATCAGCCATTGAGGAGTCAGCTGAGTTATTTGACCACAGCGTCAACCACTTGCTCCTTGATGATGCCCAGCCATTGTTGGATTCAGATGTTGGTTCTGAGGTTGAGGATGACAGGAACATGAGCCCAGAGAGAGGGAGGAACACTGCTAGACAAATTGGCATTCATGTTCCCCATGCGCAGCATATTGTCAAGTTGTCTCCAGTAGTAATGATGAAGATTGATGAGATGGAGATGATGATGATGAGGTGATGCGAGTGGGGTGCCAGATAGAGCAGAGGAGGAAACTGAAGGTGAGGTGGCACAACCCCAAAGAGGCCGACATCAAGAAAGAGTAGAGAGTAACCACCCTATTTCATCACATTAAGCAGCTGTTATCTCCCGGCCCACTCCCCAAAGCTCAGCTGTCTGGGCTTTTTTCAGCACATCTGCAGCAGATCGCACTGTTGCTATCTGCAAACTGTGTCTCAGGCACATCAAACGTGGCAAAAACACCAACCATTTGGGTACCACATGCTTAACAGGGCATTTAACGTCCAACCACTCAGCCCGTTGGCAAGAGCACCTAAAAGCCACACAAAAGGGGCACAAATCTGTCCCTCCTTCTCCTCCTTACCCACTTCAGTCTGCCCCTGCAAAACCAAGTCATTACCTCTCAGCAGCCTCCACTGACAGGGATGATGGTATATCACAGGGTGTCCCAAGTCCTAGCAGCACACCTCCAGCTGTAGACTGTCGCCGGCAAATTTCTCTGCCCCATCTGCTGCAGCGAAAAAAAAATACAGTATCTGCCACCCACATACCTAGCTAAATGAAAGCTTGTCAAAGCTGTTGGCTCTCCAACTTCTGCCTTTCAGCTTGTTGGATTCTTCCCCCTTCCGTCAATTCACACAATGTGCTGTACCACAATGGCAGTTTCCCAGTCACTACTACTTTTCACGTAAGGCCATTCAATCTCTCTTCCATCACGTGGAAGGGAATGTTCTGGCATCGTTGGGCAAGGCAGTCAGCCGTAAAATACACCTTACTGCTGACACGTGGTCCAGCAATCATGGGGAGGGACGTTATATTTTGTTCACAGCATACCGGGTAACGCTGCTTGCATATCGAAAGGATGCAGGACAGGGCTGTAGTTTGTTGTGCCCCCACGTCTCCATACAGCTGGTGGTGATGATGCCAGACCTGTGAGCTCTACCCCCTCCTCCTCCTCCTCCACCACCTCCATGCCCTTCTCTACAGAATTGTCCTATGAACATCAGGTATGCCCTAAGCGTTTAAAGGGCTATTCCCAGAGTCAGGCTAAAAGGTGCCATGCAGTGCTTCAGCTGGTGTGTTTAGGGGACAGGAACCACACCTGAGCAGAGATTCTTGCAGCTCTGCAGGGACAAGACCAGAGGTGGTTCACACCACGCCAGCTGGTGTGCGATAGTGGCTCAAACCTCCTGTCCGCCCTTAGACAGGCAAAGTTGCCACATGTTCAGTGCCTGGCACATGTCCTCAATTTGGTGGTGCAGCGTTTCCTAAATACGTACGCAGGGTTGCAAGATGTGCTAAAGCTGGCCAGAAGAGTCTGTAGCCATTTCAGGCGGTCATGCACAGCCAATGCAAATTCAGTGGGAAATCCATCTGCCTTTAAACCGCTTGATTTGTGACATGCCCACCAGGTGGGTCATGAGAATAGACTACTGGACAGAACTTGCCCAGTATGCTATTGAGTTGTTGGGCTGCCCTGCATCCAGCGTGCTTTCAGAATGAGCAGGAGGTTTCGTTACTATGAAGCCCCTGATGCCGATGTCACTGATTAAGTCTTTTTGGATGTGGAATCTCTGCAGGACTTTGGGACTGCCTAGCTTTGAGGATGTTCAATTATTTCATCTGGAGGAATGTTTTTGGTATAGGTTTTGTGGGCACAATTAACACCCAAAGACCAATTTTTTTACAGCAAGGTCAATTCTTGCTTTATTCAAGAGTACCTCTATAGGGTTACGGTGGGAAGGTGCCACCGACACCCAAAGACCAATTTTTACGCACCCATTACTTCTATCCAAAGTCAAAGTAACACCATAATGTATCCATAAAATCTCTAATCTTGTTCCCAGTGCACTACATTGTGGCCTCAATATACACACTGGCTCCCCAGTTGTTGCTGAGCAAAATAAAGGCAGCTTGCAGGGAAAAATTCATTTTTTTTGCTTTATAAATGCAATTATTGCTGCAGCAGATTCTAGACATGGTACAGATCTGCCACTTTACAGGTATACTAAGGGGACCCCCCAGGCACTATATTGGAAGGCATTTTTAATTTTTATGCTTTCACTTTAAAAATCAAAAAATCACTGCTCATATAAAAATGAAGTTTTTCTCAAACTTTTTTTTTATTCATACATGTCCCCATGGCAAGACCCAGACCCCTATAACCATTGTATGCCCAACTACTTGCATAAGCTTTTAAAATAGATTTTTGACGTTCGAGTCCCATTGGGTTTGTTATTCAGGTCCGAACTTTAGTGGTGTTCAAAATTTGCAAACCGAACAGGGGTCCGTTCGACCCATCTCTATTAACAACTTGCGGACCGCCCGCCATCATTATATGGCGTCTGTTCAACGTAGAATACCAGGTTTATTGCAGTAGATAGCTGCCAAAACCGCAGTGTATTCTGAAATGGCGGACGGTCCTCTTTCTGATAAAAGTGGTCTCCGCGTCAGATTCACCGATAGATAACTTTTTTATCGGGGGCATTTGTTTCCGCCGCTACCGACGGCTTCGATCAGGTCCTTTCCCCCCTGAGACATGTAGCCGAGTGAGGGAAAGATCGCCCCGCTTAGCTCTATAACATTGGATGATGGAAGCGATGTCAAACATCCCTTCCGCCCAATGGTCTTAAAGGGGATTTTTTTAAATTGCATTTAAGTGTAAATGTGAGATCTGAGGTCTTTTTGACCCCAGATCTGACATTTAAGAGGTCCTGTCATAGTTTTTTTCTTTTACAATAAAAGCGACCCCAAATTTTTGTTTTGGAAAGGACAGTGTAAAAAAAAAAAAAAAAAAGTTAAATAAATAAGAAGCAAAAATGTAAAGCTCCCTGTCCCGCCGAGCTATCACGCAGAAGCGAATGCATACGTAAGTCGCGCCCACATATGAAAACAGTGTTCAAACTGCACATGTCAGGTATCACCGCGATAATTAGAGCAAGAGCAATACTTCTAGCAAAAGATCTACCCTGTAATTAAAAACTGATAACCTGTATCAATTTTTAAACATCACCTATGGAGATTTTTAAAGGTCAAAGTTTGGTGCTATTCCATGAGCGGTCACAATTTTTCAAATATGTTTATTAAGGTTACAAGTTATGCGGTTACAGTGAAATAAACCAATAGATTGTAAGAGTCGCAAACCAAACATACAGGTATGAGAATGACATGAGTCAAAACTTTGCTAAATATTGAAATAAAAGCATTGAAAACATGACTAAACTTACAATCTGCAATTTCGAGCAGGAGAAATAACTCCAAGATAAAACAACAGTTTGAGGGAGTATCTTGGTGGAGGATGGTAAGCGAGAAGGCATGAAGGCCAGGGAAAAAGGGAGGGGGAGGATGGGTAGAGAGCAAGATGGTAGAGAGAGATAGAGAGCAGCAAGATCTTCCGAAAGTTCAACATTTCAATCATCAATGTGTGCAATTTCCATTGTACCAGGTGGACCAAGGAGTCCAAAGTTGTCTATTTTTTATTTTTTATTTATTACAGGATTACAGTTTACGCAGCGCTTTACAATATTAAAAGGGAGACAATACAGTTATAATACAATAAAATACAAGAGGATTAAGGGGGCCCTGCTCAGAAGAGCTTACAATCTAATAGAGGTGATACAAAAGGTTGTAACTGTGGGGAATGAGCTGATGTAAAAGATTAGTTGGAGACATGATAGGCTTCCCTGAAGAGATGAGTTTTCAGGGATCGCCTGAAGGTAGCTAGAGTAGGGGATAGCCGGACAGGTTGAGGTAGCGAGTTCCAGAGGATGGGAGAGGCTCTGGAGAAATCCTGGAGACGAGCATGGGAGGAGGAAACAAGAGAGCTTGACAGGAGGAGATCTTGAGAAGAGCGGAGAGGACGGTTTGGGATATGTTTGGAGACAAGATTGGTGATGTATCTTGGGGCAGAGCTGTGGATGGCTTTGTAAGTTGTGGTTAGTATTTTGAATTTAATTCGCTGGGCGATTGGGAGCCAGTGTAGGGATTGGAGGAGAGGGTTGGCAGACACTGAACGGTTGGTAAGGTGGATAAGTCTTGCAGCAGCATTCATGATAGACTGAAGAGGGTAGAGCCTATGGAGAGGCAGGCCAATGAGGATGGAGTTGCAATAGTCAAGGCGAGAGATAACAAGGGAGTGAATGAGGAGCTTGGTGGTGTCATTTGTTAAAAAGGGGCGAATTTTAGAGATGTTACGGAGGTGAAGTCTACAAACTTTTGACAGCGATTGGACTTGAGGCTGAAATGACAAGTCCGAGTCTAGGATTACACCGAGTACCCTGGCGTGAGGGGAGGGACTGAGTTGCATTGTTGATTTTGATGGAAAAGTCATGGAGGGGGGCATATTAATAGCTCAGTTTTAGAGAGATTTAATTTAAGAAAGTGGTGCGACATCCATGTTGAGATGTCAGTTAGTAAGTTAGTAATGCGAGAGGAGACAGAAGGAGTGAGGTGAGAAGTAGACAGATAGATTTGGGTGTCATCGGCGTATAAGTGGTATTGGAAGCCGTGGGTGGTTATCAAGTGACCAAGGGAGGAGGTGTAGATGGAGAAGAGAAGGGGTCCAAGAACAGAGCCTTGGGGGACCCCCATAGAAAGGGGCAATGGAGAGGAGGAGACAGAGTTGTAGGTAACACTGAAGGAGCGCTGTGATAGATAGGCAGAGAACCAGGATAGAGCAGAATCTTTGAGACCAAGGGAATGGAGTTTATTGAGAAGGAGCAACAGTATCAAAGGCTGCAGAGAGGGCAAGTAGTAGCAGTATGGAGTACTGGCTGTCGGATTTAGCAGTTAGTAAATCGTTAGTGAGTTTTAGTAAGGCAGTTTCCGTGGAGTGTTGCGAGCGAAAGCCAGACTGTAAAGGGTCAAGAAGGTTCTAGGGTTCTAGGTTCTAAGGTCTAGTTGTGGAATGTTTGGATGTCTTACTTGCAAGGGTAAGCGGGCACAATTTTGAAGCTTGTTGGGTATCAATTTACTTGGCGTAATATTTTCTTTCACAATATAAAAAAATCGGGCTAAATTTACTGTTGTCTTATTTTTTTATTCAAAAAAGTGTACTTTTCCCCCAAAAAATGCGCTGGTAAGACCGCTGTGCAAATACGGTGTGACATAAAGTATTGTAACAACCGCTATTTTATTCTCTAGGGTGTCTGAAAAAATATATATAATGTTTGGGGGTTATAAGTAATTTTCTAACAAAAAAAAATTATTTTAACTTGTAAACACCAAGTTTGAAAAATAAGGAAAAGGATGGTCGGCACTCAGGATGACATCCAAAATAGTATTACTTTATTAAATCGATGTACATACATGTAAAACAGCCTAACATCCAAAACACGTATGCTGTTTTACAGCTCTGTACATGTATTTAATAAAGCAATACTATTTTGGATGTCATCCTGAGTGCTGACCATCCCTTTCCTTATTCTGCTACGTTGGAGGTGTCAGAAGCCTCAAAGTCTGAACACTGGGCGGAGCTTTTATGTGGGAAGTTTGCAGCGCCTATACACCTGTTTTCCTTGGAAGTTTGAAAAATAGGCTTGGTCCTTAAGTGGTTAAAGTGGTTGTAAAGGCACAAGGTTTTTTACCTGCATGCATTCTATACATGAAGTTAAAAAACCTTCTGTGTGTAGCAGCCCCCTCTAATACTTACCTGAGCCCCCTCTCGATCCAACGATGTCCATGAGAGCCTTGCCTCTCCATGGACTTGCACTCCTGATTGGCTTTTGGCAGCAGTGGAAGCCATTGGCTCCCGCTGCTGTCAATCACAGCCAGTGAGCCAATCAGATGAAGGGAAGGGGACAGAACCGAGCTGAGGGTCCATGTGTGAATGGACACACAGAGCCATGGCTCGGGAGTGCACCTGCTTAGGTGCCCCCACAGCAAGCTGCTTGCTGTGGGGGAACCTGGTAGGAGGGAGGAGCCAGGAGCTCCAGCGTGGGACCCAAGAAGAAGAGGATCCAGGCTGCTCTGTGCAAAACCACTGCACAAAGCAAGTACAACATGTTTGTTATTTAAAAAAAAATTATTAAAACAAATGCCTTGTGTGGATTTTTAACCTTGTCTCATCTGACTTTCTGCTTGGTTTATGATTTCTGGCCTCTCTGACTTTGCATGTCTCCTCTCCGTTAGACTTCATGTTCCTTAGTTCCCACTAATGTGCTTTGTCCCTTGTTTTCAAGTTTGTCATTGGTGATTAGCAGAACCTTGCTAAGAGAAGACAGGAGAAGAATTAAAGGAGTGGAGAGGAAAAAAGTAGAAGTCAAGAAATTTTGGACAAGGATTGGTTCCAAAAGAAATGCTCAATAATTGTATAATACCATCATCCCAAAATTGAAAAGTATACCAGAGCTTGGAGATACGGGACTATCATAGGTACAAATTTGTAAATTCACACATAGATAAAAAATATAATATTTATTTGAAAACAGATCTATATGATAAAAAGTACAGATGCCAATGTTGCCTATTCACATAAACCTATATAGTGTAAACAGGGAACATAGCGATCAAAGTACGACAAAGTACGATAACCCGTAGGGAGGGATTCACTTAGTGAGTGCTTTCCACAAAGTACAATAAAACACCTTCATCTCCTGACTTTATGATATGAACTGGGAGTCCGGGTGGACATTGTGGAAGGTTTCTATATCTACATGTGGTAAAGTATATATTTTTGCAGTAAATCCCTGACGCGGTCTTGAGAACCACAAGGGCAGGTCTAAAAATTAAACCTCAAAACTTCCAAAGATGGTGGCCAAATGATCGCACATGGCAGCTACTACAAACATACCAATCCGCAGGATAGGTAGAGTGGTTCACGGTCTATACCTATTCACACATGTCCAAACGTGTCCCAAGCTCCCAGGCATTCCCTTCCATTTCCCAGTTCATATCATAAAGTCAGGAGATGAAGGTGTTTTATTGTACTTTGTGGAAAACACTCACTAAGTGACTCCCTCCCTATGGGTTACCTGGCCCTTTGTGTGGATCATATCTGGAGCTGAAGTCGTGGGGATCCGGGGAGATCTTTTTGACTGAGTTTGACCCAGACATTTCTCATTTTGGAGAGGAAATACATTCCCTTTTACCTTTACATGATACATCCTTTTCCTGAAGAAGCCACAACAGCGAAACATGTTGAAAAAAATCTTGGGCGTATTAAATTGTCGTATTTTGATCGCTATGTTCCCTGTTTACACTATATAGGTTTATGTGTATAGGCTTATGTGAATAGGCAACATTGCCATCGGTACTTTTTATCATATAGATCTGTTTTCAAATAAATATTATATTTTTTATCTATGTGTGAATTTACAAATTTATACCTATGATAGTCCCATATCTCCAAGCTATGGTATACTGAAAAAAGTAGGAGGTGAGTAGGGTTGAGCGAACCCGAACTTTAAAGTTCGGGTCCGTACCGGACTTTTGGGTGTCCGGGTCCCGGACCCGAACCCGAACAATTGACTGTATGTTCGGGTTAGGGACCAGTGTTCGGCGATGTATTGCCGCCTTTTTAAAAGCTGCAGGGCAGCCAATCCACGTTAGTTTTACTAGTGTGCCCTTAGAAGCCATCACAGTCATGCCTACTAATGGCATGGCTGTGATTGGCCAGTGCAGCATGGGACCCAGCCTCTATATAAGGTACAGGCACACAGCACAGCGCGTCACTCTGCTTTAGACAGGTTCCTGGCTGCGGTAAAGAGAGAATTTCATGATAGGAGTCAGTCTGATAGGAGTCAGTCCACATTTCTGAAATATCTTGTAATTAGTAATAGTCAGCGAGCGATCTACATAGCTAGAGAGTGTCTTTTTTGAGGGAGAGAGAATTATCCAGATTCCTAAATCAATGCTACCCTGGCTGGGTTGCAGTGCACAGTCTTTTTACAGTGCCATGAGGCCAGTGCCAGACAAAATATAACTTTTATCTGCACCAGCACTGCATATGTTACTGAGAGATACACCCTGTACATACTGTGGGTGTTTTCTGCTATTGCAAAAACATTGCAAAAAAATAAAATTTTGCAGTGTTTTCTGCATGTGTGCAGGAGTCTGACGTATTCAATCGATCTATATTTCTTCTATTGTGCTATCCCAAAAAAAAAATTGGAGTGAAAAGATTTTTTTTCATAGCATTTTCTGCAGTTTTTGAGATACACGCTTTACATACTGGTTGAAGATGACCTGAGACACATGGAGAGTAAGGTAAACAGAAAGAGTAAGAACATATGGAAAGCAATTAAAGATCTCAGTAAACGGCATGAAGTCATCATCAGACCAGCAGACAAGGGGGGAGGGTTGGTCATACTGAGCAAAGAAGAGTACAAAGAGGAGATGGGCAACATTCTTGCAGTTGAAAACACTTATAAGAAACTAAAGGGGAACCCCAAAAAGAAATTTGAAACAAAACTGATCGCATATGTGAAGAAGGGAAAGAAGACCGGCATCCTTAATAATAAGGAATCAGCATACCTAGTCTCAAATTCCACAAAAACTCCGGTCATTTATTATACACCTAAGATCCATAAAAGAATAGTAAAACCCCCTGGAAGACCTATCATCAGTGGGATCAATTCCATATTCTCCAGATTAGGTGAATATCTTGACACGTTCTTGAAACCACTGGTGAAGCAGGGGAGATCACACTTAAGAGACAGTTTGCAGCTTATACAGGAACTGCAAGACATCAGGGGAGCTGCAAACTGGATACTTGTGACAGTAGACGTCAACTCACTCTATACCAGCATAGTACAACGAGATGGGATATCAGGTGTAGAGAAAGCGCTTCATGAAAATACCAACATGAAGCAACTACAAATCAACTATATCCTTGAGGGGCTTAAATTAGCGATGGAATGCAATTATTTCTGGTATGGGAAAGAGTATTACGTACAAACAAAAGGGGTTGCTATGGGGGCTCGCTACGCTCCAAGTGTAGCAAACCTTTTCATGGATATGTGGGAGGAAGAGCATGTCTATTCCAAGAACATCCCCGAAATCAGGCTGTACCGGAGGTACATAGATGACCTGATCATCCTATGGGATGGAACCCCTGACACTCTTACCAAATTCCTTGCTGATCTAAACATCAACATGTATGGCATCACCTTCACAGGGAAGTGGGACTACCAAAGAGTAGAATACCTAGACCTGGAGATCTTCAAAGAGGGTGATGGTTTATGTACACGCACTTTTTTCAAAAGTACAGACAGGAATGGGTATATCCCAATCTCAAGCTGCCACCACCCCAAATGGAAGAATAACATCCCCAAGGGCCAGCTTTTGAGGATTCGGAGGAACTGTCAGAAACTTGAAGACTATGAGGTGCAATCAGAAATCTTAATTCAGCGGTTTGAAGAGAAAGGATACCAACGAGACAAACTGATGAAGCTGAAAGCAGACATTGGAGGTATAGATAGGAGATCCCTACTTGTAAATAAACAAAAGATAAAGGATGACGAAATGAAAACTACCTTTATAACAGGTTTCAACAATCAGTACAGGCAGGTTGAAAAAATCATCACCAAGTATTGGCCTATCCTCAAAGAGGACCGTACCCTATCCAAAATTCTCCCGAACAAGCCGCGATTCATTTACAGAAGAGCACCCAATCTTCGAACGCATATTGTACATAATGTCATCGACCCCCCAAAACGAACTAAAATATTTGAACAAATGAAGGGATTCTACAGATGCCAACGATGCCTACCATGTAGAGTCACCAGAAGACAGCCCAGGAAACGAGAGACATTCAAGTCCACAGTAGACCATAAAGAGTATCCAATCAAGCAGTTGATAACCTGTCACAGCACGCATGTGACATATGTCATAGAGTGTCCTTGTCACTTGCAGTATATAGGGAGGACCACCCGGCCCCTATTTATAAGGATTAGAGAACACATTAACAACATCCGGAAAGGGTATCCAAAACACAATCTCTCAAGGCACTTCGATGAAGTGCACCGTAGAGACCCTTCGGGCATTATATTTTATGGCATTGATCATATAGACGACCATTGGAGAGGGGGTAACAAGTGCACCCTCATCTCAAGGAACGAGACTAGCTGGATATATAGGTTGGGGTCACTTGCCCCTAGGGGCCTCAACCTAGATATCGACCTCAATTGCTTTTTAGCCAACCCCTGATGTCCCCTTTCAGGCCCATATGTTGATATCTTATCTTGTTTCCATCGTATTTTTATATAGATTTTTTCTCGATTGCGGGGTGTCTAGCTCAGTGGAACTGTCCACTTCCCCCGATGTATCCTCACGATATTTACGTACCTCCCTACACTCCATTTGTAGGGCTACTGATGTATGGATCAAAGGGTCCCCTGCCCCACTCTTACATACTTGGGGCCCAAATGCTACAGGGTATAGCTTTCCAATTTATGCTCCGGTATCCTCACTGGAGCTATTACTGGTAGATATATTTTCTTAGTTTTATGGAGATGTCTGTTTCACTTACTATCATTTCCCACATCTATTTGTGGTATATTCTTAATATTTCCTTCCCCCTCCCTTCACTCACCCTCCTCCATTTAAAGAATGGGGGGATATATGCCATCACTCACAGATTCTCAGATTATCAGGTTTATCGATTACTGCCTGGTTAAAGGCCCCTAAGTTTTACAGGGTAATAGCTGGGTTTGACTTATGTCCAGGGCTACGTTTATGTAAACCAGCGAGCCAGCTGCCTAACCCACCACAGTACCGTGTAGGGACCCTGCCTTGTATAAATCTTATCATTGGTATATATAAACCTATACATTACATATATACACCTTTGATCTCTCACCATAGCCTGATATGCGATCGGCATAATATAGAAAATATACTATATATTCCATCTTCTGGTGGTTCATATTTATCAGCAAGTACACTATGGATCCATTGTATAGCTAAAATTAACTTTCTTGACATGAGATCACCGTCCCCTTCTCTCATATATAATCACTTCCATACCTTTATGATTTTACTTAACACTCACTGTCCTCCTTAACGAGTTCTCTCATTATACATAGTGGGACTGTTAACCCACGGGTTGCCCCAGGGCACCCGCCCATTTCTGTGTAAGTGAAGGCCACTGCAACTAGTTTTACTAGGTAGTAGCTGGCTTTGCACCAATGAGGGAGTGCAACAGAGTGGAATAGGTTTCCCACTGTGCAATATTTTGTTTATATAGCAATGGAGTGCTGTCGTTGAGACCAGGCAGTTGGCTGCTTGGTATGCTATGTAATAAACCTTTTATGCAACATTTTTGTGCCAAGCTGGGATTTCCAGTATTTGTGTAAAAACCTGCGGAGATATGAGGCTATTGCCTTACTGATTGGGGCCTTATAAGCTAATCCAATTTAGCTGTGCACTTCACCCTTACTCGCATACCACTCCCCTAGGAGTTTACGTGGGGAGGGATATCCACTATGCGGGAGGGTCCTGATAGGGTGCTTAGCCTAAGTAATTTGCATATGGGACGTGCCAAGTATCTCCGTGTGGTTTAAATAGCAGGAAGTGGAGTGAGATGGTATCGCTTTTGACAAAGTCACATGACGAAACGTACGTAAAGCGTACTTACCTCACTTCCGGTTAGCGCAGGAGGCCTGGAACGCTGCTGGGACGCAAGCGGCCACTGTGCACTATCTTTAATAGAGGGCATCCAGGCTTTAAAGCCCTATATTAGCCCGCCGGGACTCTGTTATACTTTTTTAACCTTATTTTTGTTTTACATATTTTTTTGCTTTATTTTAATAAAGTATAATTTGTTTTTACATTTTGCGCTATGAGTCCCCTATCTTTCTTTTTAATTTTTGCCATGGAGGGACATTTTTTCTGAATTTCCTGGAGAATGGAGTGCTGACGCTGGTAACTAGATCCTGTGATCGCCCCCGTGGATACGAAGGAGTGGGATATCGATCCATTTCTGGGAGAGGGACCACTGAAAATGTCTTTAATGCAGCGCATTCTCTTTTTCTTTACAATGCAACAAGAATGACATCTTTTAGCTGCTCCTATTCACCCGCACTTCTCACAAACTTACTTCTTTATTACTTTGCAGCATTTATACACTACATGTTTATTTTTACTCTGAACGGAAAAGAATCTTTGTTATTTTTTTACCATGATTTGTCTTTTTTTTTTTTTTGGGGGAATACATATTTGAATGTTTTTTTTTTTTTTTTTTTGTTGGGGGGTTGTGTGTCTCAAATTACCAAAAACACATTATTTACATTTGTATTTCTTGCTTACATTTACTAGGAGTTTGTTTGTTGTTGGTGCCCCTTGTTAATTCTACTTTAGGATTAGTGAAATGTACCTGCTTACTCAAAGAAAAACTGTCATTGTAGCAAAGTAAAACACAATAGTCAATGATTATTTCAAATCAATAAAACCTTTATTTAGGTCACACCAACAAACCAAAGAGGAACGCAGCCATGGTGAAACTTGGGGAATTTGCAAAGCCTTGGCCCCCCACGGCAACCATCATTGTCCAAGCGTAGAAAATTGGGGGGCCTGAGGAGTACGTATATTAAGGGGAGTGCAATCTGGTCGTGAAGTCCAAAGTATCCGGAACTGCAGCAGATGCCATCTAGGTCCCCAGGCTCTGGTACTACGAGAGGCTCCATCTTCTCTCAGACCAGACTGATTCAGGTCGTCACTCTCAGGTCTTCCTTCCACGCTTCCTTCCACGCTGTGGCTGTCGTGCTGGTGGGGTGGCAGAAGGAGGAGGAGGAGGAGGAGGAGGTGGAGCATGGTAGCTATGGCAAACATGTGTGACTGGGGTCATCTCCCCAGCCCTACCCTTATTTAGGACATGGAGGATGAGCCCCTCACACATGTTGCGTTGCCTCACCTCCATACCCATCATTTTTGTGACAACCACCGAGCCAAAGGTCTCCTCGTCGGCGGGTGTGGCATGTAGGGAGTCTGAAGCCTCTCTGATCATCCGGAGCGCTGACTGTGCCGCATAACCCCCCCCTTCTCGCCCTTTTGTACGGAGGGCGGAGGGGAGGGGTTTGGGTGTCAGTCAGGCTCCGAGGCCTAGCCCCCTCTTGGCTGCCACTACCCAGCTGGTGGCTGCCACTAACCCCTGCCTCCTCCTGACTGCCACCTTCCACAGCCACCTCCTGGCTGAGGTCTTCCTGTGTAGGAAAAAGGGACATAGTTTCAGTTATTTGTTCATCAAACACACACAATTCTCATCTAGTGACTGGTGCAAAATGTTTACAAATAGAAAACCATACAATTCTCAGCCCAGCAGTTTAGATTCTGGCCCCAAATGTCTCCCACACCACTGTCTGTTGATATGTCAAACACGTTAGGAACTAAGCAATTGGCGATCCTGAATTAAGTGAACATCATTCATTATTCCCATAAATGGTAACAAAACTACTATACCTGGAACAAGCTGGGCTCCTCCACCTCTTCCAGACTGGAAGGCCAGGTTGCTCCTCGGAAGCCTCATCAGGGGTGGGCTGTGCGCAAGGAAGCGTGGAAGGAGGAGTCGAGGTTGGCTCCGTGACATCAGCCTGGTCCTTCAGAAAATGGAGACTCTGATAGTACCAGAGCTTGGGGACATAGACCTCATCTGCTGAAGTTGCAGTTTCCTCAGACTTCACGACCTTCTTCCTCTCCCTGATATACGCACTCCTCAGGCTGCCAATTTTCTTTCTAATATCATCAACAGTTGCCGTGGGGAACCTTGGCTTGACAAATTCCACAAGTTCCTCCAGGGCTGCGTGCCTCTTTGGTTTGTTGGTGTAATGTGGGTGTATACCCTGCCACAATATGGGAAAATCCCTGTATTTGGCAATGAAGAGGGGGAGAAAACTCATGTCGTTGAATCCCTTCATATCAATCTCTGCAAGACACAACAACACACCAAACCCTCAAAATTATGTCAGGCTAAACTCTCCTAATCTTCTCCATAAAGAAGCCTCAAGTTCAAATCAGTCTAGGCTAGTTATGTACCAACGTTAAATTGTACCTTCGTTTGTAGCGATCGTCTCGTGTGAGTTTTCTCTCCCCCTCGTCTCCCAGATCGTGGCTACGACACAGGCGTGTGACGTTTTTATATACACTGCGCATGCTTCAAACTCCGCCCGCCCCTGACGATCTTTCTCGTCTATTCCCCACCCCTTCTCTTTACGGCGTAGTGGGGAGAGCACATGGCGGGGACACAGCAGGTGCGCCACAAATATCCCACCAACGAGGAGGAGGACGAGGAAAGTCCGGAGGCAGAAACGTCCCGATCCCGGAACCTGAAATTCAAGGCCTCCAATATGTCATTTGGAGAAATGTTGGAGATGGTGGACATATTAAAGAGGAGCGACTATGATGGGAAGTATGGGCCTTACCTCAACCCCAATGTCCGCAAGGCCAAGATCATGTCTAAAGTTGTGAGAAGGCTGTACAATAATTTTGGGGTACAACGATCCAAGGAGCAACTCAGGAAACGCTGGTCAGACCTGAAACTGAGGGAGGCCGATCAGTACAGAAAGATCAAGAGAATTCTTCAAAAAAGTAAGTAGTTGTGTTTTGTGTTTGATTTCTTGCTTGCATACTGCTCCATTGTGTTTTGATTTTTACCAAGTTGTACATTCCAAAATGGCCACTTTCAGGTTCGTCTGTGCATTCGATCGTACTCAGCCTCGATCTTTCTGCCACTGTCATGGTCGTGTGTGTGTGCATTCGATCGTACGCAACCTCGATCGTTCGGCCACTTATAATACGATGTTTGGTGTTTTTTTGGGGAAAGGAAGTTTGTTCTCACTAGAAATGTCATCAAGAATGTAAAGCCAATTTATTCAATGTAAAGGAGAGGTCACTCAGTAGCTGTTTACCCATCTGGACTCTAGAGCACTAGTGCTGGGACACCCAAACCCCCTTTTTATTATGCTTTTCCACACATGTGCTCCAGTGGATACTAGAGGGGGGTCTCCATCACACAAACTTCTACCAAAAAGCTAGTCAGTTTAGCACCTTTACAAAGTGACTTCATTCATGTAGTTGACATTTGGAACTGGCCAAACTAAAATAGTGTCCGTCACTTTCAAGCAATGTTTGTCATTTCCTATTTCTGCCCTCAATAGCTTGTGTTGCTAAATCTTCCTTTTGGACATTCTCATAGGGGAGCGAAAACTTGGGCCGTCTGAGGAAACCCCCAAACCAACACCTACCAAAAAAGGGGAAAGAGCAGAAGCAGAGGAGGAGGAGGAGGAGGAAGGAGAGATCATCGAACTTGGAGAAATTGTCACCACAACAGGTGAGTGTGGGAGAACACAGCTACTGGTAAGCTAATCCATGTATGGCTGCCTCATTTCCAACACCCCATTTTTTTTGTTTGTGGTTTTTAGGTGACGTGGATGTTGTGGAAGAAAAATCGCACTTTACCACAGAGAGTGCCCACGTACTCATCGGAGAGATAATGGTCTGCAATCGAGATCTAGATTACATAAAGCAAAACATCAATGATGTTCAACAAAAATTGAAGAACATCATTGATGTTTTAGGAAAAATATGAAAAAGCACCAAGTAATTTACACACATTTGTGCCAGCTTCTGAACACATTTGCAACTTAAAAACTGTGTGAAATTTGGAACATGCACACATTGTGTCCACATGTGCTAGCTCCCATCATGGTGGATGAATGGCAACGTTTTTTTGGGGGTGCAAACACTTTACGAACTACGAAAGTGGTTGTGGTGAAGGGGTTGCACCCCCAAAAAACGTCCATTCATCCCCATGATGGAAAATGGCACTTTTGAAGCTTCTAGGCATGTGTTTTACCATCTAATGACCATTTTCAGAACCAAATTGTGTGCATGTTCCAAATTTCCACTTTTCGGGGGTGACCCCCCCATGTGATGAAGGCAAGATCAAACACACTTTGAACATATAGTCATGTCTGATCTTGTCTTCACTTTACAAAGTTGAACTTTCCTACTTCATAGGTTCTGCTTAGCTCCATGCCTGGTTGTACCAATTGCGTAATCTTTGTAAATAATGTTGTAAATAACCAAGATGTTGTCAGTTTTGGCGTGAAGATTGTAAACGCACTTGTGAATGTTTTCCAAGTAAACTTTTTTTTTTTTCAAAATGTGTGGCTTCCTTATTTAAATAAAACAATGCATTATGTATGTAAAATGTAAAGGATATGGGGGGCAATGGGTGTTATTTACTAAAGGCAAATCCACTTTGCACTGCAATTTCCTTTCCCAGGGAACTTTTTCAATGCACTTGTAGAGCATAGCGGATTTGACTTATGTAAATGACACCCACAGTGCTTTGTACGAAAACACGGAGCACAGCATTTTGGAGAATACACACATGTCAGACCTGGTGCTGAAAAGGAGTATTTTGGGTGTCAGTTATGCAGGACAAACCTTCTCTAGACCAAAGATTAGGTAGCAAACACACATGAGAATAATCTTTTTGGGAAGAAGAGACTGTTACCTCCTTTTGCCCAGAAAGTGCATTACCACTGTCGAAGGCAAAGGGAAAAAATGACAAAGTAAAATAAGCTAAAAAGAAGACTGAAATGACAAGAAATCAGAGGTTGGTTAAAATATCAGATTTATTAAAAAATGCCTCTCACACATCGTCAGGCAGAGCAATGGCCCCCCTACCCACAAAGTATTCCATATATTGGTCCCGGACCACGCGGGCATTGAGAGGGGGCAAGCCTGGACGTGCCACTCGAAGGGCTGTGAGGTCCGCATTTGGAGGGCCCTCCACATCTGGGCCAACGGGCACCACATAGTTCCTGTTATGTCTTTTGAGGAAGTTGTGCAATATGCAACAGGCAAGAACTATGTGGTTCAGTTTGTATTCCGCCAAGTTAAATGCCGTCAGGAACAGGCGGAAGCGGCTGGCCAGGATGCCAAAAGCGTTCTCCACCACTCTTCTGGCTCTGGACAGCCTGTAGTTGAAGACCCTCTGGTCCGGGGTGAGGGTCCTCATCGGGAACGGCCTCATCACATGGGGAGTCAGCGCAAACGCTTCATCTGCGACAAAGACGAAGGGGAGTCCTTCGGCATTCTCCTCTGGAGGTGGCAAGCACAGACTGCCACTTTGGAGACGCCAGTAGAACTCCGTGTGCGTAATGGCCCCACCATCCGATATCCGGCCGTTCATCCCCACGTCCACATACATAAACTCGTATGTTGCCGACACCACCGCCAACATCACTACACTATTAAACCCTTTATAATTATAATAGTAGGACCCCGAGTTGGGCGGTGGGACGATGCGGACGTGTTTCCCATCAATTGCCCCTCCGCAGTTAGGAAAGTCCCAACGGCTGGCAAAGTGGGAGGCCACAGTCTGCCATTCCTGTGGCGTGGAAGGGAACTGTGGAGTGAAACAAGAAAAAAAAATTAGTCACTTTGCACCTAAACATTGCAAGCAGATTAGACAATCAACATCTTGGAACAAGAGCATTGTATAAAATTGGAGGCTGGAAAGTATTTACACAGAAAAGTCGAGGCTCCCCTTCACAGATTACTCACCCCCCCCATCAATCCCCCCACTTCTGATGGGACATTGGCAATAACTATGGTTTTGGGGGGGGGGGGGTGGTGGACAGGTAACCCTCTGCACTTCATTGATTGGCAAATGGCTCAATAATGTGGCCTAGTTTGGCCAGACCCTCTGTACTTAACACTATTGGCAGGCCACAGGAAAGATCAAATAACATTTCCCCCCCCCCCCCCCAAAAAAAAGGCAGGCACAGTGTGACATTATTAAATTACCAAGCAAGCTAATAGGAGGGAAAGAAGACAAAAAATTAGGAAATGGAATGTATGGAGGCAGCCCCTTGCACTACATGCTTTGCTGAATTCATCCCTAAAGATGCGCACTATAAAGAGGTAGGTATATAGTGTGTATTGACCTTGGGAAAGCCAGCAGATAAAGGATTGGTACCATCTGACAGAGCAGTTGGGGGAGGGGGTTCCTAATGAGTTTGCCCCCCCCCCCCACCAAAAGAAAAAAAAAAAAAAAAAGGGGGGCTCTACATGAAGTAAACCACACAGCAAACATTTGTGCATATTTTAGGGGGTGTTTTGGGGCAAACAATACTATGCAGCAGACAAAAGACATTGCTTAAGTGACTAGGCCATAGGTGTCTATTGGGGCAGAAGAGCATGCTGGTGAGGTAAGTGAAGGGAAAAATGCATGAAGGAGAAAAGGGGCACAGCATATTAGAACATATTGCAATCATGGTAATTAGGGAAGGAGGTCAAAAATACAAGTCATTAGCAAACAGAGCATACATAGAAGGGAATAGTAAAGTTGAAATGTTACCTTAATATAGTCCTCCTGCAGGACCTGAATGATGGCAGAACAGGTCTCTGGAATAATGATTCCCAGGGCCTGGGGAGAGATACCTGAAGAGAACTTCAAATCCTGAAGACTTCTCCCTGTCGCCAAGTACCTCAACGTGGCAACAAGCCTCTGCTCCGGAGTAATGGCTTGTCTCATGCAGGTATCCTGCCGGCTGATAAAGGGGGTCAGCAAAGCCAAAAGACGGTGAAAATCGGGGTCCGTCATCCTGAGAAAGTTCCTGAAATCATCAGGATTATTCTCCCGGATCTCACGAAGCAAAGGCATGTGCGAGAACTGGTCACGCTGAAGCAACCAATTCTTGGTCCACATACTCCTCGTCACTCTGTTCATGGACGGGTCTTGGGTCAAAGCTAAAAGCCCGACACCAATTCCGCGTACAGCACGAACTCGGCGACGAGTACGCACGGGAAACATCGCTCAGAAGGTCACAAAAGGTCGGCTGGTCAGAACGGACAAACAGAAAGCACCGATAAACAGCAAGGCCTGAAAGAACGAAGTGAATACCAGCAACGAGCAGACAATAAGCAGTGCAAATCAAAGCGTCCTATATCAAGATATAGGCCGCAATGACCAACAAATGCGAACTGACTACACGCACTAATAAACAGATACGCACGACAAGCACAAACTGAAGAGCAGTAACGATCTGAGTCAGAAAACTGAGAAGCGCGAATCTTAAGTCACCAAACTTCCACTAACTCTCGATAAACACGGGATCAGCAGAAGGAGCCCAACGGGTGCCTGACGTGGTGCTGAACTTCCCTTTTGTAATCTCGTGGACGACGACTTACGTCACGACGTTCTTCCGGACCGGATATTCCGACAACGTAGTCCGACCGTGTGTACGCAACGCCAACATCGGACAAAGTACGTCGGACAAAGTCCGACCGACCTGGTCCGCGGATTGTCCGAGCGTGTGTATGGGGCTTTAGGGGAAGCATGTCCGTATTGTCCCACCACCAAACTCGGGCTCTTATTCTTATAATTCTAAGGGCTTTTGCAAATTACGAGTTCCTGTACCTGGATGTTGGGAAGAATGGCTGCAACTCGGATGGAGGAGTGATTGCACAGACCGAATTCTACCATCGGCTACAGAATGGCTACTTACATTTGCCACCTCCTGAGGAGAATGTTGAGGGCCTTGTTAAAGATGAGGCATTTGCTCTGGGGGAACATCTTATGAGGCTGTCAGAAAAGTGTTTTTTCCAGCTGCATCTGCCATGTTCCTGTGCGCATGCGTGGTGGATTGGCGGTCCGGCGCACGCACGCGCGTGGCCCAATGAAGCGACGCGCGCATGTGCACAATAGCACACATGTGCGCACAGTGGCCCGCGTGTGTGCTCAATAGAGCACAGGTGTGCGCAATGGCACGCGGATGTGCGCCATGATGCAATGCTTTTGCGGGGCTATTTAAAATGGCTCTGGCGTCCAAACGGGTTGCTGGTTTGTCGTCAGCTTCCTGTTTGTGCCTGTTCCCTGTTTGCCATATCTGATTACCCGTTGTGACCCGGCCTGTTCTTGGCTATGCTGCTGTTCTCCTAGATCTGACCCTCGGCCTGTTAACTAACTTTGCCTTGCCTGCTTCAAGTGCTTGACCTTCAGCCTGTTAACTTTCTGACATAACCACTCTTTGCAAGATTTTGGAAATTTTTTTCACTGTGGACGTTTATATACTGTATTATATTTTTTATATTTTCACTTGAATTAGCGATACATGTTGCAGTGTATATAAAGCCATAATGCACGGTCGATGTAACGGCCGTAGGAACAATCTGGGAGTGGAGGATGTATGACCGACATCGCCAAAAGGAAACAAAAAAGGAAGGTACAATTGTAAAAGTTTAGCAGAGTTTAGCCTGACATTAGGGTTTGTCTTGTGTTGTGTCTTGCAGGCATCTGCTAATTAATTTCATTCACAATGGTGGATAAATTCACAGCACCAGACTTTTTGACAGAATTTAGTACCGGGAGCTGTCATGTCTATGGCAAGTGAAGAGTAGGGATTACTCAAATAAAATCAAGAGGAAGGCAGCGATGGAGAAACTGTTGGAATTGGCGAAGCCTCTGTATCCCACTGCAGACATCAATTATTTGAAGGCCAAAATTGGTAGCCTGCGTAGTGCATATAATAGGGAGCGCAAGAAGGTCAGGAATCCCAGAGAAAGGGAGCATCAGCAGATGACATATATGTCCCCAGGCTGTGGTACTACCACAGCCTGCATTGTTTGTTTGACCAAACAGAACCACACCCACCACTCTCAATGCTTCCTTCCACATCGGCTGAGGCCACAGCTCCTGAGGTCCACCCTGGTCCTTCTACACATGAAGAAGATGTGGAGCATACCAGCTTGACCCAGGTATAGCGTCGTTGAACATATTTGTAGACAAAAATAGAATGATGTTAACTAGATGTTATTGAACCCACATTTCTGCCTTAACAAAGTGGCCAAAAATGATTGGGACAAGAATGAAAAACGTTTGGGGTCAGAATGATAGTCTTTTCTATTTGTCAACATTCAATTTGCAACAGTCATGAGCTCAAAATTGTGTGTGATTGATGACCACAGGAAAGTCTCAGGACGAGCCCGTGCCCAGCACCCAGACAGAGTCACAGATTCCTCCTCTACGCCCCCCTACTAAAAGGGCCAGGAAGACCAGAAACCTGGATGACGCCACGGCTGCCTTCCTCAGGCATGCAACAAGTGCCATTAGCATGGCCCCGGATGCACAGAAGCATTTGGCTGCATGACCGGCAATAAGCTGAGGGATATGGAGGAGGACCAACGCAGTATGTGTGTGGAGCTGATCCTGAAGCTCCTCATCAAGGGGATGAGGAGCCAAATTACACAGAAAACCCACATCTGTGATTTGAATGACAATCCTCCACCCCCTCCACAGACACCACAGCCACCTCACCCACCACAGCAGCATGGTGGACCATGGCAAATGCAGCCCCAACACCCCCAACAAGCCTGCTGGGCTGGTGATTTTCACCCCTACGATTTCAAATTTTCTTTTTGTTTATTTTTTAAATTATGATTTTTTTGCTTTTGTGCAGAGAATTCATTTTTTATTTAATTTAGTTTATTTGTGTGGGAGGAAGTGTTGAGAGCAAAGGCATGGGTTTGCTCTGGTCTGGCAAAAAACACAGGCTGTTGTAAGACTACAGCCTGGGGACATATATGTCATCTGCTGCTGCTCCCGATCTCTCAGAGTCCAGGACCGTATTGTGCTTCCTATTAAATGGACTCCTCAGGTTACCAATTTTGCACTTCACATAATTGATGTCTGCCCTGGGGTACAAACGATTCACCAATTCCAACTGTTTCTCCATCGCTGCCTTCCTCTTGATTTTTATATGACCTAAAAAAATATTCAGTTTGAAAAATACTTGGCTATGTGTTTTACTTAAAAAAGGACAGTTTCTTTGTAAGTAGGCAGGTACATTTCAAAAAGACAATGTCAAATTAACAAGGGACACCAACATAGTTGTATCTTTGAGCTTAAAAACTACGAGATAATAATGGTGTTGTGGTAACTTGACCCAAAATAAAAAACAAAAACATTTATTATTCTGGATATTACTAGAAAAAAAAAGCCATTTGAAATACGGTTGGCAGAACTCTGTCAATATCACCAGCAAAGCAGCTTCATTATTATCCCTTTATAAAGAAGAAGAGAATGTGTGCTGCTTTGAGAGATTTCATAATTTTCCACATCACGAATGTGATATCTCCATTGTAAACCGCTACCGGTGTCCTGTCGAATACTGTCCCCCGTCAAATACGCATGCGCAGTACGAATGACAAGCAGATTCCAGGTTCAGTTGAGTCCAGGTTCAAGCCCCACCATCCAAGTGGAATACAAAAGAGCCGAGCGAAGCGAGGCTGTCCCCGAAGCATGGCGAGCGTAGCGAGCCCGTGAGGGGCCCTCTAACTATGTGCAGCCCTATGTCCACTTGGATTGTGGGGCTTGCATCTGGACTCACGATGCAGGCGCCATTCCGTTCATCTTCAGAGATTTCGGAATCTCCTTGTCCTCCGTACTGTGCAACCTATCCGATGGCCGGACAGTTTTTGACAGAACACCGGCTCATCCT
>CM053028.1:258747342-258818855 GCA_028564925.1 Lithobates sylvaticus
TTATGAAGGGACAAACAGCCTGGAGGAATATGTCATGATAGGGGTCATCAATAGGGATGGGCCAAACAGACCCCTGTTCGGTTTGCACCAGAACTTTAGAACACCGCAAAAGTTCTGACCCGAATAACAAACCCCATTAAAGTCAATGGGACCCGAACGTCAAAAATCAAAAGTGCCCATTTGAAGGCTTATATGCAGGTAATTGGGCATACAATGTTTATAGGGGTCTGGGTCCTGCCCTGGGGGACATGTATCAATAAAAAAAAGTTTGTGAAAAACGTAATTTTTAAATGAGCACTGATTTTTTGATTTTTAAAGTGAACGCATAAAAAAAAGGAAACATTTCTTCCAATATAGTGCCTGGGGGGTCCCCTTAGTCGACCTGTAAAGTGGCAGATCTGTACCATGTCTAGAATGTGCTGCAGCAATAATTTCATTTATAAAGCCCAACAAAAATGACATTTTCCCTGCAAGCTGCTTTTTGTTTTGATCAGCAACAGCTGGGGAGCCAGTGTGTATGATAAGGCCACAATGTAGTGCACTGGGATTAGAGATTTTTTGGAAACATTCTGTTGTCACTTTGACTTTGGATAGAAGTAACGGGTGCGTCAAAATTGGTCTTTGGGTGCCGGTTGCACGTTCCCACCGTAACCCTATAGAGGTAATCTTGATGAAAGAAAGAATTGGCCTACTTTTCCAGAGTCCCTCCAATCCTATGGAACTCCTTACCCCAATATGTCCGATTATTTCCTACTCGTCGATGATACCTCCTCAGAGAAGCCTATCCTACCCACACCTAACAACTGCATTTTCATTTTCTCCATCAGTTCATCCCCACAGTTATAACCTTTTGTTTCACTTGACCCTCCCTTCTAGATTGTAAGCTCTAATGAGCAGGGCCCTCTGATTACTCCTGTATTGAATTGTATTGTAACTGTACTGTCTGCACTCATGTTGTAAAGCGTTGTGAAAACTGTTGACGCTATATAAATCCTGAATAACTAATGAAAGAATAGAATAGTAAAAAAAAAAAAACAATAGAATAGAAAGAATAGAACCATTTCCCAAAATTCGTATATAATAAATTTGAATTAAAATATAGTAGAAAAGAATAGATCAGAATAGAATAGAAAATAAAATAATAGGAAATAGAATAGAATTGAATAGAATAGAAAAAAATAGATTAGAATATAATGTAATAAAATAAAATTAAATTAAAAGAATATAACCATCTTCTGAAATTTGAATTTTGAATATAATACATTTGAATTTTGAATATAATACGTTTAAATTTGAATAGAATGAATTTGAGTTTGAATAAAATAAATTTAAATTTAAATAGAATAGAAAATAAAATAAAAGAATAGAATAGAATAGAAAGAAAAACAATAGAATAGAATGAAATAGAAAGTATATATTCTGAAATTTGAATTTCAAATACAATGAATTTGAATTCGAAAATATACATCCCCATTACAAGGATTTTCTGTTATTTTCTGTTCTGTCTGACACACTCATATAGACAGAAAGTGGGGAGATTTCCCCTTGCTTTATGCTTTGTCCAACAAATGCTGTCATGGTGTGCAAGGAGTAAAAAAAGCTTGGTTACTATACACAGAACAGAAAGACTTTTTGACTTCTGAGAAAATAGTCTTAGCTCATACATTTATAATGATTACTGTTTGCCATAGCAACATTTTTTTATCAGCAACAAGAGCTAAGGACTGCTGAAAATACCAGTCACATGGCTGAAAATAATGATCGGTATGGCAAATTATAGACGTGATAGGCCTTAGTGAATCAAAACAAATGAAAGTTGGAAATAAGAGAAGGGTCTGAAGTAAGGTTACACGTTAGTAACAACAGGAACAAAATGTGTTATTGACAGTTGACAAACAATTACTCTGGCAGAAGCTTTTTAGATTTTTTTTTATTTTCAAGTTGAAAGTTAGAAAGTATCCAAAAGAAGTGTATAACACATCCTTATTATTCTACATGGATACGAGATTCCAAAATGATTAGAAAATAGATTTAACAGACTAGTGACCTTACCCAATATAATCAAAACAGCATGTGGATCATACGTAATAAATATTTAATCTGAGACAGAATAGCTGTTCCTCTTAGATTTAATCAGAATTTTAAATAACCATCCGTAATTTCTTTAACATCTCAGTTTACAAAACCACATCAATTTGCTAATTAGATCAGAAAAAGATTGATGTCATGCTCATGCTAACTGGAAAGGAAAGTTACACAGCAGTCTCCATGCACTACTACAATTAGACAGTTAATTCAAAAGCAATGGAGTGACAAATATTGTTAAGCTGTTAATGATAATCATGCTGACAAAAAAAAAAAAAAACACCTATACCCCTTGCTGCACACATAAAAAGCTGACATTCAGAAGTATTTACTAAAAAAAACATTATAATGTTCAAATTTCAGTAACAAATAGGAAGCTGTTAGGTTTGTGAAAAATACATTTTGATTGGCTGCTGCAGCCTGCTACATTTTTACAGTGCTTTTTGCCTTACTAAATAATTATGTGTGTGCCCTGTTCCAGTGTTCAGCATAGAATTTCCCAGAGAGTTACTCTTTTCAAGGGAAGAGCCGTTATGAGATTATGTTCAGATTCATAATAATCAGATTTAAATAACAAATAGTAACATAGCAGTAGTAAGGAATCTTTGACCCATTTTTTTCAAAAATTAACATTTAACACTGAGATGAAAAAATAAAAGTTGTAGAACTGGTGGTCCTGTTCCATATATATTTACCCTATGGACCCTGTAGGTAGTTTGTGTTGTGTTTTTTTAATGGAATTTATTATTATTTGATAAGAACTTATGAGTTTTTTTACTGCTAATTAGACAGTTATAAATCTGAAAGCATGAATTTTTTTGTATTTACACTTTTTCTGTAAATTCAAATTATAGCATCGTACACTGGCAGGGTCCATCAGACCCATGTTGCTCTTCAATGGTTTCTCCGTTATGAATCATCAAGTCACATGATTACTGTACTGCACTTTGTGAGCCATTTTCAGTCTGCAAGTTAGGATATGTTTCTGCATGGTAGGAATTGCTTTCTTGGCTTTTGAAGATTTGTTATGCTTACTTGATTTGGTGGTGTCGTTTTATCATGGCTCACAAACGCCTCAGTAATGAAGAAATACTTAGTTTGTTGAACTCAGATTCTGAAGAAGATCAACATGCATCAGATTACGAGCCATCGGATGGCGAAAACAAAATAAATGACATCCTTGTAGAAGACAACTTGGATTCTGATGATAGAATAGATAGACCGTCACATCTACCACCCAAACTGCTTTGCCATCTTCATCTGTGAATAGAACTATTTACTATGCAGGTCTACACCGAGAAATGTCAAGACCAAGGAAGGGAAGTGAATCAGGGGGTGCGAATGGTAATGGATTTGGCTCAAGGAATATTTCATCCTGGAAGAAACATCACTTGTGATAACTTCTTCACGAGCCTGCAGTTAGCTAAAAAATTACTGGAGAAGAAAATCACAGTTGTTGGAAAAATTTGTAAAAGCAAAAAAATAACTGCCCCAAGAATTTGTGACCACAAAAAAAAACGAAATGTCTACTCTATTCTGGTTTTCAGAAAGACGTGATGATTGCATCATACTATCCCAACAAAAACAAAGTTGTTACCCTCTTGAGCTATGCATTCCCAAACTACTGTTTGAAACCGAGAAGACAACAAAACAGAGATAATTCAGTCATACAATGAGACAAAAGAAGGCGTTGATACGTTGGATTAGATGGTTCGTACTTACAGTGCTAAACTGATGACCAGAAGATGGCCAATGGTTAAATTTTATAACATTTCAGTGCTATCAGCGCCTACATTATCTGGATGTCGCTAAAACCAGACCGAAATGCAAGTAAATCGCACAAAAGGAAGGTTTTCCTTACACATCTTGGGAAAGCACTGACTGGAGTATCTGAGGGGCCTGACGTTGCTCAAACTTCTACCTCAGAAGAACCACCAAGAAAGAAAGCACATGCTGTATCTGCCCTAACAGCAAAGAAAAACTCCAACAGTGTGATGTGTGTGCAAAAAAAAAATATGTCAAGAACATTTGAAAGTGGTGTTTGAACTGTGGAGAGTGAAACTTTTTCATCATATTAGCATAACTTTTCTAACTACCTATGCCCTACACCTAGATATCAAAATTTCATGTTTCTCTTAATTGACAATGTCGTTATAATTGTTATCATTATCTGTGAATTTATACTCTTCACAGTTAGTGCTCAAAATATGGAGAATACACTTTATTATCACCAAATGAGTAAGAATTGCTTAGTATTTCATGGTTATTCAATATTTTACTAGCTAATATTATAATCAAAATTCATAATTACCCCGTTTTACAATAAAAATAATTATACTACAACTTTTATTCATTATATGTACCAACATTTATTCATTATATGTACCAAACTATAGTACAGTGCCCATTGGACCCTGGCGGTGCAAGGTGGTACAAAAAAAAAATCTAATTAATAAACTAAAGAATCCGCGCTTAGGAAAAGAGAGAACTGCAGCCTCCCAATAAAATATTACACACAAGTTGTAATAAAGGAATGGATTAAAATGAGGGGTGGTGGCGCTGTTCAATATGGGTAAAAAAAGAGATATGCTAAAAATTCATATATGCTGTGCTATAAAAGGAATGCAAGAGTTCAAATGGAAAAATAAAATAAAAAATATTAAATAGTAATAGATGTGTATAAAAATTGTGTATAAAAAAATATATATTAAATAGATGATAGTCTCCACCCTCTAGGTGGGTTATTCCAAAGGTGTATGAAGAATAATTTATGTGCAAAAGAGCTAACAAATATATGTGAATATATTAATGTAAAGTGAATAAACAAGAATTAAATAAAGTGATTCCGTGACATACAACTAATTAATATATAAACTAATTAGGTCTGTATCAAAATATACCATAAAAATATTGATATAAAAAATATATATATATAAACATATATAGAGATGAAAAAACCAAGTGAACCGTGGTTGAATAAAGTGACTCCGTGACATACAACTAATTGATATATAAACTAATTAAGTCTGCATCAAAATATTCCATAAAAATATTGATATAAAAAGTATATATATATAAAAAAATATAAATATAGAGATGAAAAATCCAAGTGAACCGTGGTGATAAACAATATGAGTGCTCAAGTCTAGTTGTGCTCCAACCGATGTGTAATATAAAGTCCTTAAGGCGTGTCCAAATGAGATAAAGACAAGTGTCCAGACAATGATGAAAAAAAATATATATATAAAAAAATATATATATATAAAAATAAAAAATGAATCAAAATTAATGACGTCTTGTTTAAAAACTCAAAGAATTCCTGTAGCAAATGAATCCAGTAGCACATACGGATAGCCGGTGTATTTATTCAGTGCTCCCCTCCTTCCATAGAGTGACCCCTATTAAGCTCACACTCACCAGAGTGCCTAACCCCTGCAGGGGTAATAGGCATGTATCAATCCTCAGCAGGTAGTATGGAAATCCTCCTCTGTAGGATAAATGATGAAAGAAATCCTCTCCGGTGGATGTGTTCAGCTTGTTCCAATACTGGGGCTGTGGGATGCACCTCCGTGCAGACCGTATGTGAAGGAAAGGAATGAAACTAATAGTGTAACTCCGTTAACTCCGTTGGATATTTATTAATAAAAAAATGCTGGTGCTAGCCGCAACGGCTATTACAAAATCCAAAACATAAAATAGATTAAAATGAGGCTTTAAAAAACAGAGCGCTCAGCGCTGGGCTATGCGATGGTAACACCGCAAAGCCCTGTTAGCCGGCGTGCGTTCCAACAGTAAGCTGGGACGAAACCGGAAACTGCAAGTCGGAAGTGACGTGACGTGTATCAGGGTATCATCTTACGTACGTTTCGTCGTAGGACGTCCTCACCTACATCTAATTGAATTGTATAAACCATCAACCTGAAGGTACATACTGTAGCTTTTTGAATTTCACATAGTCACTAAACAATTGCAAAGTCCCAAACTTCTGCATACCGTATTTTGCACCATCTATTTTCCTCTCAAACTGCTCAAGCTATACTTATTATTTAGTAGGTGCCCTGGTTCTGCTTTGCATATGAGTACCTGATTCATCAAGATTTTTGTCCTGGATTTCATAATGTTCATAAGGCCTCTGGAGCACAAAATATTAATATTCACACAATCAAATTATTGTTACCATTTTAACTAACATGCCAACAGCCATTACATTTCATAACGATTTTCTTTAGTTAACATCTGGATATCAGAATTTAACTTTTATACATTTTATATACATTTTTTGATTTGTAAAAAAAAAAGGGAAAAAGTCATCATATTATGCACTTGATCTCTGGAAGATTTACCCCCCTTTCATGACCAAGCCATTTTTTGCGATACTTTAACACCACAATTGCGCAGTGGTGCAACCCTGTACCCAAATAACATTTATGTACTTTTTTCCCACAAATAGAGATCTTCTGGTGGTATTTGATCACTTCTGCAGTTTTTATTTTTTGCACTATAAACAAAAAAAGGCAGACAATTAAAAAAATTTTTAGGCCAATATGTATTCTGCTATATATTTTTGTTAAAAAAATCCTAATTGATTGGTTTGCACAAAAGTTATGGTGTCTACAAACTATGGGATATTTTTATGGCATTTTTATTTGTCACTAACTGACACTTTTGGCACACTTTTCGGGACTAGTGACACTAATACAGTGATCAGTGCTAAAAAATATGCAGTCACTGTACAAATGACACTGGCTGGGAAGGGGTTAACATCAGGGGTGATTAAAGGGTTAACCGTGTGCCTAGCTAGTGCTTTCTCACTGTGGGGGGAGGTGCTTTGACTAGGGGAAGGCATCGATCCATGTTCCTGCTTTACCTACTGACAGAATGGCAATCTGCCTTGTTTACACAGGCAGATCGCCGTACTGGCTCTCTGCCTAATTATCGGTGGGTGCTGGCGGACATCGAGTCTGCAGTACCCACAGATCAGCTCCCTCTGTATCTGATCACAGCTGGAGTGGGTCGCCGGCGGTATGCATGCGCACCCTCAGAACCGGAAGTGCAGGATCACGTCCTGCACAGGGGAGACTCCTTGCCGCCGTATATATACAGTATACGGTTGGCAAACGGGTAAATGCCTATGAGTTTATAATGTATTCCTTGTTGCTCCTTCCTACACTTCTTTAGTATGTCTTGCCATTCTCACCTCTAGAGTTGAGCGGACACCTGGATGTTCGGGTTCGGCGGGTTCAGCCGAACTTCGGAAAAAAGTCCGGGTTCGGGACCGAACTTGACCCTAACTTGACCCCAAACTCCGAACTCCATTGAAGTCATGGGGGATCCGAACTTTTGAGGACTAAAATGTCTCTAAAAAAGTAATGGAAATGGCTAGAGGGCTGCAAATGGCAACAAAATGTTGTTAAGAGCATGGCAAGTGCTCTGCAAAAAAATGTGGATAGGGAAATAACTTAAAATAACATAAAAAAAATAAAAAAATAAAAATAATATGCTCAGCGGAAGAGGTACAGGAAGTCATTAAGAACCTCAGAAACTCAACGGCACGATGCCACACATATGGTGGGAATGCCCCAGAATACGCCCTTTTCTGGAAAAAAAAAATAAATTTAATGGATAAGATAGTGGGAAAATAAAATACTAGAAAAAAAAATAAAAAATCTTGACCTAGGAGGACGAGGTCCATATGGAGTAGGAGGTTGAGGTGGTGGTGGATGTGGCGGTGTAGGTGGAAGCGGGGGTGGAGGAGGACGAGGTAGCCAACACTGGTTCAAAAATACAACAATGGCTGGGTAAGGCTGGTGGTGATGTGCCGAATTCTGTCCCCCGTTGCATAGTTTCCGCCCTGTACTGCGCTTGCTCAGTACGTAGGACAAGGGGATTTCGAAACTCTACGAAGACGATGCGCGGTGAGTCCAGGTTCAAGCCACATCATCCGAGGTTGAAGCCCAGCCAAGCGAGCCCGTGAGGGGCCCTGTTACTATGTGCTACCATATGTCCACTTGGATGGTAGGGCTTGAACCTGCACTCACGGCGCAGGCGCTGTTCATCTTCAGAGATTTTGTGAATCTCCTTGTCCTCCGTACTGCACAAGCGCTGCGCCTGCTCAGTAAGTGGCAGGACACTATCCGATGGCCAGACAGTTTTTGTCAGAACACCTGTATACGTGTCTATTCTGCACAAGGTACGGACAAGTCCTGTGGGATCCATGCCTGGTTCATTTTAATGAACGTGAGCTTGTCCACATTGGCTCTGGACAGGCGGCTGCACTTGTCTGTGATAACGCCCCCCTGCCGTGCTAAATACACGTTCAGATAATACACTGGCGGCAGGGCAGACCAGCACCTCCAAGGCGTAAAGGGCAAGCTCAGGCCATGTGCCCAATTTGGAGACCCAGAAGTTGAAGGGGGCAGACCCGTCATTCAGTACGTGTACGCGTGTGCACACATACTGCTCCACCATGTTGGTGAAATGCTGCCTCCTGCTAAGACGTTCCATCTCGGCTGGTGGTGCTGGTTGTTGTGGCGTGCTGACAAAGCTTTTCCACATTTCGGCCATGCTAACCCTGCCTTCCGAGGTGCTGGCGGTGCCCCGGATGCGTTGGCGACCTCTTCCTCCTCCTCTGCCTTCGCCTTGTGCTTCCACCATACCCCCGCTGTCAAGTGGGAATGCCACCAGCAACGCGTCTACCAGCGTGCGCCTGTACTCGCACACCTTACGATCACGCTCCAGTGAGGTAATTAAGGACGGCACGTTGTCCTTGTAACAGGGATCCAGCAGGGTGGCCACCCAGTAATCAGCACCAGTTAAAATGTGGGAAACTCGGTGGTCATTGCGGAGACACTGCAGCATGTAATCGCTCATGTGTGCCAGGCTGCCCCGAGAGGCAACGAAAAGCTGTCCTCTGTGGGAGGTGTATCGTCTGTGTCCTCTGTATCCCCCCAGCCATGCACCAGTGATGGACATGAGCTGGTCTGGGTGCCACCCTGCTGTGAACATGGTTCCTCCATCTCCTCCTCATCCTCCACCTCGTCATCCTCCAGAACTGTGCCCTTGCTGCCGGACAATTGTGTACCTGGCGCTTGTGAATGACTGCCCTGAAAGCCTTGGAAATGATCCATCTTCCTCCTCCTCCTGTGCCACATCCTCTTCCATCATCGCCTGAAGCGTTTTTTCAAGGAGGCATAGAACTGGGATAGTAACGCTGAGAACTGCGTCATCGGGACTGGCCATGTTGGTGGTGTACTCGAAACAGCGCAACAAGGCACACAGGTCTCGCATGGAGGCCCAGTTATTGGTGGTGAAGTGGTGCTGTTCCGCAGAGCGACTCACGCGTGCGTGCTGCAGCTGATACTCCACTATCACCTGCTGCTGTTCGCACAGTCTGGCCAGCATGTGCAAGGAGTTCCATTAAAGTTGGATAAGTGAAGCGAAGTAACAATATATTACTGTAGTACATTTTAGTCAAGCTACATTTATGGCAACATTTTTAAATTTTTATGATAGGTCTGTGTTAAGGCCTTAACTATATTCCAATGGGACTCTGTAATATTTTATTGGGTATCACTAAATTACACTAATGACTATACCCATGCATTGGAACTTCTTGCGTAACCATTTAAGATTTTTGCAAACATAACTGAAAAATCAATTTCTCACAGCCAGCTGTTAAGTGTTCATGTCATGTTCCATGATTAACACCAACCTTTCAGGCATTCATACAATATAGCTGCCACAATAAAACTTTATTGCTTTCAGTACCTGACGAGAACATTTGCCCATGCATTCTATTATTGCCATGAAATACACAGCGTACAAGACCATGCAACACAATCCAGACTAGTGGAAAACGCAATTTCTCCCCTGCTGTAGCTCGGTGCTAGTTTATAACTCATGTGTCCCTTTGAGCATTGGTAACTATATGATAAATGATCCCCTAACCCTATTTCACACCACATTGCAATTAAAAATGTCTATATTTCCTAGAATTCCTGCTCAGCCTCAGGCACAAAATCTGCTATCTCATAAAAGCAAATTGTGGTTCTCTAATAGCAAAACAGGTGACAACCATGATATAAGTATGTGTGGCTCTATTAAAAACAGTTTTTTTACTTGCTTTCTTGCAAAGGCCCACCTCAAATGTCAATATAATTTCCATGTTTTTTTTCTTTTACTGACAGATATCAGATATTATAAAGTCAAGGAAAAAACTCCTTAGTATACACATATAAACAAATGACTTATTTTAGTATAGCTGTGTAAAAACCACAAAGGTGTGCTTTTATTCATGTAAGACATACATACAGACTGAAATATATAGGCTAACATTGCAGGCTCTTGCTAAAAGTTCCAGATGCATGACTGAAAGCAGAGAGGATTCAGAAATCTATATTTTTTCTAGTACTTTATTTACAAAATGCTTACTGCTCAACTCCAGTTCTCCCTTCTCCTCTCCTTCCAGCCTTGCATCACCTTTGGAGTACCCCCTCACCCCCTTTTTTAATTTGAATATACTTTTTTTTTAGGTGTCTTTGGTCTGGGCCAATGACAATATGAGTCTTTTCCCTTCCTTTTATCTTCCGGAAATAGAGGGTCCTAAATACTTTACAGAGCGGCATAATGTAATGATATGATGCTCTCTGCATCATTCTCCAGTAAGCCAAAGGACAGCTCCAGAGAGGAAGTGTGTATTGCGTCCCATCTTGTGGAGATCGCTGGACAGAGATGGGGCTCTGGTAAGTATTCGGGGGGCCGAGGGGGGCTGATGCACACAGAAGGCTTTTTATCTTAATGTATAGAATGCATTAAGATAAAAAAAAAAAAACTTCTGAATTTACAACCCCTTCAAAGCCAAAGAATCAGAATAACAGCCAGGCACCTAGCATATGCAACATTCTGGGATTAAAGCTTACCCTGTATGCCATCACATATATACGTTACATGGGCAGCAGGATGATAAAAAGAAACCTATGCACAGAAATGACTGGTATAGTGAAAGGGGGTGCAAATTTTAAATTACTCAGTGGGGTTGATTTGCTAAAAATGGAAAGTGCAAAATCGGGTTCAGCTCTGCATATAAACCAATCCGCTTCCAGTTTTATTTACCGTATTTATCGGTGTATAACACGCACCGGCGTATAACACGCACCCCAAGTTTAGGAGGGCATTTTAAGGAAAAAAAGTTTTAGGAGGGAAGTTTAGGGAAAAAAAATAACTTACATTTAAGTGTAATTTGCAGCCTGCCCAGCGTCATTGCAGCTTGCCCAGCGTCATTGCAGCCTTGCCCAGCATCATTGCAGCCTTGCCCAGCATCATTGCAGCCTTGCCCAGTGTCATTTTAGCTTGCCCAGCGTCATTGCAGCCTGCCCAGCTTCATTGCAGCTTGCCCAGCGTCATTGCAGCCATGCCCAGTTTCTTTGTAGCATGCCAGCGTCATTTAAACTCCGGTCCGGGTTTAAATCTCCCGCCGCCGAGACTCTCTGTCGCGTGCGCCGCCGAAAAAGACCGAAGGCAGGCGAAAAAGACCGAAGCGCCCACGGAAAAGGCCGAGCCGACTGTTCAGCTCCGCTCGCGGTCCCGCCTCCCTGCTGTTTCCGGAGCGAGCGCAGGGAGGCGGGACTACGAGCAGAGCCGAACAGTCTGCTCGGTCTATTCCGGCGCCGCTTCGGGTTTTTTCGGCCACGATTCTGTCTTTTTCGGCAGCGCTCGCTATTTTTTTGGCGGCGCTTGCCATTTTTGTCACTTTTTTTTGGGGTATCGGCGTATAACACGCACCCACGACTTTCCCCCGATTTTAAGGGGGAAAACGTGCGTGTTATACGCCGATAAATACGTAATTTTTTGGCAAAGGTTAATTGAACAAGCTGAAGTTAGAAGCTGATTGGCTACCATACACAGCTGCACCAGATTTTGAACTCTCAAATTTTGGTAAATCAACCCCAGTGCTTCCTCAGTCTATGTATGTACAACTTAATATTCTCAGTCAAAGTGGCTTTGGAGACTTATAATTAGCTTCTAAATCATGTTGTCAGACAAGGGATGACAATAGATGCATAATGGTTGATTTACTAAAGTAATGAGGGCTGTTCACCTAGCAAGGTGAAGTGGAAAGCATATGCAAAATTAATGAATAGTAATTGTGTTTCACTTTGAATACCCAAACATGTGCCAGGAAAATTAGGAAACCGGATTTTTGCAATTATGTATTTGGGTATTCAGAGTCAACAGAGCTTCACTCTATTCAATTAACATACATACGCTTCTGAGGAGCAAGGAAGAGATGTCCTTAAAAGCTGACCACCACCTCAAAGGTGTCGCCATTTCCATGCTATGCTTTCAAGTTGGGGACATCTCCAGGGACACTGCCTCATCCAGTGAAAGTTGTTAAATTATAATTCCTGTGGCAAATATATATATATATATATATATATATATATATATATATATATATATATATATATATATATATATATCAGTAATATTAGGTTTTAAGTTAAAATCAGCAGTTTCTATAAAACAAATGTTACATGTAAAAGTATCCAGCGTGTAAAACAAGCAGCTAATCTACATACCTGATCAATGGGTTACTGTGCACACATGTGACATCTGAAAACTGAGCACATCTGAAAACTGAGCACATGATTGACATGTCCTGTAGCAGGATATAGCCAGACACCTCAACACCAATAATGTGAGCTCAGGTCTTTGCTGAATTCCAGGTACATACATATGATTCCTCTGCTCAGAGAAAATGGATAGAATATACGGTACCTATAGTTTAATCCTGTGCCAGACATGGAGAAACTTATGACTGAAGGGTTTTACTAGAGAGAGACTTGAAGGAGCGTAGGACTGTTCGGACATTCTGCACCACTGAATCCTAAGACTTGGACCACTGGGACTTGTAGTTCTTTATAACTGTGAGCTGCTTTTTGGATACCAGGACTTCTCTTTTCCCCTCTCTGTAGATTCTTTGCTGAATCTCACAGAGGTACAGGCAGGACAAGCAGAACTTAACCCTTCTGCCCACCTTGACCTATAAACCTGCTCCTGATGCCACTCTTCTGTTTTTCTTCCTCTGCACCTACTGTGTGCTGCCTGGTGTACTTGATTCTGCATCAAAGTCTAGACCTTCACGACTCCCAGAACCCAATGATCTTTGCCCAGAAGGACTCTGCAATCCCTCACTCTGTGAATAATCCTGCCCATATCTCCCTCTTCCATGCCCATCCAGTTAGCTGCCCAGGACAGGCAAATTGCTACAGTGTGAGGGTTTTAATCCTTTTGTTGTGCCCCAGCATATGCTACCCTGTTATGTCTGTCCTGTAGACTGCTGTAATGTGAACTGCTGCCTGTGATCTGTTGCCCCAAGCTTGCTGCTCTGTAAACCTTAGCCCTGTGATTACTGCCTTGATACCTTTGTCGTGCCCCTATATTGAGCCCTGTGCCCTTGACTTGTCCCAATACTGTTTTATATGGCCTACCTGCGTTTCTGCTTGTTGGCCATTTGCTGTGCCTGGATTGGGATACTGAGGCCTTGGACTGATATTTTGTGCAATATTGTAATTCTGCTGGGTGTCCCTCATGTGTATCCTAGGGTGTTACTGAAAGGGTCTTGTAAAAAGCCCCTAATGTCTACACTGCTTTGTGCATTGTTATTAAAACCTAAGGCTGGATTACTCCTTTAAATATATGATTGCCTAAAGAGGAAGTAAACCCTGATGGGTTTTACTTCCACTTTTTCCCCTGCAAAGTAAAAGCATACTGGGCTAGTATGCATCGCATACTAGCCCATTATGTTGCACTTACCTGCAAAGTAAGCCAGCGATGTCACCGCTGTCCCTGCTGTGTGGAAGCTTCCATCTTCACCCCTCTTCCTTCTGGGGCCACGGACTCCAGATCTCTGACTGGCCAGAGTCACGCGATGTCACTCCCACACAGCCGACAGTCACGGCACAGGCTCTATAGAAACGGCACGATCGTACCCTTGCTTTAGTGCGCATGCTCTGATGACATTGGCGCAAGTGTATATGGTAATTATCTCCTAAACCGTACAGGTTTAGGAGATATTTCTAGTACCTTAATATAGGCTTACCTGTAGATAAAAGTGGTTGTACAGGCTTTACAACCACTTTAACAGTAAGGTTGTATTAATTGTGAACCTTGATATGAGGAACTTATATATGTACCAAACAATGTGTCTTGTCTGAAAGGAAACCACTGGAGTTTTTATAAACTCTGTTATAACTTAAGAATTTCCCTAGCTACAAATCTAAACATGTATATCTTCATAAAGTAAATATGTCATCTAAACATGTACCCCTTATTGGTGTAAAATAATTAATAACACCCATCTTATCCTGTGTATTTAAGATCTTGTACAAGCCAAAATAAACTGAACAGTGTGTAGATCTGATCTGTGTTAGGTCATTTTTATATATCCATTATACCGTATTTATCGGCGTATAACACGCACCGGCGTATAACACGCACCCCAAGTTTAGGAGGGCATTTTAAGGAGAAAAAAGTTTTAGGAGGGAAGTTTAGGGAAAAAAAAACACTTACATTTAAGCGTCATTTGCAGCTTGCCCAGCGTCATTTGCAGCTTTGCCAAGTGTGATTTGCAGCTTGCCCAGTGTGATTTGCAGCTTGTCAGCGTCATTTGCAGCTTGCCCAGCGTCATTTGCAGCTTTGCCCAGCGTGATTTGCAGCTTGCCCAGTGTGATTTGCAGCTTGTCAGTATCATTTGCAGCTTGCCCACATTTAAATTTGCCGCCTAGAAAGACCGCGCCGCCGAAAAAGACAGAGCGCCGCCGGAAAAGCCCGAGCCGTCTGTTCGGCTCCACTCGCAGTCCTGCCTCCCTGCTGTTTCGGAAGCGAGCGCAAGGAGGCGGGACTGCGAGCGGAGCTGAACAGACAGATCAGTCTTTTTCAGCGGCGCTCGTTTTTTATTGACGGCAGTCGCTGTTTTTCGGCGCCGTTTGATTTTTTTTTTGGCACTTTTTTTTGGGGGATCGGCGTATAACACGCACCCACAACTTTCCCCCGATTTTAAGGGGGAAAAAGTGCGTGTTATACGCCTATAAATACGGTATATACAGAATCTGGGTGTGATGGAATATAGGAATGCCAGAAAATAAATAAAAGGTAATGTAGACAGTAATAAGGTGGTAATAAATAAGGCAGTATCCTATCAGTTACTATATGGGCATACTCTGTGTTGCTGCATCCTATTTTCATCCTGTGATTTTGCCTGGCTGTACCAAACCGCTATCTCACCCCACTCCTGCATAGAAAAACTCCCTCAAAAAAAACCCCCCACACATCAGGTTCCATGTGCTTTGTACCTTTGTTCTCTCTCTCTCTGCTCCTAGTTTATAGCATATTGGTTGTCAGCAGGGGGACAAAAGAACGTTAGATGGCAAACAAGAGTCTGAACAGCATGGACACAAATGGATTCCCAGAATACTGTAATTGGTTTGTGGTCAGCCTACAAGAGAAGGCCAGAGAGTTGGGTCTTGGCTACAAGGAACATACCAAAGAACAGTTGGTCAGGGTGCTGGGAGAGGCTGGCATAGCTGAAATAATCCACTACCCATGGAAGATTTGTCAGAGCTCCCTGGTCCTGCTAGAAGTAACCTATGATTTATGTGGGAAGAAATGGCCAAACTTGGACTCAAAGTCACCTTGGATAACAAGTAGAAGGCTATCCAAAAGGCCCCTAAGTGGCAGTAAAGAGCGGGAAGCTGTAGATCACAGCACCTCTTTCTGTGCCAAATCATACAGCAAAAAAGCTTAATGCTTAGCTGCAGGGACTTCAAACCCTTTCAGGAAAATATGGAAGCTGCCGCCATAGCACATGAGACCCTTATGAACAATCCCCCTTTGAAGAATATGGGTGATGTGGTTTCAGAAAATTAAAAAAAAATTGGTGTGGGGTCCCCCCCCCCCAAAATTCATATCAGACTCTTATCCGAGCATGCAGCCTGGCAGATCAGGAAAAGGGGGGGATGAGCGAGCACCACCCCTCCTGAGCCTTACCAGGCCACGTGCCCTCAACATGGGGGGTGGTTGCTCTGGGCCCCCCACCCCAAAGGTCTTTGTCCCTATGTTGATGGGGACAAGAGCCTCTTCTCGACAACCCTGGCCTGTGGTTGTCAGGGTCTGTGGGGTCTGTGGGTGAGTGGCTTATCATAATCTGGAAGCCTGCTTTAACAAAGGGGTGCCCAGATCCCGCCCCCCATGTGAATGGATAGGGGTACATCATACCCCTACCCATTCACCAAAAAAGTGTCAAAAAGTAAGAAAAACAGGATTACATATTATACACATATTATACATATTGTAATCCAAGCTCCATGACACCTGAGATTATGATCCAGTTTTACACTATGGGAGTATCCCTTCTTCCTTTATGATTTTATGCTGATGCTGGTGGGTTTTTTGGTCTGCATTCCTGGAGGAGTCCCGCATACAGATCTGGTCCGATAGGAAAATTTTGCCCCAAGTTTTCATCTCGAGGCCATCCATACCTGGTGAAGTCCGGATCCTGTGGTGAGGTCCTACGGTCCAGGGTACATCCAGTACCATCTTCATACAGGCTTGGTTAAAGCTTGCCTCCGGTAAGCTTAATGGTAGAGTGGTGGTGGATCACACGCATTGGTGAAATCTATTCCAAGTTTGGTGGCACTAGCTGGACATCACACTGTCATACTATTTTCATCTTTTTGGACACTCACTGGTGTTATAATTTTAGACTTTTTATTGCCCAAGGACTTTATGGTTCACCTTATCAATATGGTTCAACACTTTATGTGTCACGCATAGTCACACAAATAGGGTATTTTTTGATGTTTATGATATTTTGTTATGGTCATTTTTGTGATTTCACAGTCACTCACGTTTACTCAAGTCATATTAATTCACATAGCGCGGCTTTTTGTTTATTATTATTAAGAAAAACAGGAGACAGTTGTTTTTGAAAAATCCTTTATTATTGTCCCTAAAAATAAATCCACCGTCAATCACGATTCCTGAAAAATAGAAAAAAAAATGCTTCTGCCTTCTGGGAGGCCTCCCATCGACTGCTCGCCCTGTTCTTTGACAGCTCTTATATAGGTAGGGGGTGGGGCCACCTGAGTACGTCCTCTGGTGGCACCACCCCCTTAAGACATCACCGCCCTCTTCTGACATCACGCAGGGATGGGCCAAACCTTTAGCCCATCCCTACTTAAGAGAAATGTCCACTTATGACTTGTCAAAGCCTGGCAGAATGTTCTGTTAAGGGCCTGGACCCTTTCTGTGTCAGAGAGAATCCACGTGGAAGCCAGACACTGGAGTGTTCATAAAATGTACAACTTGTTCAACAGACAAACATGCATGTGACTTTATTCTAGTTTATTGAAGTCAGTTGACACTTTTTGGTCTAACCAGTGTAAAATGGTGCTGAGGCCTGAACCCCACCTCTGACAGGATGCACATCTACTATACTGGTAATAATGACCATCAGCTTTCTTACACTCAACAAGCTTTTCTGAGAGAGAAACAGGAAGCGCCAACCTGAGTGTAATAATTAGATGCACAGTTTATTGTAAAGGATTAATAATACTCACAAAGGAAGGTTAAAATAAGGCTCATCTGGTGCTTGGTTAGGCTCCTCAGGTCATCAAACGGACATTACCCTGTAGTAGCAGGTGTTGTTAGTGCTGTGTGCAAGCTGTGGGGCGTCCTTGGATCCAGCAAGAACCGATGTGAACCGCAGGAGCAGGTATGACATCACCGGAGTTGGAGAGGCTGCCAGGAAGCACTGGAGAGGATGGGCTAACAGGATAAGCTAGGCTACGTGCTTGGAGCATCAGCTCCTTCTCATGGCCTCTTGATTTCTTTCTTCCTTTCCATATGGCTGTCCACAGATGCATTCACACCAGAGACCCTGTTTCAAAAATGTAGTTTCTTCAAGAATGGTGAAACTCACCATGAATTAGGAAGCTGCATACTATCCTGCAACACCCACACTGCAATGGGATTGTGAGCAGTTCAATAGCAACCTGAAATAACTGCTGAGATGCTTAGTTTGTGAAAAACAAAAGAAGTGGGTCCATTACAATCATACATTCCTCAACAGGCTGTACGCCCTACAATGTTATGTTTTCCCATACTCTTGGGGGCCCACAGATCTATGGACCAAAATACCCACAGAGGAACTTGAATGCATTTTCTGGATTTGGAGGTGGAAATGCTGTTGTCACGGAAGTTTCCGGAATGGATGCAGTACTGGGCGCCCTGGGGTGCACCGGTGTGCGCCTGCGCGCCCTGGCACCCACGGGGACATGCCTGTGTGCGCTATTGTGCGGGTGCGTCTGATCCCCTGATTACCCGGCATGCCCTTTGGATTATCATGTCTTCTGGCTGCATCTGACCCTGGCTTGTCTTTGACCTTGAACCTGCCTGCTCCTCTGTACTACGCTGCCTGCCTGTTGCCAACCCTGCCTGTGACCTGGACTCTGAACCTGCCTGCTCCTCTGTACTACGCTGTCCACCTGTTGCCAACCCTGCCTGTGACCTGGACTCTGAACTTGCCTGCTCCTCTGTACTGCGCTGCCCACCTGTTGCAGAGTGTGCCTGTGATTGTACTTGCCTGCTTAGCTTTTGCTCTGCATCTGCTGCCAGTGCCCAGCTGTCTTGTGATCACCACTCCACCTGCACCGGGACCTTTGGGCCTTTCCTCCTGCAGTTACCCGCCCGGCTCTCATACCACTCTGCGCTCCCATGCCTCCTGTCTATACTACCAGGGGCCGCGAACCAGACACATAAGGGAGGCCTTCCCCTGCTATATTGGGCTAATCAGTCAGGTACGTGAAGTCTGACAGCTGTAAAGGCCAGTCATGGGTGAAGCAAGCAAAATCTAAGGTTTCAGCATTATTAAATCTATAAAACGCTCCACAGCCCCCCGCACCAGATGGTTTCACCATGGCCTATTATAAACTCTATGCCCCTACCCTGACTCCTAAATAAATTACTTTGTTTAACTTTGTTTTACAGGACCACCACTTCCCGATTAAATGTTCCTTGTTAACACGTCTTTACTTCCAAGGTCTAACAAACACCACCTGACTCCACAAAATTAGAGACCCATATTTGTAAAAACAACAATCATAAACATTTTTGTAGAGTCTTAGCAGACAGGCTAACCTCCAGAATCTCCTCCCTTACCTCCTCCGACCAATCGGGGTTTATCCCCATTCATTTGATTACAGACAACATACGCTTACTTACCAACATTATACAGGATGCCAATCTCCATTTGAAAGAGGTCCTTTTGCTTAGTTTGGATATCATAATGCTTTCAAAAGTGTAACATGACCATACATACAGTACATATGCTACTACAACATTATGGTTTCAATTAAGAATTCCTTTATGGCTTCCAGGCCCTCTATCACACCCCCAAAACCAAGACTAAAATCCCAAGTTGTAATTCTGGGTTCTTCCTGCTGATAGTGATAGTGATAGTGATGTCCCCTCTTACCTCTACTTTTAGGCTTTGCCTTGGAGCCATTGGCCACAGCTATTAAGACGCACCTGGATATCGTGGGATATTTCACCTGTCTTCACAAATTAAAGTTATGTCTGTACGCAGATGATGTCATGCTATTCCTTTCACAACTATTTATTTCTCCTCCAAACCTCTTTTCGGTCCTGCATACTTTGCCTCCCTTACTTGTCTAACCATAAATCTCTCCCTTTTTGTGGTCAGATAAATCCTTTCCATACTTAGGGATAAATATGATGCCTTCTATAAATTCCTTGTTTTTCAACATACTGTAACTTCACACCTATTTTATCTAAAGTCTGCAACATACTTAAACTATGGAAATCCTACCCAATTTCACTTTTGGGCAGAATAATGGCTATAAAAATGACCATACTTCCAAAATGAATACTGTATATCTATTTAGAGCTCTACTAATTAAAATTCCAAAATACTTTCTAGATATCCTTCAAAGATACATAAATAGATTCATTTGGTTGGATAAGCACCCTAGAATGTACTTTTTTATAGTCCTGAAACCTCAGGAGGCCTTAGCCTTCCCCAGTTTTGGTATACTATTTAGCAGGCAGATTTACGCAGTTAGCCCAATGGAATATTTTATAGTCCATTGGATTACATTTTAATCTAACTCCATTAACTCATACTATCTCCCAAGTTTGTTGTAGTCATCCTCAATCTCTCACACCTCCCTTGCCCCTCTTTTTACATTAATAGCACAGTCCCTCCATATCTGGAATCTTTACAAGTGCAAATACCACCCAGTCTCAGTTTCCCCCTGACTTCATTTCAGGGTGACCCTAGATTTACTTTGGCCTTTCCACCCTCTGGTCCCTGAGGGCAAACAATTTAACTACATTTCTGCCCTTCAAGAACATTCTTCTTTTGTTAGTTATACTCGCCTTCAGGCACTTAAGAACATCTGTCACCAGGAGAAATGCTGCAATCTCCACATTTAACATTCTTTGCCTCTCACTATTCTCTATACCTTCCTGGGAACCTTATTTCTAATTAAAGAAAATGTAAGGACTCATCTCGTCTTTATATGCTCTTTTGGAGAATAGTTCCACACCAATCAAAATACTGCATATGTTAAAATAGGATTGTGAGAGACAATTCTCCATAGAGGAATATGGCACCTTTTGAAACCTTTGTAAATGTACTTGTTCCCTATCTGTCAGGAAGACATCCCTTAATGTCTTAACCAGGTGGTATTACACACCAACCAAACTCTATTCACAATTTCCAGGAGTTTCAGAAGTCTGTTGTCATGGCTGCGCCTCTCCTGGTTCTTTTTCCCATATATTCTGGGAATGTGAGAGATTACTACCTTTATGATGTATGATTGTGGATATATCTTCTCAGCTGGTGAGATATCCTATAAACCTCACTATATCTATGTGTGTCATATTTGCACCAATACCTGACACATCCTACTACTTGGAAAAGCTGATCCGATTCCACACCATCTCTGTCGCTACACTCTGGGCAATTGCCTTAAACTGGAATTCCCCCACCATCTTTTTTTCACAAATTTTAAAAAGAGTAAATATTATAATGTTAATAGAAAAACATTCCACACCCTCTCTGATACAATGCCATGCTTTTCTGACAAATGGGACATATGGTCTTCCATTAGTCACAAATTCTTGGATTGATTTCATACAAGATGTGTGGCATGCTCAGCTGCTTTATTATTCATTTAAATCTATTTTTGTATTCTTTGATATCAGTATCTATATCAAATACAGTTGAATACTGTCTATATTTTATATCTTCTGATGATGTCTAAGTTTATAGACATGTTTTGAAATTGCTGGAAATTTTATATCTGAGATCTGATTTTATAACACCCCTCTCAACGTTTTTTGGCTGTACATATTTTGTATGCTGTTACTGAAATAAGCAGTTTGTAAATAAGAAAGTTTCAGACTTTGTCCTTCAACCTACAGAAAGAGTGCTAGTCAGATGTAAAGGTTTACAAAAGCAAGAAAAATGTAAACAACATAGGAAGAAGTCCCTAGGGTTGTCCTACAACAGCCTATTCCAATATGTGCCAGTCTATGATGACCTCACTTATTGTTTTAAGACATATTTCGTACCTGTATTATTAATTATTTATGGGTGCTTACAGTGCCTTTCTGCTTTTTTTGGTTGCTTATTCTTACTCATAGAATGTTGCGGAGATGATCTGTCTTTTTTTTTTGTTTTTTATGATATAGTCACCTCAACCTTTATATAGTGCTGAGTGGCTGTACAGGTTATGACTTTTGTTTTGTACAGCCTTGAGCCAGAAAATGCCCCTAGGCTATGTTTTGTACTTTAAACATTTCTTTAAATCAATAAAAATAATAATAAAAAAAGAAAACTTGCACATGCATCAAAAAATATACATCATTTATCACAGTGGCCAATTACAAATGCTTGCATAATGCGCAGTGAGTGTGCAATTTTTATGGCTCCTGACTTTGAATTATCATATTCTAATTGTTATTTCTTGAAAAAAAAAAAGTTAATCTTATATTGCTATCCAGCTTCCCAATCAGACTGCTTACAGACTCCACAGCCACTGTGCCATGGCATGACATGTTTGGCTGTTGTGTCTCAAACATTGCGCTGTAATTTATTGTTATTTTGGGATAGCAACTGTCTAATTTCTGGAATGTGAGTTTGTGTTTTAATGTGTGTTGGTGCATTCTAGGTTGACATTTTGTAAAACTTTGCACACAATACGTTTTAGTACTGAAAAGAAAGATCACAATCTGTGCTATGTGTTTTGTTTTGACACTGTTTGGCAATTTGTATGAAGTTGAACTTTTATCTTTAGAAACACTTTAATAAATCAGTTTTCTTTGCAAAAACTACTATTAACTAATATATATATATATTTATTTATTTTTTTTAATGTTTTTTTTTGTAATTAATCACATTGGGTTGATGCTTCAGTATTTAAGCCAATTAATGATCTGAAATGAAAATAAATTATAACACATGCAATTTATGTGATGCTACAATACAGTGTCACTATATGAAATTGCAAGAGGGGGTACCGGCGCCAACTCCTATATTGAATTTATTTATGAAGGCTGCAATCTGGAGAGTAAAAGTACTATTTGTTCAGTTACTAGTTGGAATTGTGGTAATAAGGAGAATTGCGCCAATCAAACAGTTATTTCATATACTCTAGGCCCTATATTTTATGGGCTAGGTTTTGCTGCTAATGTCAACTACAGTTCCTATTAGGGGTTTGGCCAGTCCTATGGTGCATATGATCGATAAGAAAATATTATTAACTAGTGGAGTGTTTGTGTAATAGATATTACATTTACAAATTATAATAAAATAACAAAAAATATCAAAAAATAAATGAAAATAAAAGTGGTAATGGCAAATACTATGCACCACCAGACACTCTTATATACGATACAATCCTATAGGAGGTTGTCTACAAGTAAAAATCTTGTGATAAATACCCTATTACTGTGAACAAACAACTGAAAACCCTACAATTCTACACACCCAATCCTGCAAAAGAAAATTTGTGTCTAGCGACATATACTTATATGTTTGTAATCGTATAAACAGAAAACTTTTGTCCCCCCCCCCCCCACCACGATTGCTGTTGGAGGAAAAAGAACACAATCCCACAATACCACAATTCTGTGTAAAAAATAAGTCTTTGGATCGGCTTAAACGTCGGTGGTGGCAACACATGGACTCTGTTTTATATAGCTTATGTTGATACACAACTTGGGAATATACCTATAGTCTTTGTAATTTCCTTTGCAGGATTTGGGCTAAAGGGGGATTCCTTTGTGGTTTTCTGTTTTTTTTCCTGTTTTTTTCACAGATTATTTCTTCACTGAATTGTGATACACTTATATATTTTTTACACAGAATTGCGGTATTGTGGGATTGTGTTCTTTTTCCTCCAACAGCAATCGTGGTGGGGGGGGGGGGGACAAAAGTTTTCTGTTTATAGGATTACAAACATATAAGTATATGTCGCTAGACACAAATTTTCCTTTGCAGGATTGGGTGTGTAGAATTGTAGGGTTTCCAGTTGTTTGTTCACAGTAATAGGGTATTTATCACAAGATTTTTACTTGTAGACAACCTCCTATAGGATTGTATCGTATATAAGAGTGTCTGGTGGTGCATAGTATTTGCCATTACCACTTTTATTTTCATTTATTTTTTGATATTTTTTGTTATTTTATTATAATTTGTAAATGTAATATCTATTACACAAACACTCCACTAGTTAATAATATTTTCTTATCGATCATATGCACCATAGGACTGGCCAAACCCCTAATAGGAACTGTAGCTGACATTAGCAGAAAAACCTAGCCCATAAAATATAGGGCCTAGAGTATATGAAATAACTGTTTGAATGGCGCAATTCTCCTTATTACCACAATACAGTGTCACTGATGCTTTCCCTGGGGATCGTAAATAATTGTATTGCTCTGTAAAACCCTTTTTTTGCCCCTTAAGCTGCCCCTAGGGCCCTAGAGTGGAGATACATGTGTCCTTTTTTTGACAATCCCTTGCCTATTAGCCTAGAAAATTTAGTTTACTGATTTTTAAAGCAGTATTGAGCTCAAAAGCATACATTTATTATATTGCAACTTACCAATTCTTAGATATGATAGCAGCATTAGTTTTATTTTTTAGGCTCTATTTCTTCTATTTTCATCTGGTCAATCTGTCCGCTATTTTTCAAAAGAACAAGCTCTCTTACAGATCTGTCTGTTACAAGGAAGAGACAAACCATTTAACACTGACAGAGATGCACTGACAGGGATGCTTACAATGATCAGCTATAAAGTATTAGCTGTTAATGTATTTAAATCTGCTAGGGCACCTAACACTCCCCTCCCCCCACACTGACCATGCTGCTGTCCAAATGTTTTTTATGTTCTCATTCATCCAGAGAGGGGGCACTCTAATACAGGAGGTGTGTTACTGGTTAGATCACCAGGTGAAAATAGATGGAGAAAAACTTAAAAAAAAGAAAACAAATGCAGCCACCACATTTAACAATTGGTGAGTTGCAATATATAAAAAAAATTATGTTTTGGGTTTAATACTGTTCTAAAATTTGCATCCCATCCTGATCTAAATCTGAATATGTCTGGAATATGTCTGGCTTACTTGTTCTAACCCCTCCATGTCGTAGGAAACATTTAAAAAAACACTTTGGATACTCTTTAGGACAGAATTGTTGCCAGAAGTTGTGCCAACGCCCTTGTGTTCACAACTAAGGGCATGGACCTTTTTTTTTTTATACTCAATGCAGGCTCCCACTACGGGTAAAGCCGGAAGGTTTTTTACCTTAATGCATTCTATTCTATACCTTCTGTGTGCAGCAGCCCCCCCAGCCCCCCTCAGCCCCATTATACATAAATGAGCCCAACCTCGACTCTCTCTCCTTATTGGCTGAGACAGCAGTGCTGTGCCATTGGCTCCTGCTGCTGTCAATTGAAGTCAGTGAGCCAATGAGGAGAGAGAGGGGGTGGGGCCAAGCTATGGCTCTATGTCTGAATGAACACACAGAGCAGTGGCTCGCCTCGGTTGCCCCCATAGCAAGCTGCTTGCTATGGGGGGGGGGGGGCACTCGGCAGGAGGGAGGGGCCAGGAGCTTCAGCCAGGGATCAGAGAAAAAAAGGATCCGGGCTGCTCTGTGCAAAACCACTCCACACAGTAGGTGAGTATAACGTGTCTGTCATTTTTGAGCAAATAAACCCCAAAACTTTTATATCACTTTAATGCCGCGTACACACGATCAGAATTTTGGCCATCAAAAGACCGATGAGAGCTTTTCGTCTGAAAATGCGACCATGTGTATGCTCCATCGGACTTTTGCTGGGCGCATGTTCTCAATTTTTCGGTCGGAAAAAGTTCTGATCGTCTGTAGCTATTCCAACGCGCAAAATTCCTACACATGCTCTGAAACAATTTGACACATGCTCGGAAGCAATGAACCTAATTTTCTAGGCTCTTCGTAGTGTTGTACGTCACCGCGTTCTTGACGGTCGAAAGTTCAGCAAACTTTTGTGTGACCGTGTCTATGCAAGCCAAGCTTGAGCGGAATTCCGTCGGAAAAACCATCCAAGGTTTTTCCGATGGAAAATCTGCTCGTGCATATGGGGCATAAGAGACTCAACTGTATGTTCATGCATACTGATATACTCTTATTGAGAAATGAGACTACTCCAGGTGCACTGTTGCCAATTTATTAATTGCTTTATATTTGTCTCAGTTTGTGTGTTAATATAGATTAATGCAGACCACGCTTTTTAGAAGTGTTTAAATGAGGCATCACATATCAGTTGGACAACCAACTAGGAATCAACTGTCAGATAGCTGAACTCACCAAACACTTGAAATCCATGAATGTCTTTATTGCATGCAGAAAGCTTTGGCAATACAATACAATGCATTAGACTTGATAGAAGTGTTTAAGGCAGTCAAAAAAGGGTATCAGTTTTTCCTAGACCCAGTGTCTGTCTTCTAAGAGGATGGATAAAACTCACACATCAGAGGAAGGGGAAAGGAAATACAGAAAATAACATGGAATACCCAGTGGTGGCTGATGCTCAAAATTTTTTGGGGGGTGCAAACAAACAAAAATCTGAAAAATACTGAACTAAAACATGAATTGTAGCCTCACTGTACCATCAAATTCCTGCCACTGTGCCATCATATGCAGCCACTGTGCACATAAAAAGTAGCCACTGTGCCCATAAAATGCAGCCACTGTCCCCATCATATGCAGCCATTGTGCCCATAAAATGCAGCCACTGTGCCCATAAAATGCAGCCTATGTGCCCATCAAATGCAGCCTGTGCCCATAATACAGCCTCTATGCCCATAATATGCAGCCTCTGTGCCCGTAATATGCAGCCTCTGTGCCAATCATATGCAGCCTGTGCCCAACATATGCAGTTTCTGTGCTCCATCATATGCAGCTTGTGCACATCATATGCAGCTTCTGTGCCCATCATATGCAGCCTCTGTGCCCATCTTATGCAGCTTCTGTGCCCATGTTATGTAGCCTGTGCGCATCATATGCAGCCTGTGCCCATCATATGCAGCTTCTGTGAACATCATATACAGCTTCTGTGCCCATTATATGCAGCTTCTGTGGACATCATATACAGCCTGTGCCCATAATATGCAGCCTGTGCCCATAATATGCAGCTTCTGTGAACATCATATACAGCTTCTGTGCCCATCATATGCCTCTTCTGTGAACATCATATACAGCCTGTGCCAATAATATGCAGCCTGTGCCCATAATATGCAGCTTCTGTGAACATCATATACAGCTTCTGTGCCCATCATATGTAGCTTCTGTGGACATCATATACAGCCTGTGCCCATAATATGCAGCCTGTGCCCATTACATGCAGCTTCTGTTAGCATCATATGAAGCCTCTGTGACATCCACCCTGCCCCTGTTCGCCGTCTGACCAGCACACACTTACCCCATCCTAGTAGTGGGTCAGGCGACGGCTCCTGCATTCTCCATCATTCTCTGTCCTCCCGTGCATGCGTCTCTTCTTCCTTCTGCTAGGCATCCAATCGGAGCTCCTCTGCCTTCAGCCAATCAGGTGACGGGTATTAGACTCACACCTCAATTGGCTGAGAGGTGGATCAGTGTTAGAAAATCAAACTTATATTTGCTTTGCTAACACACCTGAGTGGACAGCGAGTTCACTTTTTTTGAAGCCTATTAGAACCTATGGCACTAATTGGGTGCTTCAAAAACACCCCCATTGCTGTAAATGTCTGAATCGGGGGTGGCTACAGTGGCCATGGATAGACTCATGCAATGCATGAATCTATCCATAGTACACAGAGGGGGTGGCTGGAGAGAGGGGGCGGCACCTGTGTGCCCTTAATGGACGCACCGCCACTGGTAATACCAACAACAGTCACAAAGTGGCAGCAAAAAAAACACAATTAAGCATAAAATAACACAGGCTGCATGCACAAATACAACTTCATTTATCATATACTGTGGAGGCAGCACAAAAACTCTGCTCTTTCAAGCTTACATACTTTACATACATGCCTGTTTGTGGCCAATAATACAGTTCTTCACTGATGTGCTTTACATTTTTTTTGTTTGTTTCGTAAATTTACATTGCCCTTTTCAGGCACAATATTTAAAAGAATCTAGAATATATGAAATATATAAGGATGTTGTATTCTATCTCTACCAGACATACAAGGTATTCAACTTGTGAGACTTAGCTGAATAGGTAAATGTATCTGCATTTTTGCTGCAGAGCATTCATTGTTGACAGATCCAAAAGGGACGAGTAGACAAATAAACAACAGTTTTCATGCTAAGAACAGTTCTTTGACTTTTAAATCTATAATAGTGACGATGTGAGATTAAATGATAAACCAAATGTAAATATTCCAGGAAGTGATACAGTGGTGTGAAAAAGTGTTTGCCCCCTTCCTCATTTCCTGTTCCTTTGCATGTTTGTCACACTTAAGTGTTTCGGAACATCAAACCAATTTAAACAATAGTCAAGGACAACACAAGTAAACACAAAATGCAATTTGTAAATGAAGGTGTTTATTATTAAAGGTGAAAAAAAATCCAAACCATCATGGCCCTGTGTGAAAAAGTGATTGCCCCCTAAACCTAATAACTGGTTGGGCCACCCTTAGCAGCAACAACTGCAACCAAGCGTTTGCGATAACGTGCAATGAGGCTTTTACAGCGTCCTGGAGGAATTTTGGCCCACTCATCTTTGCAGAATTGTCCTAATTCAGTTACATTAGAGGGTTTTCGAGCATGAACGGCCTTTTTAAGGTCATACCACAACATCTCAATAGGATTCAGGTCAGGACTTTGGCTAGGCCACTCCAAAGTCTTCATTTTGTTTTTCTTCAGCCATTCGGTGGTGGACTTGCTGGTGTGTTTAGGATCATTGTCCTGCTGCAGAACCCAAGTTCGTTTCAGCTTGAGTACACGAACAGATGGTCGGACATTCTCCTTCAGGATCTCTTGGTAGACAGCAGAATTCATAGTTCCTTTTATCACGGCAAGTCTTCCAGGTCCTGAAGCAGCAAAACAGCCCCAGACCATCACACTACCACCACCATATTTTACTGTTGGTATAATGTTCTTTTTCTGAAATGCAGTGTTCCTTCTACGCCAGATATACTTGGACACACACCTTCCAAAGAGTTCCACTTTTGTCTCATCGGTCCACAGAATGTTGTCCCAAAAGTCTTGGGGATCATCAAGATGTGTTGTGGAGAAATTGAGACGAGCTTTGATGTTCTTTTTGCTCAGCAGTGGTTTTCTCCTTGGAACTCTGCCATGCAGGCCATTTTTGCCCAGTCTTTTCCTGATGGTGGAGGCATGAACGCTGACCTTAACTGAGGCAAGTGAGGCCTGCAGTTCCTTGGACGTTGTTGTGGGGTCTTTTGTGACCTCTTGGATGAGTCGTCGCTGCGCTCTTGGGGTAATTTTGGGCGGCCGGCCACTCCTGGGAAGGTTCACCACTGTTCCATGTCTTCCCCATTTGTGGATAATGGCTCTCACTGTGGTTCGCTGGATTCCCAAAGCTTTGGAAATGGCTTTATAACCCTTTCCAGACTGATAGATCTCAATTACTTTCTTTCTCAATTGTTCCTGAATTTCTTTGGGTCTCGGCATGATGTGTAGCTTTTAAGGATCTTCTGGTGGACCTTACTGTGTCAAGCAGCTCCTATTTAAGTGATGCCTTGATTGTGAACAGGTGTGGCAATAATCAGGCCTGGGTGTGGCTAGAGAAATTGAACTCAGGTGTGGACAACCACAGTTATAGTATGTTTTTAACAAGGGGGGCAATCACTTTTTCACACAGGGCCATGATGGTTTGGATTTTTTTTCACCTTTAATAATAAACACCTTCATTTACAAATTGCATTTTGTGTTTACTTGTGTTGTCCTTGACTATTGTTTAAATTGGTTTGATGTTCCGAAACACTTAAGTGTGACAAACATACAAAGGAACAGGAAATGAGGAAGGGGGCAAACACTTTTTCACACCACTGTAGTTCATGACATGTGTCCCACAATAAGAATCTAAAAATGATTGGCTAGCAGTAATTTATGTGTATGTGAGATTACTTTGAACTTATGTCATCTATATACTGACCTGTGCATGGCCTAGGGCTGATCAGTAGCCTACTGTTCATCTTCACCATACTGTAAAGGACATCTTGAAACCTGAATTCATTTTGTAGATTATGTTACTATATCTCAATCTGCTTTGGATAATACCATTTTTGTGCCTTCTGGCTTGCTGCTATATTGCACTGGTTGGCTGCCCTTTGCAGCTAGGGAAGTTGATTATGGTCATACATCAACTTCCTACTAAAGGATGTCAACTGAATTTAGCTTTTAATATGTATCTGTCATCACACAAATTTACTTTTGCAGTAGGTTTTGTTGAATGTTGATAACTCTACCTGATTACAAATACTGTTTTAAAATACTCTACTCCCTGTAAATATTAATGAAAAATAAAAAATAAAACTATAATCTTACATTTCTGAATGCCATATTATACTCCAAAGAAGAAAAAAATAAGTGTGCAGTTTGTATAAGCTCAAAAAAAATTACATCAATGCTTTTAGATGTGTAAGCTGTGTATTGGCATAGCAAAGTAATGCAGACAACTTAAAGGAGTTGTAAAGGCAGAAGGTTTTTTATCTTAATGTATTCTATAAAATAAGATGAAAAACTTTCTGTGTGTAGCAGCCTCCCCAGAACCCGCCAATTACCTACCTGACCTCTTTCTCTCTCCAGCAAAGTCCATGATCCCCTCAGCCATCCAGTACACTCCTCCTGAATGGCTGAGACAGAGCAGTGGTGCTATTGGCTCCCGCGGCTGTCAATCAAAATCAGTCAGCCAATCAGGGGAGAGTGGGGCAGGGCCAGGTTGGGGCTCTGTGTCTGAATGGATACATGGAGCTATGACTCCGCTTGGGTGACAACCTGTAACAAGCTGCTGGCTGAGGGGCACTCAAAGGAGGGAAGGACTAGGAACAGCAAAGAGGGACCCTAGAAGAGGAGGATCTGGGCTGCTCCGTGCAAAACCAACTGCACAAAGAAGATAAGTATAACATGTTTGCTATTTTTAATTTTTTTTAAAGCAAGCCTTTACAATCACTTTAAAGTGGTAATAATCCCAACAGCAGACATTTATTATATTGCAGACTACCAATTCTTGAATGTGATGGCAGCATTACTTTTATTCTATAATATATTACCTATTTTTAATAAAGCTTTAACAGTTTTGAATTGTTAAACATTTGGTAACTCCATGCATTTTTATAACAGAAGTATGCAGCACAGAAAATGCAGTGGTCAGGTGTAAGTAATGCATAGAGTGTGATGGTCAGAACTGAAAAACAAAGGAAGTGCAGGATTCAGGGGTTTGTCACTCAAATATATTATTTAACCACTTCAATACCAGACACTTAGACACCTTCCCGCCCAAGCCAATTTTCAGCTTTCAGCGATGTCGCAATTTGAATGACAATTGCGCGGTCATGCTACTCTGTACCCAAACAAACTTTTTATCATTTTGTTCCAACAAATAGAGCTTTCTTTTGGTGGTATTTGATCACGTCTGCGATTTTTATTTTTTGCGCAACAAACAAAAAAAGACCGAAAATTACCGAAAACAAGTTTTTCTTTGTCACTGTTAATTTTTTTTGTAAATAAGTGCGTTTTCTTCTTCAATGACGGGCACTGATAAGGCGGCACTAATGGGCACTGATAAGGCGGCACTGATGGGCACCGATGAGGTGGCACCAATTAGGGGGCACCGATGAGGTGGCACTGATGATGGGCACTGATAGGCGGCACTGATGGGCACTGATGGGCATTGATAGGTGGCACTGGTATGCGGCACTGATGGGCACTCAGGTGGCACTGATGGGCACTCATAGGCGGCACTGACGGGCACTCATAGGCGGCACTGACGGGCACTCATAGGCGGCACTGACAGGCACTCATAGGCGGCACTGACGGGCACTCATGCACACATATAGGTGGCACTGATAGGTGGCATGGATGGGCACTGATAGGTGGGCATGGGTGGGCACGGATGGGCACTGATAGGTGGCACTGATGGACGCTGATGAGTGGCACTGATGACACTAATGGGTGGCATTGCTGGGCATCCCTTTTTGCATCCCTTTTTTTAACTTTTTTTTTTATTAAATATGATGTGCCAATCAGTGCCCATCTGTGGGCACTGATTGGCATTTTTTTGGCATTTTTTTTAACATGTGGATGGCCATGGGGGATGTACCTGGCCATCCACATGCTGGGGGCTTCCCTGGTGGTATTAGGGGCTTCCCTGGTGGTCCTGGGGGCTTCCCTGATGGTCTAGTGTGGGCATCTGAGGGGGGGCTGCGCTGATAAACAATCAGCGCATACCCCCCCTGTCAGGAGAGCCGCCGATCGGCTCTCCTCTACTCGCGTCTATCAGACGCGAGTGAGGAAAAGCCGATCAACGGCTCTTCCTGTGTACATCGTGATCAGCCGTGATTGGACACGGCTGATCACGTGGTAAAGAGCCTCCGCCGGAGGCTCTTTACCGAGATCAGTGTAGCGGTGTGTCAGACTGACACACCGCTCCACCGATCGCCGCGATGCGCGCCCCCACGGGCGCGCGGCGGCTGTTATCCTGAAGGACGTCATATGACGCCCAGTCAGGATAACGTAACCACTTCCCGGACGTCAATTTGCTATTGACCGGGCGGGAAGTGGTTAAATATGTAGGATTCAGGAGAGTACATAATTCTTCCTGCAAGCAATACTCTCCCACACTTTTCCCTCTCAGCTACTCCCAACCCCCCATTCCCCATCACTTCTACTGTGAACAGCAGAGCACTGACCATTGTATATAACATCTCCTGCAGATGAATTTGTTTAGGAATATTTTTGAGTCCATTTCATATTCTACCTTCTCACTCAGTCCTGATGAAGGGGAATTTGGAACCCCCTGAAATTCATTGGCTTTGCACTGCTTGGTGTAGCAAGTTGAACAATAAAGACTTTAGATGCGTAGGAATTTTTAATTTGGCACTCTCTTTAAGCACTTCAGCCTTTGGCTGTTACTTACTTGGTTGATTTATATATATATATATATATATATTTTTGTTTAGACATACCTTGCTGTCATATTTTCCTTTACCTGCAGTAAAACATTGAGTATCCTAAGTTTCAGCCTTTACCCCAGTTTACATCTTTTTGTTGACCACCTTAACAGTTGGTCTAAAATATTTTCTCCTGTTCAGGTAATTGGGAATCCACCAGTTTTCTTATGCCGCGTACACATGATCAGAATTCTCGTCGGAAAAAGCTCTGATGGTTTTCCCGTCGGAATTCCGACGGTATTTTGCTCAAACTGTCTTGCCTACACACGGTCACACCAAATTCCGACGGTCAATAACACTGTGACATACAACACGTTCAACGGCACTATAAAAGGGAAGTTTAATGCTTCCGAGCATGTGTCGAATTGTTTCTGAGCATGCATCGGAAATTTTGCGTGTCGGAATTGCATACACACGATCGGAAAATCCGATAGAAAGGTTTTCCGTCGGAAAAGTTAAGAACATGCTCTCAATCTAAAGTCCGTCAGAAATGCAGACAGAAAAAGACCGATGGGCAAAAAGCTCCCATCAGACTGTTTCCATCAGAAATTCCGGCCGTGTGTACGTGGCATTATAGTGCATGATTGCCTGTGCTCCTTTGTTGACTTATTCTTTAAGGTAGCAGTTGTTTAGGCTTATCAGTGATTCCCTGTGCTGGTCTGGAGGTCTGGATTCACACTAGTCCGGTGCGAATTGCAGCTCCAGTTTCCCTGCGAAGATAAGAATGATTAATTCAGAGGTTCCTCTCCGTTGTAGCTGCAGATCTGCTGACCAGGGAAAGGGGGAGATGCAGGAGGAGGGGGAGAGAATTCCTGTTCAGAACGGAACACATCTGCAAATCAGAAAAGCTCCCATTGAAGATTATATGCCTACAGTTTGCACCGCACTGCCTAGAATACACACGCAAATTTTGTACAACGCAGAGTGCGAATGCAACGCACATATGTGAGCCATACCTATTGAAAACAATATGTTTTCAAATTCGCTGTGAATTGGATGTGGAGTAAGTCTTTACCTGCAAAAAGATGTGCATTCATAATTTAAAAAAAAAGGAGAACTCAGAGAATGGCAGGAAAAAACAATTATTCAGTACATCTCTAAAAAACATGCACATTTACCCATGTTTTATTCATCTAAACATGCTGCAAGTACAGCAAAATATTTGTTGATCTGACGGCCATTCATTGTTTTCCTAAATTCCTCTTTGAATTGACACCACAGTTCCCTCTGTTGCACTAAAACCTTAACCAGGGTTGTCAGCACTGCCTTAAAGACTACATAATAATTCCTAACCCCCAATCCATCTCTGTCTTTCTCCACATGCATTCATTGATTTCTTTCCCAGCAAAAAAAATGCTGCTGCCTCTATTTCCAAGTATGTAGGCAAAGGGTTCTTGAGAGATGTAGTTCTATGGTTAATAGGAAAGGAACCCACAGTGGCCACTGCTGTGAGACATTTACAAACCTGGTGATGACATTAAAGTCATCCAAAGAGTAATAAAGAAGTAATTAAAGCTGTTGCATACTACAGAAAAAGAAAAATAAGAAAAAATAATTCTGTGTATGCTTTAGTGGGGACGAGGTAAAACTTAGGTGATGTCAGGGGTGTGGCTTAGCGCGTGGTGAGGATGGCAGCTTAGCTGAGGAGCTCTGTTGGAATCGCGGCCCTAGCCCGTCTATTTGCACTAACTTAACCCGAGGATGAACAAACAAAACCGGCACTCACACCACACCCGCCCCCAACGATCTTTGGCCGCAAGTACAGGGAGAAAGATCACAGATATCTTTAAAAACCAGGCTTCTGCTCTGCAAGGCTGCAGAGGACAACAGCAGGAGAGGTACCCGCTCTGATCACCCTCTCACATACGAGGACATGTCAGGCTTTGCAGCCGACATAAAAGCCTCATTCTCTGCCACCATTACGGACCTTAAGACCAGCTTCCTAGTCCTGCAGGAGAAGATGGCCACCGCAGAGATGGCGGGTAAGCAGAGAGACAAAGTGATTTCTAGATTGGACAAAACTGTTAACACTCATGCCCTTCACTTTATCAAGATGAATAGGCATCTGGAAGACCTCGATAATAGGGGGAGACGTAACAATATTAGGGTTCAAGGTATACCAGAGTCTGTCATGGCGGACCAAATAGCATCACTGTTACAGAGAGTTTTCAATACCCTCTTAGACAGGCCAGAAGACGCAGACATTGATTTTGTGAGAGCGCATAGGGCGCTCAGAGCCAGAGGGCCGGATACACTACCCCCCCGTGACATTATATGCTGTCTACAAAACTTTGCCCTCAAGGAGGACATTATGTTCAGGGCCCGCAGGATTGAACAAATTGTATTTAATGGAGAGAACATCAAACTTTTTCAGGATCTTTCCCAGATAACCTTAAAAAACTGCAGGGCCCTGCGACTGCTCCTGGATAAGTTAAGAGAGAAGGATCTGCGCTACACGTGGCACTTTCCCTTCGCCCTGCTGGTCACACACAATGGCAGACAACACACTCTCCACACACCAGATGACCTCCCGGAGTTCTGTACTGGCCTCCAAATTGAGCCAATCGAACTACCAGAGTGGTATCAAGAATTCACCATGCCTCCCAGGGAACGGAGCCCACATCACTCCCCCTCGACATTGCCTGAAAAGCATTACTCAAAAAACAAAGGCAATGTCGCCCTGACACACCAATGTCAGGCACACCCCGTAATCGACCATAATAAAAGAAATGATACAGCACTTAACAAACATGTGTCCATATAAATGAAAACAAATAAACAATAATATATAATATGTAACAAAAGTCCATGTGAACCATGGAAATAATAAACAACTAAATAGGTGCTTCACATCCAAAGTGTAAAGTTGCAGGGGATATTTCACATCTAATAATCAAAGATGCAAGGCAGAAAATCGCAGACAAGTTCAGGTGTGACAAAACACCCCCACATGTGTCCCCACTCACCGGATCACGATGACACCCAGCTTTGCAGTCTGGGAGTCAGATTAGACTTGTAACAATATCCACCGGGAATTGCTGGATGGCAGGAATGGCTGATGAAAATTAGGAAACAAACGATCCTTCCACATTAATTCTCAATCATGAGAGAAACAGGAACCCATAGAGGAAAGAAAGGGACCAATAGTGAAGTATGCTAGGAAAAAGGGATTTATTGCACATACAAGGGCATACTTACAAACGTAAGTTAAAAGTAGGCATTGGAAATGGTATAATACTGCAGCAAACGAGACCGAAAGTGATGTCAGAACCGGAAGTGTGTCACGTCAATGCATTACGCCCTCCCACAGGGCGTCATCATAGGGCCTGGTTTCCGATTGGGACAAAATATCTTAAAGTGGGGTTGCGGTCAAAAAAAAAAGGAGGCTTAAAAATCATAAAAAAAATAAAAAAAAAATAATTGGGAAAAAAAAAAAAATTTACTCACCTCCAAATGCCTGTTGCTATGGGGTCCCTCGTAGTCTGCCACCTTCATTGCCCGGGCTAAACGTCACTTCCCCCTCGGCGCCGCACAGTCATCTGGGACCTGTCACGTGTCCCAGATGACTGAGCGTCAAATCACGGCGCACGGCGCCGCTCGCGCATGCGCAGTGGGTGCCCGGCTGTGAAGCCACAGCCGGGTTCCCACATTAGGAATGCCGGCGCCGCGAGCGGCTCGTGGAACGAGGGGGGCCTCGTTCCCCCGCATCGCTGAACCCTGGGACAGGTAAGTGTCCGATATTTAAAAGTCAGCAGCTGCAGTATTTGTAGCTGCTGACTTTTAAAAAAAAAATTTTCTTCCCCAGGACGGAGCTCCGCTTTAAATAGCAAAAAGGGAGTCCCCTCCCTTTCATCCCACCAATCAGCCATTTTGTTGGTTGGGAAAACATGTCCCCATATGGACAGAGCACAATCCATATGGGAGACAAAAACACCATGACTTTGGTTGTAAAACTTCAACATGGTTTGAACATCAGTTCCGGTGTCATGAAAACCATAAAATTCTAAATATTTGATATTTAATACATACAAAAAGAAAAATACAATAATCATACAAAAATATGAAAAAAAAAAATTGAATGTGAAAATAGAAAGGAAAATGAAAAAAATGGAAAATATATATAATAATAAATAGAAAATAAACAATAATAAATTAAAAGGAAATAAGAATAAATAATAAAAATAAACATGAAGATAAAAATAAAATAGAATAAAATAAAAATAAAGAAATAAAATAAAAATAAAGAAATAAAATAAAAATGAAAATAAAATAAATGAAATGAAATGAAATAATAAAAATAATGATAATGTTAAAAAACAAATTATACGTAGAAAAAACTATCTGAACCCCTGTAGAAAATGATTAAAAATTAGATAAAAAACAATTCAGATCCAATTCGATGTTTAACCCCTTGGGGTGCATCGTTCCCAAATGATGAATCCTTCGGGTCTCATTGCGAGAAATGGCTCTCTTGAGATTGCCTCCTCGTCAGTGGGCTTCAATTCTGTTAATACCACAAAAAGTAAGGCCACTGTGATCCCTATTGTGGAATAACCTAAAATGGTTGGACAGACTGTGGTTTAAAACCCTTTTTGATCCGATTAACATGTTTGCGTAAACGGACCCCTAATACTCTGGTGGTCCTGCCCACGGTAAAAACAGGGGTGAACAGCGGCGCTAGATATGGTGATAACATAAAATTATATAGCAACTGGACCTATTCTCTCTACACCCCACAACCTCCCCAGCTGCCCCCCTTCCCTCTCTCCTTCTACTTCTACATTCTACTTGAGCCTCTACCTGTCTCTTTAACCCGTCTCTCTCTACTCCACCTCTCTTCGGGCTGACCGCACTAACAAACGAGCCTAGTTGGCCGATTGGCCATATTACCCATTTTCGCCAGCCCAGGATGTTGAGATTCCTTGTGATCCTATAACCCTCACACTCATACCTGTTTCATTGTAATATCTTGGAATCTCTTAAGCAATCTGTTCTGTATTCTAATGTTGCTGTTTAAGTTTGTTGTAAATATCAATAAAAACTTTATGGGAAAAAAAGAAAAAATTATATAGCAACTGGAATATAGGTATACATAAAATGTGTGTGTGTGTATGAATAAGCACACATAATATTAAAACATTTGTTTAAAATATAATGTCCATAAATGATCCGAGATCTTGTATGATTAGCACCTGGAGGCAGCTCCCTTAGAGTGAAGCGATGGGCTCTGTGTAGAAATGGGAACAGAGGGGCGCCAGACTTAGTGCAGTATAAATCATATATTTAATAAAAGCAAGTAGTAACTCACAGGTTAAATTAGATGAGTTCAGTATGTGGTGAACATCGCCAGTCCTGGAGTCTCATAGATGTCTTCCCTTTGCAGCCTGGGGCACTGGTGTGATCTTACAGAGATCCAGAGAATGCTGGGAACCATTGGTAATGCATTTCAAAGCTACAGCTTCTTCATCAGACCATCGAAATGCATTACCAATCCTTGCCACTGTGAATAATCACATTTCCTGCTCCTGTGAAGTCAAGACCAGCTGCTTTTTGTTTCCTGCCTCCTGGTTCCCAGCATTCTCTGGATCTCTGTAAGATCACACCAGTGCCCCAGGCTGCAAAGGGAAGACATCTATGAGACTTCAGGACTGGCGATTTTCACCACATACTGAACTCATCTAATTTAACCTGTGAGTTACTACTTGCTTTTATTAAATATATGATTTATACTGCACTTAGTCTGGCGCCCCTCTGTTCCCAGTCCTGCCCATGTACTGTAGACCGCACGGGCAGGATAAAAGGTAAGTAACATGGGTAGTACCACAAGAAATAAACTTTTTTATCTTAAAGGATTCCCGGAAGACTGGGATGTGAACTCAAATGTTTTCCTAGTTCTATATTTAGACGTTTTGCACATTACACACCTTCCACAGCTGAAAAAACCGACTTGATCTAGGAAAGTGACAAGCTTCTTGGGGGGTCAACAACATTAGGTGCCAGTTTAAGCCTTAGCGTGGGAGGTTTGGTGTAAATAAACAAAGGTTTGGCAGGCAATGATTTAGCAAGATCACTGTCTTTCAACAGTAAATGCCAATGCTTGTGAATAATTTTTTCTATTTGTCTATACTGTCGGGTGAAACCTGTCATAAACGCAATTGCAAAATCTTTCTTATTTGTCTCTTTTTTCTTAAACATATCATCTCTATTGATACTCCTCACTGAGAGCAAGGTACTACTAAGCTCCCGCAAGGAATATCCCTTTTCAATAAATCTGTCAAAAAGGACTCTCGCCTGACTGTCAAAATCATTGATTCTGGCGCAATTGCGCCTAACCCGTGTAAATTGGCTCTTGGGAATGGAGCTCAACCATTGAGGATGGTGACAACTCCCCAAGGGGATATAGCCATTTCGATCCACTTCCTTTAAAAAAGTTTTGGTGGACAGTTGATGGTTGTCCTTGAAGATTACCAAATCCAGGAAGTTGATACTATTGTTGTCCAAAACTGCCGAGAAGGATATATCAAATCTGTTCTCTCCAATTTTGACAAGAACTGTAAAAACGACTCTTTTGATCCTGCCCAAACTATAAATATGTCGTCAATATACCGCTTACAAAATTTAAGCTGTGATAGACCACACTCCTCCAGGAACCTGATGGGAGACTGAAAGACAAGCACTACTTGAGTTGCTACAGAAGAAGGTTCATGGATTCACTGTCGCACGGAAGTGTAACCCCTCCTATGTTTGAAGATACTGTCGAACACAAGACTGAGCCATATTTCAGCAACGATTAGACTGTTGAATTTTATTAAGACAGAGCTGTGCCGAATAAGGTGTCCCCTACTTCCTTGCAGTTGATCTCTGAACGTACGTTGCTTATTCAGCAGACCGTGACATTGGTATGGGTGTGCACTTACTTGCTTAGCACCCCATAGAGTCTCATGTACCGCAGTGGACGCCTTTTTGGGCGAGGAAAGGCATACTAAAACCCATAGCACTGGTCCTAACTGCTTTCTATGTTATGGTCTTGTTTAAAGTTTTACGTGGAGGTCCATGAGTGAGCACTATACCAGTTGCACGATCAGCGGACACATTTGGCTATAGGTGACACGCTTGACCTAGTGGATCCAGAACCAGGCCTAGTTGTCTATTAACTCTTTCAGCTCGAATTTATCACACCGCATGCTGAAAATATCTATGGGAAACATTGCTCCATTCAGAGAAGGGGTGGCTGAGGAGATTTACTTATCCCTGCCTCCCCTGGACTTGTCTCTCCCTGAGATGTTTTTACGTGTGGACCCCCCTGTTGGTGCTGTTCTAGATTAATCAGAATATTGTTCATCGTTACATGTTTTTTTTTTTTACCTTTTATATATATTTTTTTCTCGTTCTCTCTTTATAAATCTTAGTGCAAATATGACCATTAAGCACAGGTCATTTGCTTATAACGGGCCGCGACCCGACTGTTTCCACGTTTACAGTTAAATCTTTTTTATTGGTATATTGATTTTATTGGTATATTGATTTACTTTTTTCTCTAAAATTGATCTACACAGGCACACATGTTGTTGTATGTGTGTGCTTAGTGTACTGACAAAGGCTGTTCTCACCAGGGGCTTCCCTTGACCCCGCAATAGTGCCTTGGGTGGGACATAATTGGTCTCACTCGTCCGCACTAAATTTGACCCTCGGGGGCGTATTACACGCCTGAAGAGGGAGTGACCTAAATTCTCCTCATCTACCTATCTCTCATTCCTCTGTTCTCAGCTACTTTCTGCTAAACTCTTTTCTGTCTCTACGCTAGTAAATTGAATAACAAGATACTTCAACTGCATTTTAAAATAATTGTTGACTTCTAAGTTGTATTTACAGAAGTTGAACACCAGCTCTCTCTGAGTCCTCACCATGACCTACTCAGAGCTGGGCCGCTGTCCTACAGTGATTTCTCACCAAAAATTAAAGGTCTAAACATTCCTGAGAGGAGAACTACTCTACTACGAGAGCTTAAAAAAGGTAGGCCCAGTTTCGTCTTCCTCCAGGAGACACACTTTAAGACTAACCATGTACCAAAGCTTACTGACTCTTACTTCATAGAAGCACACCATGCCACAAACGACACTGCAAAATCAAAAGGTGTTTCGATCTTGGTGAGTAAGGATGCCAAGTTCGAATTATCGGAAAAACGAATAGACCCGGAGGGGAGATATATCTTCCTCAAAGGGTCCTGCCAATTGGGGAAGATCCTGGCCAGGTTCAGACCACTCGATACAATATAAAAGGCATTTTAAATAAAGAGGGTAGAATAGACAGAGAACCAGCTCAAATTGCCCATCACTTTCACGAATACTACACCTCTTTGTACAACACAAACCGCCCGACGTGCAGGCTAACATATCGCCGGCTATAAAAGATTACTTAAAGGATGCTAACCTCCCCACCTTATCAGAAACTGATATCACACAACTAGAAGACCCGATAGACGTAGTGGAGGTCAGACTGGCCATTAAAGACTTAAAAACTGGTAAAAGCCCAGGTCCAGACGGGTTTAGTGCTATCTACTACAAGGCATTCATTGACCTACTAACTACACCATTCAAAGACGCAATGAACTCCCTTTCCACCCAGAGACAAATACCAGATGACTTTCTATCGGCATACATCACGGTTCTGCCCAAAGAAGGCAAAGATCCGCTAAACTGCACTAGTTATAGGCCGATTTCCTTGCTGAACCTAGATGTCAAGCTCATGTCTAAAATTATAGCTAACAGATTGAAACCCCTACTCCTTGATTTGATCAGTCCAGACCAGGCAGGCTTTATGACTGGTAGAGAGGCCAAGGACAATATCACAAAAGCCTTGGACTTAATTTATGCGGCCCACCAGCGAAAGACCGAAGGCTTTCTCCTGTCAACAGATGCGGAGAAGGCCTTTGATCGAGTAGCTTGGGATTATATGTTGGAGACATGCAGACATGCGGGTCTGAGTCCCCATATGCAGGCATGGATCTCAGCTGTACATCAAAATCCCTCTGCCAGACTTAAAATTAATGGTAAGCTCTCGGATAGAGTCACTATAAAAAAGTTGCCTATGCTGACGACCTCCTGTTTTTCTTGACCGACCCGCATTTCTCTATTCCCTCGCTCATGAGAGAATTTGCTACCTATGGATACATATCCAACCTCAAAATAAATTACTCTAAGTCTGAGGCAATGAATGTCACACTAGGAGCAAGCAGATTGACCTCGGCACAACACAACAGCCCCTTTAAATGGGACAACTCAGCCATAAAATACCTAGGGACATGGCTGACCCCGCGACTCTCATCAATCTTTGACAGAAACTTCCCCCCGGTCCTTAAAATCATAGAAAGGGATCTACAGGAGTGGCAACCAAAACATTTCTCATGGTTTGGCAGGGCAGCCATTTGTAAAATGACTGTCCTGCCAAAAATTCTCTACCTTCTCCGCACTCTACCGGTTAGGATACCACAGAGTTTCTTCAAAACACTCCATTCATTACAGATGAAATGTACCTGGGCACACAAACCGCCCCGCCTGAAATCCTCACTAGATCCAAAGACAAAGGGGTATGGGTATTCCCGATTTTAAATCTTACTATCATGCAGCTCATGTGGCACGTATCATTGACTGGCACTGCCATCAAAAACTTAAGGACTGGGTCTCGATAGAGAATGAGATGAGAACAATACCCCTCCAATTCTTACCGTGGATTCCTAGAGCCAAATACCCATTTTCCATAAAAACGCATCCTCTCATAGGTGTCACCCTTGAGATTTTTCATACATTAGCTAAACACCCCAAATTCTCTATTTCACTGAGCCCCCTCACCCCACTGCAGGATAACCTAGACTTTCCACCAGGTATTAGAGATTCCAAGATGCCCCTCCTCGCATCACACTGCTTCGCTAATAAACTGATTAAACTCACCAAACTCAAGACGGACAGCAAGACCCCGTTAATGCCCTTATGGTCATATTTTCAAATACGCAATTATGTCAATGGAGCCTCACGTAGGGCTCATTTCACAAGAGAACTCACTGAGTTTGAGGTGGTCTGCTTGGAGGGAGAACAGACTGAAAGGACTACGTCGCTATCATACACCTGGTTACAGGGTTTGAAGTCCCAGGAGGGGTATACATTTAGATAACGGATATCCAATGGGAACAAGCCTGCATTTTGTTCCACAAATGCTCTCTCATCACATGTATGCAGGAAACTGCATATAAGATCCTGACCCATTTGTAGGCCACACCTGAGAAAATCCACAGATGGTATCCACTAACGTCTGATAAATGTTGGAGATGCTCCAAGGAAAAGGGCACTTTGCTTCACATCTGGTGGCACTGTGAACTCTTGGCTCCATACTGGTCCAAGGTAATTAAAGCGATCTATCAAATCACGGAGACTAAACTCAGGTTGGACGCAGCATGCTGCTTGCTACACATATCTCATTTCCCTTTTAAGAAATACAAAAGCTCGCTTTTTAGACATTTAATCAATGCGGCTAATTCACTGATTCCACTTCATTGGAAATCGACAACTACTCCCACAATAAAAGATTGGTTACACAAAGTGTCTCTCATATGTGAAATGGAAGACACGGCGGCCCAATCTAATGAGAGGGTGGAACAATACCATAGAACTTGGTCTCCCTGGTTTGTATACAAATACTCGCAGGCCCACGAAAACTTGCTAAAACAGACTTAATTCAACAGTGCCGTCTGATGGGTTTAGCTAAATACTGGTGTCATAAGACACAGACCTTGGAACGCAGGATAATTTCTCCTCTTTTCCGCTTTTAAGAGTGATTACGAACACTTGTTTAGTATCTTGGATGCACCCCGGTAGGGTTACAGAAACTGTATCCTTTTCTTCCCGGTTTACTATTTTCTCTTCACTAAACTTTCTCATCTTTCTCTTCTGCATAAAACATATGGAAAGTTCTAATATACAGGTGGTAGACCTGGATATATTATGTAATGGTCACAGATTGTCAGATTAGTTTAAAATCCGATATCTGATGTAATTCGATACCACCTTAGTTGTAGTTACAATTGTTTGTTACTTGAGTCTATTTTATATATTTTTATTTTCTGTTTATTTCAACTCTGGCTTCTCAGCGTTGCTTGATTGTATGTGGATATTCATATGGATATGTATTTTTTTTTTCTTGCTAATAAACTTTAATGTTTAAAAAAACTTAGGTAATGTCTATACATGCACTTTGAAGCTCATCTGCCATATAAAATATCCTCTGTCATGTAGAGGGCATCACCTTATTGCCATTTCTGTCCACTGTCCTGATTCCAACTGTAGCCCCTGCTAAGATCCTGTGAAAATATACACTTTCCTTGCCCTCATCCCATGTGACAGTGTTTGTGCTGGTTGATATTACATTTAGGCACCCAGCATTGTATTATCAGGGGGCACAAAGATTTTTTTTTTAAAACAATACATGTTAACATGTAAACTCTCTTTAGTAAATTTTCAGTATGACTACGAGATCATGGCTTTACCAAAAGTCAAATGTATTGTGTATTATCTGAAGGATAATATATTAGCTTATGTTTTCATGGCACTGCCTCTGAGCAGCTCTCAGCAGATGTTTAATTTACAAACCAGACAATTACTACAGCTCTCGTAAACAGATAAGATCAGATTAGTCACACATGCACATCAACTTTATGATTATCATTAGTTTTATGACGTGTCATGAATATTCACATGAATATTTTGAAGAACCACACATTTGCTACCTTGGTGCGTGCTATTTTACAACCCAGTAATGTAACATGCACTTGTAATTGAATCTGCCATCTCAGAATAATTATAGTGCTGGTGCATTGTGTCAGAAGGGAGCTGAATGGTAAATAGGGCTGTAAGTTGTGCAAAGATATGGCTTTCTTAACAGAGTTATGCCTTGTACACACGGTCGGAAATTCCCATGGGAAAAGTCAGATCAGGTCAGAAAATCGGATCGTGTGTGGGCTCTATCGGACTCTTTCCGTCAAAAAAATTTGAGAGCAGGATCTAAAATCTTCCGCCAAAAAAATCAGATCAGAATTTTTCCGATCGTTTGTAGCGAATTCCAACGGACAACTTGCCACGCATGCTCAGATCAAATTACGAGACCAAAGCTATTGGCTACTAGCCTCTATGTAGTTCCGTCGTACGCAATGAACGTCAGCACATTACGAACGATCGGATTTCCCGACAACTTTGTCCGACCGTGTGTATGCAACACCAGTTTCAGACAAAATCCATCGGAAAAAATCAGATGGATTTTGTGGTCGGAATGTCCAACCGTGTGTACAAGGCATTACAATGTCCCCACTCTGCTGGCCTTAAATCGTTTTGAAGATGGAACACTTTACTAAGTGGCTACAAAGTACCAGCATCCTGCTCTATGCAACCCACAGAAAAAAAATGCAATGCAATGCATATTAGACACCAGTCTTTTATCACTGAAGGTCCTTGTAACAGATAATAGCCCATTGTCTAAATACACTTTGTATAACATGTCTTTATTGACAGATTTCAAATAAATAAAGGAAAAAAAACATGTACTGTGCATACAAACATACATATAGGGATGGGCCGAACAGACCCCTCCAGGTCCTGCCCTGGGGGACATGTATCAATAAAAAAAAAGTTTGTGAAAAACATAATTTTTAAATGAGAAGTGATTTTTTGATTTTTAAAGTGAAAGCCTAAAAATGAATGTCCCCTTATGCCGCGTACACACGACCGGACTTTCCGGCAAACTAGGTCCGACTGTTTTCCCGATGGACTTTCCGAACGAACGGACTTGGCCACATACGAACAGACTAAGTCCGGTCGAAAGTCCGCTCGTTCGAAAGTGGTGACGTAAACGGGACAAAAAAATAGCCAGTAGCCAATATCTGCCCTTGCGTTGTATTTGGTCAGTTGGACCAGCACATAGACAATCTGTTTTCCTAATTTGAGTCCGTCGGAATAGAGTCCGTTGGATAAATTTGAAACATGTTCTATTTCTAGATCCGCTGGAATTTTTTCCCAAAAAAACGAACGGATTAGCCCACACACGCGATTGTCCGACGGACTAATCCCATCGGACCTAGTTTGCCGGAAAGTCGGGTCGTGTGTACGTGGCATTAGTCTACCTGTAAAGTGGCAGATCTGTACTATGTCTATAATCTGCTGCAGCAATAATTGCATTTATAAAGCCCAAAAAAATGCAAGCTACCTATATTTTGCTCAGCAACAGCTGGGGAGCCAGTGTGTATGATGAGGCCACACTTTAGTGCACTGGGAACAAGATTAGAGATTTTTTGGATACATTCGGGTGTCACTTTGACTTTGTATAGAAGTAACGGGTGCGTAAAAATTGGTCTTTGGGTGTCGGTGGCTCCTTCCCACCATAATACTCTTGATGAAAGCAAGAATTGGCGTCCCTCATAGAAAAAAACAAACTAGAACTAGAGCTCCTTCTAGCTGAATCTGCTGATAATAACATCCACAGATCTGGCCATAAAATCTACACAAAAGCAAACAAACCATATACATTCCTAGCCCTACACCTCCGCAAACCAGACCGCACTCAAAATCCCATTAGACTCAAACTGGCTCCTGACACCCATACCAGCAACCCTATTAAGGTGCTCTCTGAGTTCCACAAACGTCTTGCTAAGTTATACGAAGAGAAGGGTCCTCTACTCTCCAATCAAACTGAAACATTGTTTCATAACCTATCAATCCCTAAGTTGTCAGAAGCCAGTCGGGAGTCCATAGATGAACCGGTCTCGGTTGACGAAGTCCTCGCTGCCATAAAAACTCTCAAACCCAACAAACGCCCAGGCCCAGATGGCCTCCCGGGCACTTACTATAAGAAATTTGCAACCACCTTAGCCCCTCTCCTCACCAATTCCTTCAAAGGCTCTCCTAAAACAACAGTCTTTCGGTCGTGACACATTGACAGCTATAATTGCTATGATCCCGAAGCCCAACACAGACCAAACCCTATGGTCCAATTATAGGCCCATATCCCTATTGAATGTGGATGTAAAAATTTTAGCCAAGATTCTAGCCCTGAGACTCAATCCGATCATAGGTAGCCTAATTTCCAAAGATCAGGTTGGCTTCATACCCCGTAGACAAGCTAGCGACAACATCCGCCATATAGTCTTTCTGCAACATATAGCCAAATCGCGTAAAATCCCAATGCATCTCCTGTCACTTGACATTAGAAAAGCTTTTGATACAGTCTCATGGCCATATCTACACTACATCCTGCAGAGATGGGGCTTTGGTCCTAATTTCCTTCAGTGGGTAAACGCCCTTTATACCCAGCCACAGGCATATGTGAAATACTCTGGGTTCAAATCGGAATGTTTCCCTATCCAAAGAGGTACCAGGCAGGGATGCCCCCTATCCCCTTTAATATTTTCCCTAGTAATAGAACCCCTGGCCTCCCTGATTAGATCCAACCAAAACATCCAAGGCCTAGAAATAGCCAACACATCTCATAAATTATGCCTCTTCGCCGATGATGCGCTATTATTTATCACTTCACCACATATCACCCTGCCTAACCTCTTACAGCTACTGGATAAATTTGCTAAAGTCTCAGGGCTAGAAGTCAATCAATCAAAATCTAAGGCCCTCAATGTTTCCCTCCCCCAGTCTGAACTCCATCTCCTACAAACAAATTTTCCTTTTGTGTGGTCCTCTACCTCAATTCCATACCTAGGGATTAAACTAACGAGTAACCCCTCTCACCTATTCCAATCCAACTACCTCCCAATGCTGAAACACCTCTCTTCAATGCTCAACACTTGGCTACCACTCTGTGTCACTTGGCTAGGACGAATAGCTGCAGTAAAAATGTCACTGTTGCCTAAACTCCTCCATCTATACAGAGTCCTACCAATCTCAATCCTAACTTACTTCCATAGGGTGATACAGTACGTATGGTGGCCAAAAAACCCAGAATCTCAAGACCTACATTGCTCTGCAGCAAACTTCATGGAGGCTGAGGGGTACCTAATTTCCTACATTACTTCCATGCAGCCCAGCTAGCCCAAATATCCCTTTACCACGCAAAAACAGAGATACCACTATGGGTGGCACTAGAGGCGATAGACATACACCCTGTTTCCCTCACCAACCTGCTTTGGCTACCCATGACAAGTCGGGGACCCATAACGAACCCAGTCACACTACACTCACTAAAAATTTGGGACAAATTGTCCAAGGTGTTCAAACTAATCTACCCTCGTCTACCACTTCTTTCCTTTTTGGGTCACCCACTCTTCTACCCTGCCTATTCCGAACCCGCCTCTTTCCAGGCTTGGACTCCGGCGGGTCTGAGTCACATTCATAATCTCTCATGGTAATGTTATACCATTCCCAGATTTGCAGACACGATCACAGCTTCCTCCTAAGGAGTGTTTCCGATACCTCCAAATCTCTCACTTTATCCGAACTACACTTGGTTCGAATATTGCCAACAACAGTCTGTCTATATTTGAAGATGTGTGCGACTTGGACCCGCATGCCCCAGGTATAATCTCCCTGGTTAACGCACACCTCACGTCCCCCCCCGACTTCTATGCCTCCATATGTATTAGCCTGGTCAAGAGACCTGAACATTGAACTAGACCCCGGGAATTGGTCAACTATATGGACTAACACCAAATTATCATCACAAAATATCATTGCATCAGAAGCTAACTATAAAGTCCTAACGTGGTGGTACTTGGTCCCTACTAGGATAGCCAAGTTCACCCCATCCTATTCTCCTAACTGTTTCAGGGGCTGTAATGAACATGGCACCCACCTCCACATATGGTGGACTTGCCCGATTGCACAACGCTTCTGGGCGATTTTTATTTCAAATGGCTTCGACCCTAATTGGAGATAATATCACCCCAGATCCCTCCCTTGCCCTACTAAACTATTCCCCGCAAGACTACACAAAGGCACAATTACGTCTCCTCCTTCAACTCACCACTGCTGCTAAGCAGATATTAGCAAGAAGCAGGAAAACCCCAAATCTGAATATCGCTGAAGTTAAAAACAGCCAAGCTATGATACATAGTAAAATAGAAGCCACAATCCTAGATAGAGTCCCTCAACACCTCAAAATTTGGCGGCCTTGGATAGAGCAATTCCTCCCACCTCACTTTGATAAGCTCCTGTGGGAACCCTGACCCTCTCCTAAACTCCTTCCATTACCAACCTATACTTACCGGTCCTATACGAGCCACCTGACCACCACCCCTCTTCCTTCTTTCTAATTCTCTCTTTTCACGTTCTTCAACTCTTCTAACTTCTCCTCACTATCCCTCTCTCCCCCTACTACCCCCTTTTCTGCTCCCTCTCCTTGTCATTCCCTCTACCTGAAATCCCCACTAAGGTAATTTATGTACTCATACATCTATGACTATTGCTGTTACCGCTCTTCACTGTAACAGAGTTCTCCAAGAATCCTGAAGCCATATTTATGTTGGGCCTGGGCCCCAGTTATAGTTGATTTTTTTCCAATGTATAGTAATATTGACACCGTTTTTTGTCACCCTGCGAAACACAATCTGAAAAACTGTCTACTTCTCTGTACCACTTGTTGATATATGCTATGTACCACACTGTGATCTACAATTATACTGTTTGTAACAGTAAATGTTCTTATATTTCCTTGTTTTTTTTTATGCCTGTTACCAATAAAATATTTGAAAAGAAAGCAAGAATTGTCTTTGCTGTAAAAAATTGCAATTATATGTACCTGTCAAACAGGTGCAGAAAAAATACTCTTTAGGTGCCAGGGGCACCTTCCCACCGTAACCCTATAGAGGTGCTCTTGATGAAGGCAAAAAAAATTGCAATTATATGCATATAGTTGGTGTTTTTGCCGCGTTTGATGTGCCTGAGACACAGTTTGCAGATAGCAACAGTGTGATCTGCTTCAGATGTGCTGAAAAAAGCCCAGACAGCTGAGCTTTGGGGAGTGGGCCGGGAGATAACAGCTGCAGAATGTGATGGAATAGGGTGGCTGCTCTTTACTCTTTCTTGATGTCGGCCTCCTTGGGGTTGTGCCGCCTCACCTTCAGTTTCCTCCTCTGCTCTATCTGGCAAGTGACATCAGTGACCTCATCATCATCATCTCCATCTCTTCCATCTTCATCATTATCACTGGAGACAACTTGGCAATACGCTGTGGCTTGGGTAACATGAATGTCTACCAGTGTTCTTCCCTATCACTAGGCTCATGTCCCTGTCATCCTCAACCTCAGAACCAACATCTGAATCCAGTATTGGCTGGGCATCATCAAGGTGCAAGGGGCTGACCCTGTGGTCACATAACTCAGCTGACTCCTCAATGGCTGATGTTGGGGCTATGGCAGGAATAGATGTGGACAATGAGGCAGGTTTATCCACCCTGACAACTGCAGGGGACTGCAAACCTGTCTCTACTTTTGTGACAGAGGAGGAGGAGATTGAGGAAAGTTTAGTAAGCCAGTCCACCACCTCCTCTCCATGCTGTGGCTGGATAGCACAGGCAAACTCACTAAACAGAGAAAATGATGCCATGCCTGAGGACTGACCAGCACGTCCACCTTTGCCTGTGGACAAATTTGTTTCTGGCCCCCTTGCAGTGCCATGGGAGTGTATGCCTCTCCTTGCTGTCCTCCCAGACATTATTGGGAAGGAGGGGGTGGTGCTTATAAGCAAATGTAAAGAAGAAGTTGAAATCTGTACGTAGATGCACTTTAATCAATCTAAAGAGGTGTTTGGTGCACTTTAATTTGAGTAATCACACTGCACAGACACACTCCACGGATACATAATAATATACTGCAATATAATGCACCAAACATACAGTGACACGATATGGCATTAAACTTGCAGTAACGCACACAGAACTATATGGTGTTAAACTGGCAGTAACGCACACAGAAGTAAACAGTGTTAAACTGGCAGTAACGCACAAAACTATATGGCGTTAAACTGGCAGTAATGCACACAGAACTATGTGGTGTTAAACAGGCAGTAACGCACACAGAAGTAAATGGCATTAAACTGCCGATAAGCCCCCCGCCCGCAGACCCCCACAACCACCGGGCACGGTTGTGGGGATGAGGCCCTTGTCCTCATCAACATGGGGACAAGGTGCTTTGGGGGTCTTAGACCCCCAAAGCATCCTCCCAATGTTGAGGGCATGTGGCCTGGTACGGTTCAGGCGGGAGGGGGGGCGCTCTCGTCCCCCCCTCTTTTCCTGCGGCCTGCCAGGTTGCGTGCTCGGATAAGGGTCTGGTATGGATTTTGAGGGGGACCCTACGCCATTTTTTTTTTGGCTGGGTTCCCCCTTAATATCCATCCCAGACCTGAAGGGCCTGGTTATTGAATTTGGTGGGACCCCTACGCTTTTTTTTTATTTTATTTTTTATTTTTTATCAATTACTTTTTTTTTATGAATGATTTTCAACGAATGACTGAAACGACAATACACATTAGCCGCGAGTGATTTTAAATAGCTTTCTTTCCTGCAAAAATTACATTGATACATGTCCCCTGGGGCAGGACCCAGGTCCCCAAACACTTTTTATGACTAACTTTTTTTTAAAAAAAAAATAAATGACTTCAATGACTGTTCTCTATATTAAAAGCACTCGCGGCTATATGAATATCAATTCACATAGCCGCGAGTGCTTTTAAAAGACATTTTAAAAAGCAACATTAAATCCCCGAACACCGGACCCGAACCCGAACATACAGTCAATTGTTCGGGTCCGGGACCCGAACACCCTAAAGTCCGGTACGGACCTGAACTTTACAGTTCGGGTTCGCTCAACCCTAGTCCCTACTCTACACTAATGTATGTATGAATGACACAGTCTCACTACACTATAGTGAAACTATCTGAGCTGTCCCTGCTCTAGCTGCACACTATGCAAAACTGAATGATGGTCCTCCTCACTACAATCACACTATCCATAGACTGACACTAAACTAATATTCTACACTGACAATTGAAGCAAAATAGCACAGTATAGCACACTAACTAACTAATAGCACTGAACAGAGCCCTGTTCTATCTCTTGTCATGCCAAAATCACACTGAAAATGGCTACCATTGAAAGAATACTTTTATACTGTGGGGCGGGAATGAGCCATGATTGGATAAAGTCATGATGACAGTGTCCAATCATGAATCTGACAGTGCTCTGTGCCCTGATTGGCTCAGGCTTTCACTGCTTCAGCCAATCAGGGCTTGCAATGCACTGTTCAGTGGCGCAATGCATTGTGGTAGGTTCAGGGGGCCAAACAAACGACACGTACGATACGTTTGTTCAGCTGTTCGTCAAACCTCTGAACAGTGAAATTTTAGCCGGAACTTATGCTTGGGCCAAACCGTTCGCCCATCCTTACATACATACTGTATTTCTGAGAACAAAGATTTTTCCTTGATAAGACTACTAAAGCATGCCTGTGATGAACATGGGTGTCAGATCCCTGCCCTCCTCGCTAACTCTCAGCTGCTCCCAGCACAAAGATTTTCCAGCTTGCGGAACCACAATCTAGGTGCGAGCAGCCTGAAAGCGATTGTCACTGGGCTAATTATGCAATTAACCATTTAACTGCCACCACCCCCATTTTAAAAGACCGAGACTCGTAATTGTAATATTATAATTTTAGAATAAGCGTCTGCAACACACACTGCCACCACAGACAGTTCTTACTCTATCTACAACAGTAGAGCTCTTTTAAGAGGCAGGTTCGTTTATAGCTTGCACTAAGAGCTTTAGAGACAAGGTTAACACTTTTCAACATAAGGGTTTATTATGAAAAGATCAAAGTTGATGCAAATAAACATTTACAGAAAAAAGATGTTTAAAAAAATAGACAATATACAGCCACAAAGAAATAAGGTAGGATTGTGATAGAAGAATACTTGCAATTAATGTCCGAGGGTTGATCAGAGTTTGATCGATGGGCTTGGTAATCAGTTCTCAAACTTGGAAGATGTTCCTGTATGGTAAAAGGAGAACTAACAATTGTCTTGGCCTCTCCTCTTTTCTGTCAAATCAAAGGGGGTATTGATGACAGCGACCAGTGACCAATCGTCTGGTCATCTTGTTTAGGGGTTGGTTGCTGGGAGGTGTCTACACTCATGACCATGTCCCAGGTACACTTTGTGATACATATATTCATATCTCTGCATCTCTACTGTTTATAGACTGCAAATATCCATATTATTCTTCAGTGTGATATTTCCTTCAAAACAAATATAAACATGCTATGTCTATAATGTCTAGTTTACGAAGGACATAGGGGTGTTTGGACTTGAAATGTTACAAATTATCTGAGGAAACTAAACATGCTGAAATTTCATACTTATTTTACTGTTTAGGTTTTATGTGCATTCAGGTATTTACGACCGGTATCTGCTGGTTCTCTGAATTCAGAGGGTGACAGTTTTACGACAGGCCTGAACATCCTGCCAGGCCGAAATTTGCTGTTTTTACTGACCTAGCCTGGTTCTGCTTTCTCTGTTGAGATAACTGTTCCTTTGAAGTCTAAACCTATAAATTCTTAACACAAGGGAGGAGGGAGGGAGTTCAGATTGTTCTGTAGTATTACGGTTAGCCAAGCTGTCATGGCTGCCCTAAGATTCTCACACAACATGGCCACTAGCTACAGCTTTTCATGTCCAGTGCGTGATATCGTTACAGTGCCTACCAACTAAGGCATATCATTGTAACATTGCAGTCATTCATATTAATAAAATATAAAACCAACATCAACTTTGTTATTATTTTCCAGGATGCCAAAATTATCCAAAAAGTCAGCTGGCATTAGAGAAGACATTCTGCAATGTACAAATACCTGACTGTTCCCTCTTATTTATTCTTTGCAGTGACATAATCTTGCTGATATCATCATACAACATGTATGGCAGACCTTTGATAGACTACTGCAAAAGAGCATAGTGCTACTTCACCACATTAAAATAATCATGCCACTAGTGATAAAGGAACTTATTTGATAGAAAACACATTTGCATTAGAACAAGCTGATTCCTCTGAGATGGGTTCTCCCACATGAGCTATGATTAAGCGCTAAGTTAGCGTGAAACTCATTAGCTGATGATGTTGTTCCCCCACTCATGTGTTTTGGTGTTGCTTCCATAAATATGCTACAATAAAGGTGAGTTTAACTGGACGTGTGGCAAACCAGAACTGTCTTTGCATCTTGGAACCACCACCACCTAGTAGTGTGTTAGAGGAAGTGGAGTCAGGAGACTGAACTTGAGTAGTGTTTGCTTCTATGGGTTCTCCCACATGTATTTTGCATCAGCCAGTCAGCAGATAAAATTAATGTGCACCTTATATAAAGGTAGTGCAGGATTGGCTACTATCTGATCTATGAAGAGGGTAAAAGGTAAGATGATCTTCTGCCTCTTCAGGTATACAGGGGGTCCCTGAGTTACGAACTCGTTAGGGACTGTCCGCCTGTTCTTAACTCGGAAATGTTCATAAGTCGGCCGCGCATGCGCAGACCGACAATTACGGACTTCCGATGTTCAGTCGAATGCCGCTCTGCGCATGCATGGCAAATTATGGACATGTCCGATGTTTGCCGTCATTTTCCGAGGCTCCGTATGGCCGCGCATGCGCAGAACGGCCGAAGGTCCGCAAAAAATGGCGGAGGGTCCCCGCAACGCCCGGTTCGTAAGTAGGGGATGTTCGTAGGTCGGGCGTTCGTAAGTCGGGGACCCCCTGTAGTAGATTTTATAAAAAACAAATACAATATTCACATAACCTTGGTGTTAAAGGGACAGTCTGCACTGCATACCATATTTTGTGTTACCATACCCCACAACCACCCATGATTTCAAGGGCTGTCCTGGGATAAAAGCACAATCCTGATGTCCAGCTGATCCTGGCAGTGTCCCACAGCCAAACACCAGCACTTGGCTCCAACCCCTTTAAAGAGGAAGTAAACCCTGATGGCTTTACTTCCTCTTTTTTTCCCTGCAAAGGTAAAGCATAATGGGCTACTATGCATCGCATAGTATCCCATTATATGTCACTTACCTGACACAGGAGCCTGCAATGTCACTGATGTCCCCTGGTGCACGGAGCCTCCATCTTCTTTGCGGGTATCGCGGCTCCAGTGCTGTTACTGGCCGTAGCCACAATGACGTCACTCCCGCGCATATCGCCGTCAGCAGCGGCATGCTCAGTGTGCCTGCGTGCTGCTGTCTTTGGCGCATGCACCGTACAGCCACTTTAACAAACTGTATAGCGGAGTGATCTCCTGCCTAACACATAGGCGCACATTTATGGCAGCAGGTGGAGGATGAGTAAGAGCAGCAACACAGGATCCCGACTGACCATCAATGTTTTCCTCCCCACCAACAACTCTTCTTCCTGAAATTGGTAGACCAACTCAAATGCATTACTAGTAAGCAGCTATAAACTTTCACCCAGCTGCCTTTGTGAAACACCATGAACATTTTGGAGATATGCTACTTCAAATTTACCTTACCTATCCTTGCTATATGGCAGCTTGTTTAGGAAATCAGTAGAGGGCCAGCCACATTACATTATATTATTATGGCTTTCCATTTCATGCTAGCTTTAATGTTTTTTATAAACTGAATGTGTGCTTTGGCATTGTTATTGCCATGATTGATGCTGCCACTAAGAAACCATTGAATGATTTAAAACAATCCCTGGGTGCTTTCTCTTCTTAGGTAGAGCCTGGCTCCTTTTGTTGGAAACCATCACCACATTTTAAATATTTGCTAAGACTTGAGCACACACAAACAGGAAGATTCTGAGTTTATAGCCAACATTGACAGCAGATACTTTTCCTCTCTCGACCATCAATGTTTGGCATTTTTTCTCCTCCTTTCTCCACCAATGCCAGCTATGTTTGCCTCTTATTGACCACAGACATTGGCCATGTTCCTTAAGGCACATATCCAGTGCAATTTAGCTGCATCCATTTTTTCTCCTTTACAGGTTGTCCCTCTTTCTCAACTTCCGATGTAAGGAAGTATATGTTTCACCCATATTTAAGATGTAACATGAAACATGGTTGCATTCCCCAACCCCATTCTATAACTGTCCCTGACATTCTATAACTGTCCCTGAGAGATCTATGAATGGGAAGGTTACAAGTCCTATCTGCCACCATAGCAGAGAGAATAACAGATCAGGTCAGCAGCGAGGTAGTGATGTCACTGCACTTATAGTCCATTGTTTACTTTCTACAGCCCCATAACAGAAGGTTTGTACCTCCTTGTGAATCTGGCACTGAGGGAAAACAATGCAGGAGCATCTACATTGCACCTGCAATGTGCTGATCATGGTTGCAATGCTTGCAGTAAATTTATAAAAATGTAATTAATGCACATTTTTATTAATGTGGGTGCATGTATAATGTTGTTACAACTATTCCTTTAAAATTAGAAAGAAAAGAGAAACTGCGCCAGGTAGGGTAGCTAAGTATCCCATATGATGGTACTATCACTCCCTAATGAAAAACTACTAAAATAAATAACCAATAAAAATATTGAATATGTATATAAATTGTGTTGAAGTAATAAATATTCCTTGATCATGGGTATCTAGAGAGGTGCATACCATGAAACACACTAAATGGCTAAGTGGTTGGCACAAATACACAGTATGGCAAAACAATGTTTAAACTGTGATCACATAATAAACAGGATGAGGAGAAATCGGAAGAAAAAAGTTCACAAGCTGAATATCATCTGGAAGTTAATTCCTATTCTTATATGACAGAAGTTTGTAGACTTTAAATTCTTGTCACACCGCTGTGCTCCACATCACACAAAAGTGCCACCACCAATATATAATCTCCTTACCAGATGATTGGTAAAAATAAGCCTCTCAGAATGAGCCCATACAGAAATCCTGACTTCAAAGGCGATACCCAAACGAAGTAGTATCCCAGAGCCTGCCAATCACAGCCAGCAGGCTTCCGACCAGACCCAGCGTGATAATCTAAACCAGATAGCAGCACTAGGCGGTGCATCCAAATAATGCCAAAAGGAAGAAAGGGCAGACCATAGTGTGATATTGTTTTTAAAACAGATGAGTCTTTTTATTTAAAATAGTACTCACATTTAAAACGGAAAAAAGGGCATAAACGAGCTCCAAATAGATAGAACAAAGGACGCCGGCCGGCATCAATAACGGACCCTTCCTCCTTCCTGAGACGCTAAACGCGATGACGTCACTGCACACCTGGGAAGGCGTGCAGTGACGTCATCGCGTTTAGCGTCTCAGGAAGGAGGAAGGGTCCGTTATTGATGCCGGCCGGCGTCCTTTGTTCTATCTATTTGGAGCTCGTTTATGCCCTTTTTTTCCGTTTTAAATGTGAGTACTATTTTAAATAAAATAAAAAATCTGTTTTAAAAACAATATGACACTATGGTCTGCCCTTTCTTCCTTTTGGCATTATTTGGATGCACCGCCGAGTGCTGCTATCTGGTTTAGATTATCACGCTGGGTCTGGTCGGAAGCCTGCTGGCTGTGATTGTCAGGCTCTGGGATACTACTTCGTTTGGGTATCGCCTTTGAAGTCAGGATTTCTGTATGGGCTCATTCTGAGAGGCTTATTTTTACCAATCATCTGGTAAGGAGATTATATATTGGTGGTGGCACTTTCGTGTGATGTGGAGCACAGCGGTGTGACAAGAATTTAAAGTCTACAAACTTCTGTCATATAAGAATAGGAATTAACTTCCAGATGATATTCAGCTTGTGAACTTTTTTCTTCCGATTTCTCCTCATCCTGTTTATTATGTGATCACAGTTTAAACATCGTTTTGCCATACTGTGTATTTGTGCCAACCACTTAGCCATTTAGTGTGTTTCATGGTATGCACCTCTCTAGATACCCATGATCAAAGAATATTTATTACTTCAACACAATTTATTTAACCACTTTAGCCCCGGACCAATTGTCAGCTTAAGGACCAGAGGTCTTTTTTCAATTTCGCACTGCACTACTTTAACTGGTAATTGCGCGGTCATGCAATTTTGTAACCAAACGAAATTTGCGTCCTTTTCTTCCCACAAATAGAGCTTTCTTTTGATGGTATTTGATTGCCTCTGTGATTTTTATTTTTTGCGATATAAACGGAAAAGGAGCGAAAATTTTGATAAAAAAAAAAAAAGAGATTTTCTACTTTTTGTTATAAAAAAAATCTAATAAACTCAATTTTAGTCAAACATTTGGGCCAAAATGTATTCAGCCACATGTCTTTAGTAAAAAAAATGCCAATAAGCGTATATTTATTGGTTTGCGCAAAAGTTATAGCGTCTACAAACTAGAGTACATTTTCTGGAATTTACACGGCTTTTAATTTATGACTACCTATCTCATTTCTTGAGGTGCTAAAATGGCAGGGAAGTACAAAACCCCCCCAAATGACCCCATTTTGGAAAGTAGACACCCCAAGCTATTTGCTGAGAGGCATGTTGAGCCCATTGAATATTTTTTTTTTTTAGTCCCAAGGGATTGAATAAAGACAAAAAAAAAAAAAAAAAAATTTTTTTTTTTAAAGTTGTCACTAAATGATATATTGCTCACACATGCCATGGTTATATGTGGAGATGCACCCCAAAATACATTTTGCTGCTTCTCCCGAGTATGGGGATACCACATGTGTGGGACTTTTTGGGAGCCTAGCCGCGCACGGGGCCCCGAAACCCAATCAACGCCTTCAGGGTTTCTAAGGGTGCAAATTTTTGATTTCACTCCTCACTACCTATCACAGTTTTGAAGGCCATAAAATGCCAAAATAGCACAAAACCCCCCCAAATGACCCCATTTTGGAAAGTAGACACCCCAAGCTATTTGCTGAGAGGCATGTTGAGTACATGGAATATTTTATATTTTGCCACAAGTTGCGGGAATATTACAAACTTTTTTTTTTTTTTTTTGCCCAAAGTTGTCACTAAATGATATATTGCCCACACATGCCATGGGCATATGTGGAATTACACCCCAAAATACATTCTGCTGCTTCTCCTGAGTACGAGGATACCACATGTGTGGGACTTTTTGGGAGCCTATCCGCATACGGGACCCCGAAAACCAAGCACCGCCTTCAGGATTTCTAAGGGCATAAATTTTTGATTTCACTCCTCACTACCTATCACTACCTATCACAGTTTTGAAGGCCATAAAATGCCAAGATGGCACAAAACCCCCCCAAATGACCCCATTTTGGAAAGTAGACACCCCAAGCTATTTGCTGAGAGGCATGTTGAGCCCATTGAATATTTTTTTTTTTAGTCCCAAGTGATTGAATAAAGACAAAAAAAAAAAAAAAAAAAAAAAAAATGTATTCAAAAAGTTGTCACTAAATGATATATTGCTCACACATGCCATGGTTATATGTGGAATTGCACCCCAAAATACATTTTGCCACTTCTCCTGAGTACGGGGATACCACATGTGTGGGACTTTTTGGGAGCCTAGCCGCGTACGGGGCCCCGAAACCCAAGCACCACCTTCAGCATTTCTAAGGGTGTAAATTTTTGATTTCACTCCTCACTACCTATCACAGTTTCGAAGGCCATAAAATGCCAAAATTGCACAAAACCCCCCCAAATGACCCCATTTTGGAAAGTAGACACCCCAAGCTATTTGCTGAGAGGCATGTTGAGCCCATAATATTTTTTTTTTTAGTTGTCACTAAATGATATATTGCTCACACATGCCATGGTTATATGTGGAGATGCACCCCAAAATACATTTTGCTGCTTCTCCCGAGTATGGGGATACCACATGTGTGGGACTTTTTGGGAGCCTAGCCGCGCACGGGGCCCCGAAACCCAATCAACGCCTTCAGGGTTTCTAAGGGTGCAAATTTTTGATTTCACTCCTCACTACCTATCACAGTTTTGAAGGCCATAAAATGCCAAAATAGCACAAAACCCCCCCAAATGACCCCATTTTGGAAAGTAGACACCCCAAGCTATTTGCTGAGAGGCATGTTGAGTACATGGAATATTTTATATTTTGCCACAAGTTGCGGGAATATTACAAACTTTTTTTTTTTTGCCCAAAGTTGTCACTAAATGATATATTGCCCACACATGCCATGGGCATATGTGGAATTACACCCCAAAATACATTCTGCTGCTTCTCCTGAGTACGGGATACCACATGTGTGGGACTTTTTGGGAGCCTATCCGCATACGGGACCCCGAAAACCAAGCACCGCCTTCAGGATTTCTAAGGGCATAAATTTTTGATTTCACTCCTCACTACCTATCACTACCTATCACAGTTTTGAAGGCCATAAAATGCCAAGATGGCACAAAACCCCCCCAAATGACCCCATTTTGGAAAGTAGACACCCCAAGCTATTTGCTGAGAGGCATGTTGAGCCCATTGAATATTTTTTTTTTTTTAGTCCCAAGTGATTGAATAAAGACAAAAAAAAAAAAAAAAAAAAAATGTATTCAAAAAGTTGTCACTAAATGATATATTGCTCACACATGCCATGGTTATATGTGGAATTGCACCCCAAAATACATTTTGCCACTTCTCCTGAGTACGGGGATACCACATGTGTGGGACTTTTTGGGAGCCTAGCCGCGTACGGGGCCCCGAAACCCAAGCACCACCTTCAGCATTTCTAAGGGTGTAAATTTTTGATTTCACTCCTCACTACCTATCACAGTTTCGAAGGCCATAAAATGCCAAAATTGCACAAAACCCCCCCAAATGACCCCATTTTGGAAAGTAGACACCCCAAGCTATTTGCTGAGAGGCATGTTGAGTACATGGAATATTTTATATTTTGCCACAAGTTGCGGGAATATTACAAACTTTTTTTTTTTTGCCCAAAGTTGTCACTAAATGATATATTGCCCACACATGCCATGGGCATATGTGGAATTACACCCCAAAATACATTCTGCTGCTTCTCCTGAGTACGGGGATACCACATGTGTGGGACTTTTTGGGAGCCTATCCGCATACGGGACCCCGAAAACCAAGCACCGCTTTCAGGATTTCTAAGGGCATAAATTTTTGATTTCACTCCTCACTACCTATCACTACCTATCACAGTTTTGAAGACCATAAAATGCCAAGATGGCACAAAACCCCCCCAAATGACCCCATTTTGGAAAGTAGACACCCCAAGCTATTTGCTGAGAGGCATGTTGAGCCCGTTGAATATTTTTTTTTTTAGTCCCAAGTGATTGAATAAAGACAAAAAAAAAAAAAAAAAAAAAATTTATTCAAAAAGTTGTCACTAAATGATATATTGCTCACACATGCCATGGTTATATGTGGAATTGCACCCCAAAATACATTTTGCTGCTTCTCCTGAGTATGGGGATACCACATGTGTGGGACTTTTTGGGAGCCTAGCCGCGTACGGGGCCCCGAAACCCAAGCACCGCCTTCAGGATTTCTAAGGGTGCAAATTTTTGATTTCACTCCTCACTACCTATCACAGTTTCGAAGGCCATAAAATGCCAAAATAGCACAAAACCCCCCCAAATGACCCCATTTTGGAAAGTAGACACCCCAAGCTATTTGTTGAGAGGCATGGTGAGTATTTTACAGCTCTCATGTGTTTTTGAAAATGAAGAAAGTAAAGAAAAAAAAAATTTTTTTTTTTTTTTTTTTCAATTTTCAAAACATTGACAAAAAGCGAGATCTGCAAAATACTCACCATACCTCTCAGCAAATAGCTTGGGGTGTCTACTTTCCAAAATGGGGTCATTTGGGGGTGGTTTGTGCCATCTGGGCATTCCATGGCCTCCGAAACTGTGATTGGCAGTGAGGAGTGAAATAAAAAAAAATTACACCCTTAGAAAGCCTGAAAGCGGTGCTTGGATTTTGGGGTCCCGTACGCGGCTAGGCTCCCAAAAAGTCCCACACATGTGGTATCCCCGTACTCAGGAGAAGCAACAGAATGTATTTTGGGGTGTATCTCCACATATGCCCATGGCATGTTTGAGCAATATATCATTTAGTGACAAGTTTTTGTAAAAAAAAATATTATTTTTTTTTTTTTTTCATTATTCAATCTCTTGGGACCAAAAAAAAAAATATTTAATGGGCTCAACATTGCTCTCAGCAAATAGCTTGGGGTGTCTACTTTCCAAAATGGGGTCATTTGGGGGGGGTTTGAACTGTCCTGGCATTTTATGCACAACATTTAGAAGCCTATGTCACACGTCACCCACTCTTCTAACCACTTGAAGATAAAGCCCTTTCTGACACTTTTTGTTTACATGAAAACATATTTTTTTTTTGCAAGAAAATTACGTTGAACCCCCAAACACTATATATATTGTTAAAGCAAAGGCCCTACAGATTAAAATGGTGGGTGTTGCATTTTTTTTTTCCACACAGTATTTGCGCAGCGATTTTTCAAACGCATTTTTTGTGGAAAAAATACACTTTTTTTTATTTTAATGCACTAAAACACACTATATTGCTCAAATTTTTGATGAAATAAAAAATATGATCTTAGGCCGAGTACATGGATACCAAACACGACATGCTTTAAAATTGCGCACAAACACGCAGTGGCGACAAACTACATACATTTTTAAAAGCCTTTAAAAGCCTTTACAGGTTACCACATTAGATTCACGGAGGAGGTCTACTGCTAAAATTACTGCCCTCGATCTGACCTTCGCGGTGATACCTCACATGCATGGTGCAATTGCTGTTTACATATGACGCCAGACCAACGCTTGTGTTCGCCTTTGCGCAAAAGAAGGGGGGGCAGGGGTGCTTTTTTTTTTTTTTTTTTTTAGTTTTTCTTTTTATTTAGCTTTTTTATTTTATTTTTAAACTGTTCCTTCCATTTTTTTTTTTCTTAGTTGTCATTTTTATTGTTATCGCAGGGAATGTAAATATCCCCTATGATAGCAATAGGCAGTGACAGGTACTCTTTTTTTGAAAAAATTGGGGTCTATTAGACCCTAGATCTTTCCTGTGCCCTCAAAGCATCTGACCACACCAAGATCGGTGTGATAAAATGCTTTCCCAATTTCCCAATGGCGCGGTGGGTATGCCCACCATTAGAATACCTCCCTTCATCCACCCACTTCTAATGATGGGCATACATGCACCATTTATATATGCCGAAGCATGGGGGCATCCTCCCGCAAAAAAAGTTATGCCACGTATACATGGTCGAACTTTTTTCGACCGTATGTACGTGGCATTAGGAGCAAAATCGCTCCTCCGCCCTCTGCTGCCCCCATGCTTCGGCATATATGCTCTTTTTTTTAACTGTGGTGGTGAAATCACCTCCTACAGCATTGGAGTCGCGGCTTTATGTATCGTGGGAGCAAACGCTGTTGCTGTCAAGATAAATAAATCCACGCTGCAACTGAATGGCGTACCTGCTAAGCAAATAATGGTTAACATTAAAACAAAGTAACATTACAGTATAACAGTAAGACCTTACCATACCATACCTGCAAAGCAAATACCAAAAAAAAAAACATAGTAAAAAATAAAACATTTTGTTAACGCAACCGGTGCCTAAAATATATATATGCCGAAGCATGGGGGCATCCTCCCGCAAAAAAGTTATGCCACGTACACATGGTCGGACTTTTTTCGACCGTATGTACGTGGCATTAGGAGCAAAATCGCTCCTCCGCCCTCTGCTGCCCCCATGCTTCGGCATATATGCTCTTTTTTTTTAACTGTGGTGGTGAAATCACCTCCTACAGCGTTGGAGTCGCGGCTTTATGTATCGTGGGAGCAAACGCTGTTGCTGTCAAGATAAATAAATCCACGCTGCAACTGAATGGCGTACCTGCTAAGCAAATAATGGTTAACATTAAAACAAAGTAACATTAGAGTATAACAGTAAGACCTTACCATACCATACCTGCAAAGCAAATACCAAAAAAAAAACATAGTAAAAAATAAAACATTTTGTTAACGCAACCGGTGCCTAAAATATATATATGCCGAAGCATGGGGGCATCCTCCCGCAAAAAAGTTATGCCACGTACACATGGTCGGACTTTTTTCGACCGTATGTACGTGGCATTAGGAGCAAAATCGCTCCTCCGCCCTCTGCTGCCCCCATGCTTCGGCATATATGCTCTTTTTTTTAACTGTGGTGGTGAAATCACCTCCTACAGTGTTGGAGTCGCGGCTTTATGTATCGTGGGAGCAAACGCTGTTGCTGTCAAGATAAATAAATCCGCGCTGCAACTGAATGGCGCACCTGAAAACAAAAAAAATGGTTAACAATAAAACATACCTGAAAAGCAAGCATGATAAAACATAATAAAACATTGCAGAATAGAATAGAGTAAAAAAGAGCAACAATAGAGAGAGAACAATAAAACGACAACTATTTTTGGTTTTTTATTTTATATTTTTTTTTTGGGGTTTTTTTTTTTTTTTTACTTTTTTATTTTTTTTTTATTTTTTACACTTTTTTTTTAAACTATAACTATAATTTTAACTGTAACGGTCGGGTCTCAAAATGCGATGGCATTCTTGAGACCCTGTAACTATAATTTTAACTGCAACGGTCGGGTCTCAAAATGCGATGGCATTCTTGAGACCCTGTGAAAGTGTATCCTAGCCTGTGAAATGCTGTACCCTACGCTAATACCTCACTAGTTCGTGGTAGCGTTCAAAGCATTCACCAACGCAGAGACCAGGATTGTCAGGACAGCGTGGACAATAATAACGGGTGTCACGCCTAAATCCGCGCTTGCTACAGACACGACATCTTCTTTGGGGGGCTCGTTGGGTAGGGGTACTCTGGAGGACATGAGGATAATGCCTCTCATGCAGCCGGCTTACTGCATTTGGTAGGGGATGGTGAGGTGTGGAATCGCCTGGATACAGGAGTTCCATGACAACCGCTCCCTGGAATTCAAGGAAGGGTAACGTCCCGCCTGAAGCTCCGTATAGCACATGAGCATTCAGCAAAGCCAATTGGAATAAATAAATAGACACTTTTTTGTACCAGCGTCTAGCCTTACGGACAACTAGGTACGGCGCCAACAACTGGTCGTTGAGGTCCACCCCCCCCATATTAAGGTTGTATTCGTGGATACAGAGGGGTTTCGTCACAACACCAGCCGCCGTACGAATTTGGACTGTCGTGTCTGCATGAAGGGAGGTAAGAACGAAAAACATTCCTATTATCCCTCCACTTCACAGCGAGCAAGTTATTACACTTCAAGCAGGCTCTCTCCCCCAGCCTAAGACGGGAATCTACAAGCCGCTGGGGAAAGCCCCGGCGATTAGGTCGCACGGTGCCACATGCTCCAATCTGATGATCAAACAAGTGACTAAACAGTGGCACGCTCGTGTAATAATTGTCCACGTACAAGTGGTACCCCTTTCCGAATAAGGGTGACACCAAGTTCCACACTATCTTGCCAGCGCTCCCTATGTAATCTGGACAGTTCTCCGGCTCTACGTGACTATCTTTTCCCTCATAAACCGAAAAGCTCCACGTATAGCCTGTTGCCCTGTCACAGAGCTTGTAGAGCTTGACCCCGTATCTGGCACGCTTGCTGGGAAGGAACTGTTTGAAAGACAAGCGGCCAGAAAACTTAATCAGGGACTCGTCAACGCAGACAACTTGATTGGGCGTAAACAAGGCTGCAAAACATTGGTTGAAGTGGTTTATGAGGGGCCGAATTTTGTAGAGCCGATCAAATTCAGGGTCTCCACGAGGACGACAAAGTTCATTGTCACTGAAGTGCATGAACCGCAAGATCTGTTCGTATCGTGCCCTGGACATGGAGGCAGAGAACACGGGCATATGGTGGTGCGGTGAGGTGGACCAATAAGACCTCAGCGTCGGGAATTTGTGTATGCCCATGTTGAGGGAAAGGCCCAGAAAGGTCTTAAATTCGGAAACCGTAATTGGTTTCCAATCTCTGGCAAGGGAAGGCACTTGGGGATTAGCGGCGATGTGTTGACCAGCGTATATATTACTTTGGTCCACAATAGATCTATAGAGATCTTCCGTGAAAAACAGCGAATAAAAATCGGATGGCTTAAAATCAGCTGTTTCCACCTGAATACCGGGTTGGCCAGTGAATGGGGGAAGTACGGGTTCTGCAGAAGTGGTGGGCACCCAATCAGGATTGGCGAATTCTGCAGGAAGGACACTATGTGATCGACGGGCCTGCCTTTGTCTTCTTCTTGGTGGCAGCGGGACACTACTTGTGCTTGCCACCTCGCCAGCTTGAACTGCACTTATGGGACTCGCCACGTCACCAAGTGTTACTGCAGTGCTGGTTTGACTACGTCCAGGGTGTACTAGGCCGCTGGTGCTTGCCAGTTCACCAGAAGGAATAGCGGCGCTAGTACTTCTCTGCTCCATACGAGAGACCTGCGGTTCCTGCACCTCAACAACATCAGAAGATCGGGATCGGGTACGCCTGACCTTAGCAGGGACCACACCTTCGTCGCCAGAGCTATCTGTCATGGAGCCGCTGTCGTCTACTGGATCGTATTCTGAGCCTGATTCTGACAGATGAGTGACCTCCTCTTCACTATCTGACATACTCAGAAACAAGTAGGCCTGTTCACTAGTGTACTTGCGATTTGCCATTTTGGGCTCTAAATTTAGTAGTACACTAGTGAGATTCACAGGAAAAAAAGCTCCTAGGCTGCTGGCGAATGAATCAAAACGCTACCAAAAAAAAACTGTTAGCGATCGCAGGGATCAGGCCTGACTCTGCGAACGCTGCAGTTATGTGTGCTTAGTGTTTTGGAAGTGACAGTGATCGATCGATACTGCACTTGGGTGGGCTGGGCTGGGCTGGGCGGAGGGGGGGGGGGAAAACGCAGGTGCTAGCAGGTATCTGGGCTGATCCCGCTAACAATGCGTTTTTTGGAACCCTAAACTGCTGGGACGCTAGTATAGATCTGATCAGATCAGATATTGATCTGTTCAGATACTATACCACTAAGGGAGGTGTATGCTTTGCGCGTGGGTGTTTGCGGTACTGGCACTAACCTGGGGCGACGCAGACCTTATTTGACCCTAACACCTAATTGATATCACCCGCCGGGCGATCAGGGGGTTAAACCGATAGTTGGGTAATAAATGGCGGGTGCCCTGACAGTATAAAAAAACAAGCTAACTAACCAGCGTCACCCGTAACAGTTATACGGTGATCACTGGTGAAAGGGTTAACTAGGGGCAATCAGGGGGTTAAAACCTTTATTAGGTAATATATGGGGGTACCTGACACTATATAAAAACCTGACGGGGAACCTAAATAACTAAATAACTAACTGGCTAACCAGCGTCACCAGTGACACTTATACTGTGATCACTGGTGAAAGAGTTAACTCTAGGGGCAATCAAGGGGTTAAAACCTTTATTTAGGTTGTAATATGGGGGTACCTGACCTATAAACCTATTTATAATCCTATATAAACCTGGCGGTTACCTAAAAAAAAAACTGGCTACCTAGCGGCACCAGTGACACTAATAGAGCGATCAAAAAAACGATCGCTTAGTGACACTGGCAAAAGGGGGTGAAAGGGTTACCTAGGGGGCAATCAAGGGGTTAAACCTTTATTGGGGGGGGGGTAGGGGGCTACCTTGGACCTAAAGGGGCCTAAAACTAACTGCCCTGACAGTTATTGCAGTCACACTGACACTAAATGCAGTGATCAGTAAAATAAATGATCACTGCAATCAGTGACACTGTGACAGGGGGGGCAGGGGGTGATCTGGGGGGTGATCAGGGGGTGACAGGGGGGTGAAATGTGTGCCTATGTGTACCTGGTGTCAGTGTAGTGTTTGTGCACTTACTTGATGTCTTCTCCGCTCGGCGTCCCGGTCAGAAAGACCGACACGAGGAGCGTGACATCACTTCCCCTTGCCTGTGTTTACAATTACACAGGAAGGGGAAGGAAGCGGACGAATCCTATTGGCCAGAGCGATCGGGAGGGGGTGGCCAGAAACGACTGGCCGTTACCTCGTCCCGCATCGCTTCTGAAGCCATCCCGACCGTCCCCGCCGGCGGAGGGGGGTCCGATCGGACCCCCCAACCGCCGGAAGAATGTCACGTACAGGTACGTGATTCTGCCTGTACGTGCCATTCTGCCGACGTATATATACAGGGGGCGGTCGGGAAGTGGTTAACCCTGGTTCCCGTTCTCGGCTGCCATTGCGCATGCGCAAGCGCGCGCGTGCACGCGCGCGGCGCCAGCAGACGGGGGCGAGCGTGCGCGGACGGGTGCGCGCCTCCATTGGCGCCAGTGAGGCTATTTAAACCCTCCTGTGACTGACGGTCCCCGCTGTCTGCTCTACAACGTTCTGTGTTTGAAACCTGATCTGAAGTCTGTTTACCTATATCTGACCCGGCTATCCTTGACCATCCGCTCTGTCCCTGTGTATCGACCTTGGCTTGTTTGTGACCATCCTCTTGTCTTCTCCACCTGTACTGTGCTGCCAGCCTGATACCCGACCCGGCCTGTCTGACCATCCCAGAGCCAGCTCACCTGTTGTTCCGGTCTGCATACAGATCCAAGTCTGCCTGTTGTTCCAGTCTGCATACAGATCCAAGTCTGCCTGTTGTTCCAGTCTGCATACAGATCCAGCTTACCTGTTGTTCCAGCCTGCACACAGATCCAGCTTACCTGTTGTTCCAGCCTGCACACAGACCCAGCTTACCTGTTGTTCCAGCCTGCACACAGATCCAGCTTACCTGTTGTTCCAGCCTGCACACAGATCCAGCTTACCTGTTGTTCCAGTCTGCATACAGATCCAGCTTACCTGTTGTTCCAGCCTGCACACAGATCCAGCTTACCTGTTGTTCCAGCCTGCACACAGATCCAGCTTACCTGTTGTTCCAGCCTGCACACAGATCCAGCTTACCTGTTGTTCCAGCCTGCACACAGATCCAGCTTACCTGTTGTTCCAGCCTGCACACAGATCCAGCTTACCTGTTGTTCCAGCCTGCACACAGATCCAGCTTACCTGTTGTTCCAGTCTGCATACAGATCCAAGTTTGCCTGTTGTTCCAGTCTGCACACAGATCCAAGTCTGCCTGTTGTTCCAGTCCGTTTACAGCTATCTACTTACCTCATCCGCTGAGCTTATCCAGGAAGCTCTTGTTCCGGTCTGACCATTCCTGCCAGGCACCTGTGCCCCTCCTGACTCCTGGTCCTACTGTCCCATCATCAGGGGACCGGCGAGCGGGAGCCGCAAGGGAGGCCCTTCTCTGCCAATCAGACTCACCACTACCAGGGAGCGTGACAGTAGCAGACAGCCATGTCTGAGTCTGAGCAGGGGGCCTCTCCTATGGAAGGTCTGTGCCAACACCTGGCGGGACTGACCGAGGCGGTAAAGAATCTCCAGCAGGGATATACCCGGTTGGAAGAACGGGTGCTGGCCCTACCACCAACAGCCCCATCTGGGGGAAGTCCAGGACCTTCAGTGGTAATGCTCCCTCCAGAGCCCCGGGTACCAATCCCTGAGAGATTCTCGGGTGCCCGCAACCTCTTCCGTAACTCCTGTGAACTGTTTTTTGCACTACAGCCACGTACCTTTTCCCTGGAAGCCACCAAGGTGGGCTTCGTGATCTCCTTACTCTCCGGAGACCCGCGGACCTGGGCCCACCGCCTCCTAGAGCAGAAGGACCCCGCACTGGCCGGTCTCAATTCATTTTTTGACACTATGGCTCAACTCTATGAAGACCCCCAACTCGCTGCCACCGCAGAGACCACTCTGCGCGCCCTCCAGCAGGGGCGAAGGCCTGTAGAAGACTATGTCGCGGACTTTAGGCGCTGGGGTGCGGATACCCAGTGGAACGACGCGGCTCTGCGTCACCAGTTCTGCCTAGGACTTTCTGAGGCACTAAAAGATGAGTTGGCGAGAGTTGGGGTACCCCAGACCCTGGACACTCTGATCAACCTGGTCATTCAGATTGACCGACGACTAAGGGAACGCAGGACGGAACGTGCATCTGGTTTCCCTCGTCCTACCTGGATGCTCCCCAAGGCCCCAAGTCACCTGCAGACTGGTTCGGCCAATCGACCTGTAACCCTCCCTGATTCCTCCGAGCCCATGCAGTTAGGGCTCTTGAGGCCTTCTCTAACTCCTGAGGAACGGCAACGTCGTTGGGTCAACAACTTGTGCCTCTACTGTGGTGAGCCCGGGCACTACGTAAGGAACTGTCCGGTCAAGGCTCGTAAGTGCCCTCTCATGCCTGCTAGCTCTATGGACTCCTCAATCCAGGTCTCCTCTCACCTTGCCCTTTCTGTCTCGTTGCAGCTTCCGGGAAGAATCCTCCAGGTACCCGCCATTATTGATTCCGGGGCATGCAGCTGTTTCATGGACTCTTCTTTTGCTGCCCAACACCGGATCTCCCTTCAGCCTAAATCCCAGGGACTGTCAGTTTACCTGGCGGATGGCTCCTCCATCCGTTCAGGCCCGGTTACGCAAGAGACCATCCCACTGCCCATGACCATCTCGGACAACCACCAGGAACTTCTTTGCATGGACATTATTTCCTCTCCATTGTCCCCTATAATCCTGGGCATGCCGTGGCTGAAGGCCCACAACCCAGTCATCGACTGGGCCACTGGGATGGTCTCCTTCTCCTCTCAGTACTGTCAGATGTCTTGCAGACCTCTTAATTCCTCCCACCTGGCTACTCTACTAAGTGGGGACTCTGAGGTGGACCTCCGTCGGGCCATTCCCCAGGCCTACCACGACTATCTAGACGTCTTCAGTAAACAGGCAGCAGAGGTGCTCCCACCTCACAGGGCTTATGACTGCCCAATCGAACTTTTTCCTGGAGCAGAGATCCCCTTTGGAAGGGTCTTCCCCCTGACAGAAGTGGAGCAAGGCAAACTGAAGGAGTACATTGAGGAGAACCTCCGAAAAGGCTTCATCCGCCCATCTACCTCTCCTGCAGGCGCGGGCATATTTTTCGTGGAGAAAAAAGATCACACCCTTCAGCCCTGTGTGGACTATAGAGAATTGAACAACATTACGGTTAAGAACCGTTACCCTCTCCCGTTGGTCCCTGAACTCTTCCAGAGGCTTGGCACGGCCACCATCTTCACGAAGCTTGACCTACGGGGGGCCTACAATCTGGTTCGGATTAAAGATGGGGATGAGTGGAAGACGGCCTTTCGGACACGGTATGGGCATTACGAATATCTCGTGATGCCCTTCGGCCTGTGTAATGCCCCCGCAACCTTCCAATACTTCATTAACGACGTACTTCGGGACTTCCTGGACTTGTTTGCCGTAGTATATCTGGATGATATCTTGATTTTCTCCCCCTCTTTAGAGACCCATCGCAGACACGTCAAGGAGGTCCTGGGACGGCTCCGTATCCACGGTCTGTATGCCAAGGCAGAGAAATGCCAGTTTGAACAGGAGAGTATTCCCTTCCTTGGGCTAATCATCTCAAGTACAGGCATCAAGATGGACCCCCAGAAGATTTCTGCCATCTTGGAATGGCCCACTCCGGCAGACAAAAAGGGCATCCAACGGTTCATTGGCTTTGCCAATTTCTACCGCAAGTTCATCAGGGGGTTTTCCGCCATTGTGGCGCCTATCACCCAACTGACCAAACAAGGGACCCGGTTCCGGTGGTCTTCCGAGGCCCAGGAGGCCTTTTGATGCC
>CM053028.1:258819334-258993703 GCA_028564925.1 Lithobates sylvaticus
GGTGTGTTCTCTGTACAGAGAAACACGGATCGGTCTCCTCCCCTTGTGAGTCCCCTCCCCCCACAGTAAGAATCACTCCCTGGTAACATAATTAACCCCTCCCCGCCCCCTAGTGGTTAACCCCTTCACTGCCAGTGTCATTTATACAGGAATCAATGCATTTAAATAGCATTGATTGCTGTATAAATGACAATGGTGCCAAAAATGTGTCAAAAATGTCCAATGTGTCCGCCATAATGTCACAGTCACAATAAAAATCGCTGATCACCGCCATTACTAGTAAAAAAAAAAAATATTAATAAAAATGCTATAAAACTATCCCCTATTTTGTAAACACTATAACTTTTGTGCAAACTAATCAATAATCACTAATTGCGATTTTTTTTTTACCAAAAATATGTAGAAGAATACGTTTAGGCCTAAACTGAGGAAAAAAAATTTTGGGGGATATTTAGTATAGCAAAAAGTAAAAAATATTGTTTTTTTTTTTTTAATTTGTCGCTCTTCTTTTGTTTATTGCGCAAAAAATAAAAAACGCAGAAGTGATCAAATACCACCAAAAGAAAGCTCTATTTGTGGGGAAAAAATGATAACAATTTCATTTGGGTACAGTGTTGTATGACCGCTCAATTGTCATTCAAAATGCGTCAGCGCTGAAAGCTGAAAAATGGCCTGGTCAGGAAGGGGGTGAAAATGCCCTGTACTGAGGTGGTTAAAACAGTGAAAAATCTAATATAATTTTGCTTTTACTTTTATATACAATCATCTTATACAGGTTTAGGTTTCTACATGCAGGAGTGATAGAGATTATCTATATTTAAAGACAAGAGAAAACAAACTGTCTGTAAAAGATTTAAATTGTAACCGTATTTAGCTCGATAAACCTTTTTGGTATTCTCTCTTAATCATTAATACAACTTATCCAACTTCCCCAACGCGATCTTTCATAAGCACCATAATTCATTGTTACTACTACTTTCAAGCCTAATCTCAACAAATCCATTTGTATGAACGCTATCATCAACATTGCCTATCTCATTTATTTCAGATCAGCAAGACAAGCCTGAGGGAAGAGCGCAGTGCAGCCCGCACTCGCCTGTCCTTATTTCGGAGGGCCTGGAGATTGAGCCAGAGCTGACCCCTGTGATTCACCGGACTCCTGCCTTCTAACCATGGTCAGAGGTCATGGGCTAAGGTTCTCGCATGCTGACACCATCTGATTCTGCCCCCAGTGTGCCTGTGCTGCAGGAGCCACAGCTGATGCCACCTCCTGCCCTGATGCTACCTACTGCTGTACCGCCTGGCCCAACTGTGCAGGAACTCATTCAGAGGGTGCTTACAGAACTAAGGAGGTTGTCAAATGACAACAGAAGGATGTCACAGGATATCCTGAGGCTTACGCGGACCATTCATCTGTTGGGCAGACAACAAACTGACTTTTTAGAAATAATGTTGGCCCGAGTAAACCAACAGCACCACCAGGCAATGGAGCAATTCCGGATTTCTTTACTTGAAGCTATTTCCTGACACATTGCTCCATTGCCTGCGAGCTCCTCTGCAACTCTAAGTAGCAGAGAACACTCTCTTTCTAAAAGCTGAGGGCTACACCTTCTTCTGCCCCAGGACCCATGCCAGCTCAGCTCGCATTTTTAGTCCGCATGCAGACTGGATGTTTTTACAGTTGCTTGTTTTGGCTTCAGACGTTTTTTTCTGCAGCCGATTAACTCCCCAGCATGTTATCCTATGTGTCCATGCACAAATAGGCTATTATCAGCAGTTTTTGGCAGGGGAATTTTTGTGCTGTACTCAGCGTTTATCAATGTTTTTGACCCATAAGCTTTTGTGGGAATAAAAAAGACGTCAATTTTGTTTGGGTGCACTTGAGCAACGCAGTGCTGAATTGCAAAAAGTGCTCTGGTCAGGAAGGGGGTAGAATCCTCTGGGGCTGAAGCCCATACCACTACCCCACCTCCACCTTGCTGGCGTCTGAGTTGATGTGGAGCTCTGTGCCTGTTACTGATCCAGCCACAGGCCCATCCATCTGGTCTGTCAAGAGTCACTCTCATCTCATCAGTCCATGAAATCTTAGAAAAATCTGTCTTCAGATATTTCTTGGCCCAGTCTTGATGTTTTAACTCATGTGTCTTGTTCAGTGGTGGTTGGGTTTTAGCCTTTCTTACCTTGGCCATGTCTCAGAGCACTGAACACCTTGTACTTCTGGGCAATCCAGGACGGTTGAAATTCTAGAATATGACAGCACTGGAGGTTAATGGGTTCCTAGTAGATTCACAGTTGATTTTTCTCAAATCTTTGGCAGTTAATTTGCTCCTTTTTTCTCAAAATGTTTCTTGCGACCCTGTTGACTGTTTGCAACAAAATGTTTGACAGTTCTATGATCATGCCACAATATCTTAACAACTTCAAGAGTGCTGCATCCCTCTGAAAGACTTTTTAACATTTTTGACTTTTCAGAGTCAGTTAAATTTATTTTTTGGCCCATTTTGCCTGAAGAAAAGAAGCTGCCTAATAATTATGCACACCTTGATACAAGGTGTTAATGTCATTAAGCCACATTCTCCCTCAGTACACCTGATATGCTTAAATCCAATAATCATTCAAGTTTATACAGCTTGAAGTTGGACAATGTGCATAAAAATGACGATTTAGTCAAATTACTCATTTGCCTCATAATCGTGCACCCAGTGTATGTAACTCAGACCTCTGCTTTTAATTAGAATCAGATAAACCTTTATCAGAGACTTCCGCAAAACCTGCCCGAATAAGCAGATAATCAGATTTCAAACGCCTTTCATAGACAAACTACTTAAAGAGCAAAAGTACTCAATTACTGACATCTACAGACCACTACTTTTTTTTTACAAAGCCTCTACACCTCACATCTGTACAATCTTGGAGTATTGACTTTCCTGGAGAGGACATCCTGGATAATATCCTCGAAGGCTTTAACATTATCCAAAAGCTGGTGATAAATGAATCCTGGAGGGAAACTCAGTTCAAACTCCTACACAGAGCCTATGTTCCTTTTTCCACCAAACACTCTACACATCTGGTGGCAACTTGTACTTGGTGCTCAGCCCTAAGACCATCTTTACTCCATCATCTTTGGACATGCTCAGCCATCTCCAACTACTGGGATTGAGTCCTGTCATTTATCTTTGGAGTAACCAACTACCGAGGACCCCTTACGTCTGCTGTTTAGATGTCCAAAGATGAGGAACCTCTCAGATGGACTTAAAACTTTGAAGCTCCAGCTCCAGAAGCTCAATGATTGCCACCAGTGGACTCTCATATGTCTCCTAGATGCTCGCTTAAACATCTTTAAGCATTGGATCTCTGCAACAACGCCCACCATCTCGGAAATCAAGAGAGACCTTAAAACACTATTTAGAGAAAAACTGTACACCACAATGCAAAATTCCAACTATATTAAACGCTTTGAATCCAGATGGCGCTCCTTCATTGATAAGAGTTTAATGACATCTGAGGAATCATCACTACAATCTCCATCTATTTTGGCACCTATTGGAACTAGGACTCATACAACCGATTCCCCAAAATCAATCAATTGATCAACAAGTTGTTGGTATCTATTAGGACTTGATCCCCCATTCATATATCAGCATACCATTAAATGTACTTACCATCCTTTGAACTCCTGGCCACCCAGCAAGCTCGGGAGGCTATTGGTTCATGGTATCCTCTCTTCACTTATCCTCTTTCTTCTTTCTCTTCTATTCTATACTTTCTTTTACCCCCTATTTCGAATATTTGTAACAACATTCCAACAGTTACTTGATTTTGACAATACTTAAGGGTCTAAGACCCACTGTTTCTCTAACCTCCCTTACAGGTTTCCCCGAGTGTGGCTTGGGGTTAAATTTCAGCACCATTAGCGGTAACCCTGAGCCACACTCGGGACTGCATTGCAGGATCCTGGTGCAGTGTACTTACCTTGTCCCCAGGATCCTGCAATGTCCCCCCCCTGCTGTGTCTGTGGGCTCTGTCCTTCATCTGATGCCTCTGTGTGCCCGGCTCCGTTCCCTGCGAGGCATAATGGGGTGGAGCCCGGCGGCAAGTTCAAAAATGTTTTAATTCATAATACATACAGTACAGTGTAATCTTACAGATTACATTACTGTATAAAATTATTTCACATCCCTTTTTTCCAGTGGCGGCTGGTGAAGTTTTAGTATGGGGGGGGCGCAAGACCCCGTCCCTCCACATTTGGCCCCTCCCATGTCTCATTAGCCACACCCCTTATATAATCCACATCATATACCAGGCTGCACATTATACACAGGTCTCGGCACATCATATACCAGGCTGTACATTATACACAGGGCTCTGCACATCATATAACAGGCTTTACATTATACACAGGGCTCTGCACATCATATACCAGGCTGCACATTATACACAGGGCTCTGCACATCATATACCAGGCTGCACATTATACACATGGCTCTGCACATCATATACCAGGCTGCACATTATACACAGGGCTCTACACATCATATACCAGGCTGCACATTATACATGGGCTCTGCACATCATATACCAGGCTTCACATTATACACCGGGCTCTGCACATCATATAACCAGGCTTCACATTATACACCGGGCTCTGCACATCATATACCAGGCTTCACATTATACACCGGGCTCTGCACATCATATACCAGGCTTCACATTATACACCAGGCTCTGCACATCATATATCAGGTAACAAAGCCTGGGGAATGCCCAGGGAAAAACCAAGCCTACTTAACCACTTGCTTACTGTGCACTTAATCACCCTTCCTGCCCAGACCAATTTTCAGCTTTCGGTGCTCTCACACTTTGAATCACAATTACTCAGTCATGCAACACTGTACCCAAATGATTTTTTTGTCCTTTTTTTCCCACAAATAGAGCTTTCTTTTGGTGGTATTTGATCACCTCTGGGTTTTTTATTTTTTGCGCTATAAATGAAAAAAGACGGAAAATTTTGAAAAAAAAAAAACGAATTTTTCTTAGTTTATGTGATAAAATTTTGCAAATTATTAATTTTTCTTCATAAATTTTGGCCACAATTTATATTGCTACATATCTTTGGTAAAAATAACCCAAATTAGTGGATACTATTTGGTCTTTGTGAAAGTTATAGAGTCTACAAGCGGTGGTGCGAATCATACAAAATTGATCACATCTGATGTACTGGTGACCTATCTCATTTCTTGCGACCCAAACAAGCCAGGAAAGTACAAATACCCCCCAAATGACCCCTTTTTTGAAAGTAGACATTCCAAGGTATTTAGTAAGAGGCATGGTGAGGTTTTTGATGTTGTAATTTTTTTCCCACAATTCTTTGCAAAATGAAGAATTTTTATTTTTTATTTTTTCCCCACAAAATGTTCATTGTAATAGGTTATTTCTCTCACATGGCATGTGTATACCACAAATGACACCCCAAAATACATTCTGCTACGCCTCCTGAGTATTACGATACCACATGTGTGGGACTTTTACACAGCCTGGCCACATACAGAGGCCCACCAGTGAAGTAGCACCATCAGGCGTTCTACATGCATAAATGACACATCTCATTTCTCAACCACCTATTACACTTTTGAAGGCCCTGGAGCACCAGGACAATGGAAACGCCCACAAAGTGACCCCATTTTGGAAAGCTAACACCCCAACGTATAATCTATGAGGCATAATGAGTCTTTTGAACGGTTCATTTTTTTCCAGAAGTTTTGGGAAAATGTGGAAAAAAAAAATGAAAACGCATTTTTCTTACGCTAAGTTGTTCATTTATAAGATATTTCCAACACATAGCATGTACATAGCAAAAATTACACCCCAAAATACATTCTGCTACTCCTCCTGAGTATGGCGATACCAAATGTGTGAGACTTTTACACAGCCTGGCCACATACAGAGGCCCGCCAGTGAAGTAGCACCTTCAGGCGTTCTACAAGCATAAATGACACATCTCATTTCTCAACCACCTATTACACTTTTGAAGGCCCTGGAGCACCAGGACAATGGAAACGCCCACAAAGTGACCCCATTTTGGAAAGCTAACACCCCAACGTATAATCTATGAGGCATAATGAGTCTTTTGAACGGTTCATTTTTTTCCAGAAGTTTTGGGAAAATGTGGAAAAAAAATGAAAACGCATTTTTTTTACGCTAAGTTGTTAATTTATAAGATATTTCCAACACATAGCATGTACATAGCAAAAATTGCACCCCAAAATACATTCTGCTACTCCTCCTGAGTATAGCGATACCAAATGTGTGAGACTTTTACACAGCCTGGCCACATACAGAGGCCCGCCAGTGAAGTAGCACCTTCAGGCGTTCTACAAGCATAAATGACACATCTCATTTCTCAACCACCTATTACACTTTTGAAGGCCCTGGAGCACCAGGACAATGGAAACGCCCACAAAGTGACCCCATTTTGGAAAGCTAACACCCCAACGTATAATCTATGAGGCATAATGAGTCTTTTGAACGGTTCATTTTTTTCCAGAAGTTTTGGGAAAATGTGGAAAAAAAATGAAAACGCATTTTTTTTACGCTAAGTTGTTAATTTATAAGATATTTCCAACACATAGCATGTACATAGCAAAAATTGCACCCCAAAATACATTCTGCTACTCCTCCTGAGTATGGCGATACCAAATGTGTGAGACTTTTACACAGCCTGGCCACATACAGAGGCCCGCCAGTGAAGTAGCACCTTCAGGCGTTCTACAAGCATAAATGACACATCTCATTTCTCAACCACCTATTACACTTTTGAAGGCCCTGGAGCACCAGGACAATGGAAACGCCCACAAAGTGACCCCATTTTGGAAAGCTAACACCCTAACGTATAATCTATGAGGCATAATGAGTCTTTTGAACGGTTCATTTTTTTCCAGAAGTTTTGGGAAAATGTGGAAAAAAAATGAAAACGCATTTTTTTTACGCTAAGTTGTTCATTTATAAGATATTTCCAACACATAGCAAGTACATAGCAAAAATTACACCCCAAAATACATTCTGCTACTCCTCCTGAGTATGGCGATCCCAAATGTGTGAGACTTTTACACAGCTTGGCCACATACAGAGGCCCAACATCCATGTAGCACCATCAGGTGTTCTAAAGGCATAAATTACACATTTCATTTCCTGAGTACCTATCACATTGTTGAAGGCCCTGGAGCACCAGGACAATAGAATTACCCACAAAGTGACCCCATTTTGGAAAGAAAACACCCCAATGTATATTCTATGAGGCATAATGAGTCTTTTGAACATGTAATTTCTTTCCACAAGTTTTTGGAAAATGTGGAAAGAAAATTAAAACCAATTTTTTTCTTACAAAGTTGTCAATTTAGAAGATCTTTATAACACGTAGAATGTACATAGCCAAAATTACACCCCAAAATACATTCTGCTACTCGTCCTGAGTATGGCGATACCCCATGTGTCAGACTTTTCCACTACCTGGCCACATACAGAAGCCCAACATGCAAGTAGCACCTTTAGGCTTCTAACACATAGCATGTATACACCAAGAATTGCACCCCAAAATACATTCTGCTGAGCAAAGGGTAAAAAAAAAGGCTCACCTGTGGTTCTAGCAGGCAGGAATACCGTTCCAGAGCAGTCAAAGTTCAGTTCAGGTAACAGGCATAGGTATGGCTAGTTCAGGTAACAGGCAAAGGCATGGCCAGTTCAGGTGCCAGGCAAAGGCATGGCCAGTTCAGGTGCCATGCAAAGGCACGGCCAGTTCAGGTGCCATGCATAGGCACGGCCAGTTCAGGTGCCATGCAAAGGCACGGCCAGTTCAGGTGGCAGGCAGAGGCATGACCAGTTCAGATGGCAGCAGGTGGCACTTTGTACATTAGGCCTTGGTCAGGTAAGACCTGAGGACAGGGGTAGAGGCTTCTTCCCACCCAAATCTCTACGAAGCCTCCGAGTCTCCAGACCCTAATCCGAGAAAACAAAACCTGGAGAAAAATGTTTTCTCCACTCGGAAAACCTTTTCTGGAGCCCCTCACATGTGAGACCCCTGTGCTGTACAGTGGCAGGGCAAATGATCAGTTCAGGAGGCAGGCAAAAAGAATGGTCATTTAACAGGCCGAGGTCAATTCACGTTGAAGGCAGAAAGATGTTTGGCAGAGGCATAGTCGTTAACAGTCCGGGTCATTCACAGAAATGGCAGAAAGTGGAAACTGGAAAAAAGTCATCTAATAGTGCAGTGAAGTATGATAGCTTCGAAAGCACGTTCCAATACAGAGGCCTGGATGGGAGGGACAGTCGGGACAGTAGTATCGGGTGTCGCGGCGATTTCCCCTACTTGAACACACACGACATTTTTTTTGGGGTTTGCGACCTGTTTGGGTAGGAGGGAGAAGTTCAGGAAAGTGCCTTTCATGGAGTCTGGATACTTCATCAGAGCGAATTAGTTGAGTGGGTTGGCCATGGGGATAGATGAGGGCTGTGAGGACGTCTTCTTGAAATCTTAGATAGGTCATGGAACTTTGGGTGCACTTAGAAAAAATAATATAGGAATTGAACATGGCTAGTTGCATCAAATAAATGGCGACTTTTTTGTACCAAAAAAGCGATCTCCTGGTGGCCAAGTAGGGCTGCATCATCTGGTCGTTCATATCCACCCCCCCCATGTATAGGTTATACTCGTGGATACATTTTGGCTTCTGGACGGCGCCTCTTCTTCTCTGCAGTTCCACCAAGGTGTCGTTGTGTATTGTGGAAAGGATGTAGACGTCTCTTTTTTTGTCTCGCCACTTCAGCGCTAGTACCTCTTCAGTCCGCATACTGGCCTTTTCACCCGTCTTCAAGTTCTTGGTGACCAATGTCTGTGGAAAGCCTTTGCGGTTGGTCCGCGCTGTCCCACAGGCCACAGTCTGCTTTAGGTAGAGATGGCGGAAAAGTGGGAGACTTGTGTAGAAATTGTCTACATATAGGTGATAACCTTTCCCAAGCAGTGGTTGGATCAGCTGCCAGACAATTTTGCCACTTGTTCCCATGTAGGTAGGGCATCCAGGGGGGTTTAGCTTTTTGTCTTTTCCCTCATAAATTATGAAATCATATGTGTAGGCCGTGGCCCTGTCACACGCCTTATAAAATTTTACCCCACGTCTGGCTCGTTTACTGGGCATGTATTGTTGGATTCCAAGTCTTCCAGTGAAGTGTAATAGTGACTCATCTACACAGATATTTTTATCTGGGGTAAACAGTCGTTTGAAGCTGGCGCAAAAAAAATTGATTAGGGGCCGAATTTTGAATAATTTATCATAACTGGGATGATTTCGAGGGAGGCATTGGGCATTGTTATTGAAATGTAAAAATCGCATTATCATTTCATAACGGGTTCTGGGCATCATTGATGAATAGATCGGCATGTGGTGGATATGTAGGGTAGACCAGTAGGAATGGAGTTCATTTTTTTTTGTCAGCCCCATGTTGAGGGTTAGGCCAAGGAAAATTTTAAATTCTTCAATGGTGAGGGGTTTCCAAACAAAAGGGCGGGCATAGGAAGAACTTGGATTGTTGGCTATATGTTGGCTGGCATATAGATTACATTGCTCCACAATGTAGGTTAGGAGATCATTGGGAAAAAATAAGTGAAAATAATAAAGTGGGGTTACATTTTCCGTCCGTATCTGAGGGCCTGGCTGGGCTGTAAAAAGGGGAATTACAGGTTCTACTGACGTATCGGGCAGCCATGTTGGATACAGTAGAACATCTGGAAGGGTAGTACTGCCTCGTTGATGTGATGCTCCATTGCTAGCATCTGGCCTATCTTCTAGGAAGGTTGCCAAACTGCTGGTGGATGGCTGCCTATCCCGGAGTGCTGCGCTGCTGGTGGATGCCTGCATATCATCCTGGAGTGCTGTGCTGCTGGTGGATGCCTGCATATCATCCTGGAGTGCTGCGCTGCTGGTGGATGCCTGCGCCTGCTCATTTCTCCTCCTTCTCTTTGTTAGGATTCTATCATCCTCTGTTTCCATCTCGGAGCCACTGCTGTCCACTGGCTCATAGTCGCTATCCGAGTCTGACAGAGAGAGTTCCCCGCTACTCTCGTCTGACATACTTTGGAGTATCTGGCAAGCCTCCTCTGCGCTGTATGACCTTTTAGTCATGTTGACTGGCAGATGCGACTGATGGCGGGCAGATGCGACTGATGGCGGGTGTCAGATGTGCCTGATGGCGGGCGGACAGATGTGCCTGATGGCGGGCGGACAGATGTGCCTGATGGCGGGCGGACAGATGTGCCTGATGGTGGCGGGCTGATGTGTTTGGTGGCGGGCGGCTGATGGCCGGAAGATTTGCGGATTATGGCGGGCAGATGTGCCGGATGATGGCGGGCAGCTGTGCCGGATGATGGCGGGCAGCTGTGCCGGATGATGGCGGGCAGCTGTGCCGGATGATGGCGGGCAGATGTGCCGGATGATGGCGGGCAGCTGTGCCGGATGATGGCGGGCAGCTGTGCCGGATGATGGCGGGCAGATGTGCCGGATGATGGCGGGCAGATGTGCCGGATGATGGCGGGCAGATGTGCCGGATGATGGCGGGCAGATGTGCCGGATGATGGCGGGCAGATGTGCCGGATGATGGCGGACAGATGTGCCGGATGATGGCGGACAGATGTGCCGGATGATGGCGGACAGATGTGCCGGATGATGGCGGGCGGACAGATGTGCCTGATGGCGGGCGGACAGATGTGCCTGATGGCGGGCGGACAGATGTGCCTGATGGCGGGCGGACAGATGTGCCTGATGGCGGGCGGACAGATGTGCCTGATGGCGGGCGGACAGATGTGCCTGATGGCGGGCGGACAGATGTGCCTGATGGTGGGCGGACTGATGTGCCTGATGGCGGGCGGACAGATGTGCCTGATGGTGGCGGATGATGGCGGGCAGATGTGCCGGATGATGGCGGGCAGATTTGCCGGATTATGGCGGGCAGATGTGCCGGATGATGGCGGGCAGATGTGCCGGATGATGGCGGGCAGATGTGCCGGATGATGGCGGACAGATGTGCCGGATGATGGCGGACAGATGTGCCGGATGATGGCGGACAGATGTGCCGGATGATGGCGGACAGATGGACACTGTGTTTTGGGGACACTGTGTTTTGGGGACACTGTGTTTTGGGGACACTGTGTTTTGGGGACACTAGCTAGGTGATCAGTGGGTTAACAGCAGACAAACAGCTATATAACTCACTGATCTCCTGGCTGCAGCACAGATCTCTCTTCCTCTCCTCACTGACAGGCTCTGTGTGAGGAGAGGAAGAGATGAGAGCAGTTACAACTGCTCTCTATTTACATTACATGACGACTGTGATTGGACACAGTCGTCATGTGATCAGGAGGGCCAATCAGATGGCCCTCCTGTCTCACACTGCTCAGCTGTCTCTGGGGGACACAGGCAGATCGGGATCGCGCCGCTGCGCGGGCACGCAGTGGCGCGATCTCCTGTCATCTGCCGCCCTTCCCCCTTTGTTGACATTGCGATGGCTGTGATTAGACACAGCCATCGCATGGATCAGGAGGGCAAATACATTGCCCACCTGCCGTGCCGAGATGCGGCGTGTGCGGGGGACACGCGCGCATCGGGATCGCGCGGATGCGCGGGAGCGCGCCCGCGCGATCCCGCTACTTCTGAAGGACGTTCCGGAACGTCCAGTCAGAAGTAGACGGCTCCCACCCGGCCGTATATGTGCAGTGGCCGGGTGGGAAGTGGTTAATATTTGATCTGTCCCTTTATATTGTGTTTAATAAAGTTGGGGGTGTGGGTGCTGACGCCAACCCCCAAAAAGTTTAAAGTTGATAAGCCGGGGGGGGTGGGGTGGGGGTTTGGGGGGGGGGGTGGGGTGCTGCCGCCGACCACCAAAAGTTTAATCAAGTTGTTAAGCGGGGTTGGGGGGTGCTGCTGCCGACCACCTTTAAAAAAATAGGATCTTTTTGGCTGCTGTGCTGTCATAAATATTCTCCAGTGTGTTTGCACGTGGAGGAAAAACAGTGTTTTGAATGATGTGTAACCCACCACTTAATATAATCAGTAGGTGTGCAGTACTAGGGGGGGTGTGGTGCCGCCATGATGTTGATAAGCGGGGGGGGGGTGCTGATCTAGGGGATGTGGTTCACTATTTACATAAAAACACCATTTTCAATATAAATTACATTTTGCTCATAGTAATAGTTAGAGTGCAGTACTAACTAAAAAGTAAAAAAAACTGGGGCGTAACATGTCAGGTTTTCACATCAGGGTGTAGTTTCCAAATTTTCCCAAAGATGCCTTTAGTAATTACAAACACAAGTTTTAATGCAGCTTGAATAGTTGAATAATTGTCTTCCCGCCGTGATTATTGATAAGCGGGGGGGGGTTGCTGTCACCGTGATTGTTGATAAGCGGGGGGGTGCTGCCGAGTCCGATCGCTGAAACTGTATACTGTACTGTGATTGCGCTTCTGCTTCTGCTTACCTGCAGCCAAGTGGACTTGGAGTGAGCAGCCCAGTGGAAACGTCACTTCCTGGAGTGACGTCGGATGCGTCGCTCATGTCGAGACTGGCATTCCCCCGACCAGTCCATCGCAACGGAAGCTGTGGCACGCTCCACAGAGGGAGCTTTTTTTTTGCCAAATGAAGCGCCTCATCTGCAATCTGCTGATTGCATTGACGTGGCGTTTCCCATATTGCACGGCGCCCGTGTACTTACTGTGCACATACTTTCACAGTGCACATAAGGCCCTTTTTTGAAAAAAACATTTTTCTTAAAGGGACATGTTTAAATAAAAAAAAAGTTATTTTTTTTTGACTGCCTGGGGGAAGGGGGGGCGGCGCCCGGGCGCCCCCTATGGATGGGCCGCCACTGCTTTTGTCCCTAGTACTTTGTCCAATGCCATGCATGCAGTTTTATATTATATATACTGCTCTTTCTGACTAGAAACTTGAGATTGTCCATAGCAACCAAAAAGTGTCCCTTTACATCAAAAGGGATTTTAGACCAGCTAGAAAACAGCAATAATAAATTAGAACATTTGCAGAATTGAGCGATAGTGAATCATGGGGAAATTAATTTTATTATTATTATATTAATATTTATAGTTATTTATTATATTAAAATTTATGATTTTGTGTTTCAAACTTTATCATACCCGGGATATCTACTAGACTCTTGTTTGGACAGATTTAAGTGTGTTATTGCTAAGAATTACAGGCCTACAATATAAAACGCCAAATTTCTATGCAAAATCTTTTACTTTGTCATTTGAAATACCCAATAATATATATATATATTAAAAAAAAAAAAAATACTTTATTTCTGGCTAGAAGAGCTGGGTAACAAAGAAGGTACATCGTTGTACACCAGGTTTATTACCCCATTCATTGAAACTAGCTTACACTAATTGTCAGACTGGATTTTAAGAAAGTTGATCAGCTCTGGTCTTGAATGATGATTTCTTGTAGATAACAGATAAAGCTTCCATCATCTTTTGTATTACTCACATCTCACATATATCCTGCAAGGAAGACTTGAAGGTAATCTGTTATTTAGCAGCAAGGCAATAGTCACAGAAAAAAAAATTGTTCATAAAATTGTTCATATGAGGTCCAGTTAAAAGTTCTACAACCCATTGAACAAAAAAAACAAAAAGCAAGATTGTGTGCCACCTATTTGACAGGTGGCATGAATGAAAAATAGAATCTGCGTTACTATTCTCTGTTCGCCAGTGTTAACATGATAAATTACTAATCATTAATCAATCAAGCAATCTTCACTTTGGCTTCACTTTTTGTGCCATTTGCAAGAAAGGATATTTAATTAATGTAATTAGTTCTCACCGGCACAAGTGTCATAATAGAAACCAATATCTCAATATACTGTACATATACATTACAATAGCCATTGCCTTTGGCATCAGTTCATCGTGAAAATTGATCTGTAAAATGAGTTGGAAAGACTTGATAATATATCCCACCTTTGTTTCATTTTTTTAAATCAAGCCAAATAATAACTTGCTACTGCATTGGAAAACACAATCTCTTCGATGTATGTTTTTTGGGCTGTCATTAAAACTTTTTCATGTTAATGATATTAATGTTTTTATTTGATTAGCTGGGATGAAAACAGACTAGTGAAACTTCTTTTGTAGTTCATGTGCAGTATACTCTATGCAACAAAATTGTGCCCATGCAAGTTCCTAACAGTGCTATTGTATGCACGGAACAGGATATGTTGAATTTACCGTAGTCAATGGCTTAAAAATATGTTTAAATATAGAGAATTAAATAAGGAAAACACCTGAATGTGTCTTGGTATAAGCCTCTTGTATTGCCTGTACAGCATCACTCAGATTGTGAGGGGGAAGAACAGCACTAGAAGCCTGTGTGCATGTGATAACAAGAAATATGCTTACAGGATAAGAGAGCAGAGTGAGCAGAGAGATGAACATATCCATCTCCTGTTGCTGATTAGATTGTACAGGCAGCAGGCCAAGGAAAGGAAGGTGACCTGTCTATATTGCCTAACTGTGGTAGTGGAAACAACAAGTTATGGCTCTGCTATGTAAATCCTAGGACTAGCAAGAAAGAATTACAAATCATGTGACAGATGAACCAACTCCCATTTATGTAGTTTAGTTATACCAGTGTGCTTGATGTTCAGATTTTAAAAAGATCTACAGGTTTCCCTAATAATCAAAATTCCACAAAACAATGCTGAAGATACCTTTTTAGCTTGCTGTGTGAAGCCAACATGTTTTCCAAACCTTACAAAAGACTCTAGTATCTACTCTAATCTAGTTCATGAAAATACTAAAAAAGAATGCAGATCAAGACCCAAAGTACAGGAGCATGTCCTACCTATTGGTTATGCAGCATAGGATCAGATTCAGTTTCAGTTGATCTTTCTCTTTGTGGAATTTATATTGAAGACAGTTTACCACAACAAAATATTACGTATTTAAAAGACAAACTGCAAATTAATGACACCTGTTGTGGACTTTTCATCCCCCAGAAAGTGCTTGGTAAAATGAAACATTCACTATATCTTGTATAAAGGTTGTAACTTGCCCCCACTATTCACCTTGTGCTTGATTGGGCTTGTATACAAATAAGAAGGCCAGTATGGTGGCCTGAAATTATAGGAGGAGCCCGGGGGGTATTTAACCAGCCCACTGGCTGCTGGTCTTTGTCGGTTTCCTGTGCGATATATCTGTGTATATATGGCAGACATCTAGGGCCGACTATTCGAGACAAGCGTTTGTGAGTTCCTGTTCGTGAGTTCCCGTATTCGTTAGTCCCGTCTTCGTCAGTTGTGTTGCAAGTTCTGTGTTCGTGAGTCCATGTGTCGTTACCGTTCGTGTTGTGTCGCACTCGTATTACCGAGTCGCAGTTTCAGTTCAACACATCTGGTTCGGCTGTCGCAGGTAGGGCTTCGGCTCCCAATTTCATTCCTATGCACCGCATTTTTATGTCACTAAACTGTGATACCCGCACTAACTCACGAATCACTCACAAACATGTCACAAATCGTAAAATTTCACCCGCATGTGTTTTTCCAAACAACGGATGTTACCAGGTGTCACAAGACGACTCGTAGTTGCTCGCTTGTGACACTCCGGTCGGTGCCACATCAGGCACTGATTTCGCAAACATTTCACCTGTTCGAATGGCACAATCTTTTTTGAATCGTTTAAAAAAGCATTGGCGAGCCATTTCAGATCATTCCGAAACACTTTGAATCATTTCTATCATTTCTATACCATTTCAACCATTTCAAATCATTTCAATCATTTCATTTCATTTCAATCATTTCATTCATTTCTGTCACGAGCTGCGCTCAGATTCGAATCCCGTCGCATCTCCGGTGCACTGTTCCGCTCTGGTGTGCCCCAGCCTTCGGCCTCATTTCGATACATGCTCCAGAGACAGATTCACTTGTGGGTTACAGATTCAGGCACTGATTCTAGTCTTTGTCATGGCATTTCTGTCACATATTACGTTCCGATTCTAATCCAGTCGCATCCAAGTAGCAGCGATTCGCTCCGGTGCGCCCAGTTGCTTCGGCCTCATTTCAGTACATGCTCCAGAGACGGATTCACTTGTCGGAAGTAGCCTCAGTCGTTGATTCTAGTCTTTGTCATGGCATATCATTTCTGTCACATATTACGTTCCGATACGAATCCAGTCGCATCCAAAAAATGCACCGATTCGCTCCGGTGCACCCAGCTGCTTCGGCCTCATTTCAGTACATGCACCAGAGACGGATTCACTTGTCGATAGTAGCCTCAGTTGTTGATTCCAGTCTTTGTCATGGCATATCATTTCTGTCACATATTAAGTTCCGATACGAATCCAGTCGCATCCAGTCAATGCACCGATTCGTCTTGGTACGCCCAGTTGCTCGGCCTCATTTCAGTACATGCACCAGAGACAGATTCACTTCATAGGTTCGATCATTTTTTGATTCTTGTCTTTTTCATGGTATATCATTTCTGTGTCACCTACCACGTTCCGACACAAATCTAGTCACATCTTCGCACTGATTTGTCTCGGCGTCCCCAGGACCAGCCTCATTTCAGTACATGCTCCAGAGTCCAATCGTGCTCAGTCGCAAACAGTGGCATGGCGATTCGGGCTACTGTCATGGCAGTTCGAATCATTTCACCTCACAAAATTGCGCTCCGATTTGAATCCTGTTGCATCTACGATTTACCGATTCGTCCCGGTGTGCCCCAGTTGTTTGGCCTCATTTCACCAATTTCCTCATTTCAGTACATGCTCCAGAGTCCGGTTCGCAGTCACTCGCAACGAGGTACGACCGAGCCAGGCCTCTGTCATGGCAGTCTATTTCGTTAAAAGGCAACATTTCACTCATTTCATTTATTGTATTTATTGTCTGTCATTTCATGTTCATTTCATTCCATTTCATTCCATTTCACTCTCATTTCATTGTCTAAGTCACTGACGCCTGTAGATATCACCAATTCTAAACCCATTTGCAGGATAAACAGAAAACAACTCTCAAACAAGTGTTTTTCTAGTATTTTCTTCAGGTCAGTCGAAGTCAGTAGGTCCACCTGCACCAGCTTGAACGGTGCTTCAGCAGTTAAAGAAAAAAAAAAGGGGGGGGGACATGGATACCCAGCTTAGGTACGTATACAGCAGGGAGCACTTACAAGACTTAAATTCATGTCACCCTCTGTAGGCTCCAGTCTGCTAAAGATTCACCCCAGAGGACAAGTCAGCAAGCTTCATAAGACACATATACAATGTCTTCAGTCAGCAGTGAAGACCTCACGGCCCCTCTGTCACCCTCTCCAGTCTCCGAGAGTGGCAGCGTTCAGTCTCTTAGGGGGTGGACTATCCCTAGATTGACAACGGAGCTGAGACGTAGAGGGGTGCCCTTTCTTACTACGGCCAGGAAGGCAGAGCTGTTCAGGCTCTTCTTTCCTCCGCCTGCCACAGCAGGATCCAGCACCCAACAGGCGTCATTGGACTCAATTTCGTCTGCCATTGCTCAGTTGCACACCTTAGTGTCAGCCATGACCTCATCAGTCACTGAGGTACAGAACATGGTGACACTCTTGGAGACCCGCCCAGCCGTTGCAGCCACTGACCCTGCCTTAGTCCAAGCTGTCACAACGCCTTCTACAGGCATCACAGCATGGAGTCCGGTAGTATACCCTTCCCACCTTGTTCCACCCAACGTCAGGAAGGACATCCTGGAAGGCAAGTATGTCAACCTTGCCTCACTTCTGATATCAGTCCATGATCTGGCAGAAAACAAGGCGTATACTTGGGGAGAGGTCTCAGTTATCCTGAAAGCCAAGGACCCCAGGCTTAACAGGAAACTCTCTGTTCCCGAGTTTACCTTGACGTTCGGCATGTTGAGGGATGTGGTGTGTTCAGCCTCCCCCGGCAGACGGGAGGAGCTGGACTTATATCTCCATATAGTCGTAGACCTAGGCTACAAATACGGTGGCTTCGGGTTCTACGACTATCACCGCTCCTTCTCAGCCAAAGCCGCAGCAAGGTTTCTCCAGTTTCACAAGCCCACAGACTGGAGTATCATGAATACAGAGCTGTTCTGCTGACATTTTGCGGGTCTGCGGTCACCACTGTGTGCTATATGCCAGTCGACGACCCACACCGCGGCCTGGTGTGCCAATGCAGCTACCATTCACCAGGTAGACAACACGGCTACTACTAGCACAGGTCAGGGTCAGCAGGCCCCTGCACGAGGGCCACAGATAGACAAGCTTGGACGCCTAGTTCGGACGGCCGGGGGAGCAGCCATCTGCAACAATTACAATTAAGGCTCTTGTAATTTTAGCCAGTGCCGCCTACTCCACGTTTGTACCCTGTGTTAGAGGGCTCAACCCCAGGATTCTATGCGAGGTCAAGCAGAAGAAGGCGTGACTAAGCCGGGTCAATGTCGCATGGCTCGGCTTCTACTTGACCGCACATCCCACTCCATCACTGGCCGTCTACCTCATCCGAGACTTCACCGAAGGCTTTCGTACCGGTCTCATCTCCCTGCCCCACACCACCCATGAGTGCAGGAACCTGCGGTCGACAGCCACCAATGGATAGGCCATCGACCAGCTCCTGCAGACGGAGTTAGACCGGGACTTTATGATAGGCCCTTTCATCCAGCCCCCATTCAACACATGGATGGTTAGCCTTATCGGGCTTGTGGAAGGCAAATTTTCTAATAAATTGTGTTTGGTTTACGACTTGTCAGCGCCTCATTCCTCCCCCATTCCCAGTCTCAACTCCCTTATCCCCTCCGAGGAGTTCTCCCTCAAGTATGCCTCAGTGGACATAGCCATCCAAGCCATACTTAAAACAGGCACAGGTACCTGGCTTTCCAAAGCAGATATCTTAGATGCCTTTAAGTTACTGCCCATACATCCCTCCCTTTGGTGCTGGCATGGCATCAAATGGAGGGAGGCATACTACTTTGCCACCAAACTGACCTTCGGGTCCAAGAGTAGCCCTGGCTATTTAATACATTTGCCCAGACACTTACGTGGATCCTCCTGCACAAAGCACAGTGTCAGGAGGTTATCCACTACCTGGATGACTTCCTATTGATAGAACCGCCTGGGTCAACCCCAGGGGACCTTAACAAGTTAAGGGTGGTCTTTAATAACCTTAATTTTCCGTTTGCGGAGCACAAAGTAGATGGCCCAGCACAAAAGATCACGTTTCTGGGCATCAACCTGGACACCCGGGTCATGCAGGGCAGCCCCCCCCCCCCCCCAGATAAACTGGACCGCATCAGAACGGTCCTCCAGGAGTTTACCCGTGCCAGAGGATGCACCCAGAAGCAACTTCAGTCCCTTCTAGGGATGCTGAATTTTGCAATGCCGATCATCCCCCAGGGCCGCTCCTTCGTATCCCGCCTGCTAGTCTACCTGTCCCACACCCAGGATCCAGAGCATGTCATCACAGGTGGTGACAGACGTGACGGCCTCCATTTATGGTTTGCAGCACCCTGGCCACCGCAAGCACTAGCAATACCTGGCTTTACCACCACGTCTGCCCTCTTTGAGCACTACCCCATTGTGGCAGCTGCGCACCTGTGGGGTCACAGCTGGTCTGCGCAGACAGTAGCCTTTACGACCGATAATCGTGCTACCGCAGAGATCATAAATAAAGGCAGATCTAAGTCCCGGCCCGTCATGCCCTTCCTACGTATGCTGGTACAGTTATCTCTTCAGCACCAGTTTAACATCTACTGTTCGTTCATCCCGGGGAAGCGCAATCTGGCAGCGGATGCGCTTTTCTGTTTTAATTACATCTCTTTCTTCAAACAGATGCCAGGAGCCAGTCCCCTGTTGGCTGCTATCCCGGACTGGTCTCAGCTGACCCTGGACTAGCCCAGCATCTACAGGCAGTGACCAACCTCATCAATTCTTCACTATCCCGCAATACACGCAAGGCCTATCAGACAGCCTGGAGGGCATTCAACAAATTCTTGTCTCAGCACCCCAGAGAAACGTCCAGTATCAAACAGATACTAGCCTTAATTTCCTACTGTCACGCCCACTTGACATTGTCCCACAACACCATACGGCTGTACCTGGCCAGCGTACAGCATTTCCTGTCCCTTCAGGACCTCGCGAGACCCTCCGTATTCACGTTCCATGCAGTACGGACCGTTCTCCGGGCTATTCAGAAACGTCAGCCGGTAGTCTGTCCCAGGCGATTGCCGATAACAGAAGAGATCTTCAGGGACATGTCCACCATCCTGGACTCGTCTCCATTCGGTCTCCTCCCTAGTCTGGTCCTGCAAGCCGCCATGCACTTGGCCTTCTACGGGTTTCTACGACCCAGCAAATTTACTTGTAGTCACCCCTCAGGCCCAGTGTTACGCAAACGTAACTTAGTCCGCCACCAGGATCACTTTATGCTACACCTAGCTGTTTAAAAAACTCAGCAGCTAGGCTCAGGAATGGACATACATCTCTTCAGGACCCATAACAACTGGTGTCCAGTGGCCACACTGAATCGGTTACTAACACTACTGTCCGAACATCCAGACTCTAGTCCTCTTCTGCCCTTTCCTGTCAAACCTCTCAACACGTCCCAGTTCATGAAACACGCCCGGATTCTCCTCAGCAACCTTCACCTAAATCCCAGTCAGTACTCCGGACATTCGTTCTGGATCGGGGCAGCCTCAACAGCATCCCGTCAAGGTGTCCCGGACCACGTCATCAAAAAGCTAGCAGGTGGAAGTCAGCCTGCTTCGCCCACTACATTCCTAATCTACAAGTGGAAATGGCCCAGGCCTTTGCCAAGCTTACCCAGTGACTTATCTCAAACCAATAAAGCTATTTCCTACCTGATTGTTTTGCCCCCTTATTTTGGTGTACCATACGATAGACCAAGGCACACTTTCAGGTCCATTTCATGTGGTAAGTTTTGTGTTAAACCTGTATGTCATCTATATCCATATCGGCCATAGGGCTCTAAACCATAAATAAGAAGGCCAGTATGGTGGCCTGAAATTATGGGAGGAGCCCGGGGGGTATTTAACCAGCCCACTGGCTGCTGGTCTTTGTCGGTTTCCTGTGTGAGATACCCACCCTCCCTTCCCCTTTTCAGGGCATTTCTCAAGTATTCTTACTCCAAACAGAATACTCATTTCACATCATTTCATAGCTACTTTCATTTCATAATTTCTTATCTAGGGTATGCCCCCTTATTTTGGTGTACAATACAATAGACCAAGGCACACTTTCAGGTCCATTTCATGTGGTAAGTTTTGTGTTAAACCGGTATGTCATCTATATCCGTATCGGCCATAGGGCTCTAAACCATAAATATAGACTAATATACCTCAAGTGCCAGGATGGTTCTTATTTCTAGTTTGCCAGTGTCCAGGTACAAATGGTGTCCAGGGTGCATGTATTGCTCAATGCAGGGATTTCTAGTGTTCTTATAACCACTGCAACTCCGGAAGGTTAATCCCCCTTCATGACCAGGCCTTTTTATTGCGATACGGCACTGCATTACTTTAACCACTTCAGCCCCGGACCAATTGGCAGCCAAAGGACCAGGCCCCTTTTTGCGATTCGACACTGCTTTGCTTTAACTGACAATTGCGCAATCGTGCGACGTGGCTCCAAAACAAAATTGGCGTCCTTTTTTTCCCACAAATAGAGCTTTCTTTTGGTGGTATTGATCGCCCCTGCGGTTTTTATTTTTTGCGCTATAAACAAAAATAGAGCGACAATTTTGAAAAAAATTCAATATTTTTTGCTTTTTGCTATAATAAATATCCCCAAAAAATATATAAAAAAACATTTTTTTTCCTCAGTTTCGGCCGATACGTATTCTTCTACATATTTTTGGTAAAAAAAATCGCAATTAGCGATTATTGATCGGTTTGCCCAAAAGTTATAGCGTTTACAAAATAGGGGATAGTTTTATAGCATTTTTATTAATATTTTTTTTTTTACTAGTAATGGCGGCGATCAGCGATTTTTATTGTGACTGCGACATTATGGCGGACACATCAGACATTTTTGACACATTTTTGGGACCATTGTCATTTATACAGCAATCAATGCTATTTAAATGCATTGATTCCTGTATAAATGACAGTTGTAGTGAAGGGGTTAACCACTAGGGGGAGGGGAGGGGTTATGGGCTGTGACGTGTGTGTGTTTTTTTACATTAGGGGCGGGGCTGACGTCTGACGTCATTGATCGGCTTTCCCGATGACCGGGAACAGCCAATCAATGACAGGCAGAGTAGGAAGCGCAGGGAGAGGTTTGTTTACACATACCTCTCCCCGTTCTTCAGCTCCGTAACCCGATCGCGGGACACCAGCGGCGATCGGGTCCGCTGGTCCCGTGGCCGGGGTCACGGAGCTCCCGACCGGGTCGCAAGCGCGCCGCTGGCGGTGCGCGCGCGACCCACGGGCAGGCATTTATAGGATCACGTACAGGCCCGTGATTTTGTCTGCCCGTGCCATTTTGACGCAGTATGCGTTAGGCGGTCGGGATGCGGTTAACTGACAATTGCGTTGTGCAACTCTGTACCAATACAAAATGTATGTGCCTTTTTCCCATAAACAAAGCTTTCTTTTGGTGGTATTTGATCACCTCTGCGGTTTTAATTTTTTGCGCTATAAACAAAAAAAAAAGACAGACAATTTTGAAAAAAAAACACAATATTTTTTACTTTCTGCCATAAAACATACCCAATATAAAAATGTAAAAAATCTAATTTCTTCATCAACTTAGACCAATATGTATTCTTCTACATATTTTTGGTAAAGAAAATCCCAATAAGCGTATATTGATTGGTTTGTGCAAAAGTTATAGTATCTACAAACTATGGGATATTTTTATGGAATTTTTATTGTTTTTATTTTTTTTTTTACTAGTAATGGCAGTAATCAGTGACTTATAGCGGGACTGTGACATTTTGGTGGACAAATTAGACACTAAGTGACACTTTTGACACTTTTGGGAGGACCAGTGACACTAATAAAGTTATCAGTGCTAAATAATATGCACTGTAACTGTACTAATGACACTGGCAGGGAAGGGGTTAACATCAAGGGCAATCAAAGGGTTAAATGTGTTCCCTGAGAGTGCTTTCTAACTGTGTGTGTGTGTGGGGGTGCTTGTACTGTGGGAAGATAGAGGTCTGTGTTCCTGCTTAGCAGAAACACAAGATCTCTGTCTTCTTCTATCACAGAACAGCGATCTGCCTTGTTTACATAGCCAGACCACCCTTCTGTCTGCTTCAGGAATGATCTGCGGGTCTCGGCAAACATCGGGTCCGCCAGACTCACTGATTGGTGATTGGACACAGCAGGAGCAGGTTGTCGGTGTCGGCGCGTGGGCCCCAGACCTGGAACAAGAAATCACGTACAGGTTTGCTCTAAAGGGCCACCCTGCCACAGTATATGTACATGGGGTGGTCCTTAAGGGGTTAATATTAAAAATTGATACCTTGGGGTTGATTTAAAAAAGGCAATGTTGTTATTCATTTTTCAAGGGAAGTTGCACTTTGCAAATTAATTTGCCCCAGAGCTTAGTGAATGAGGTGAGGCTCTGCTGACTTTCATCATCCAATCACGTGCAAGCAAAAAATATTTTCATGTTCCTTGCATGTGATTGGGTATTCTTTGCAAAGTAAAACTCCACCACCACATTCACTCAGCTCTGGGTAAAATTCCCTTGCAAAGTGCAACTTCAAGTTTCAAGAAGCTTAGTACTTAAATCACAAAAGACCTGTTTTACAGGACTTACGCTGAATCTAAAGGATTACGATTTCCCAAATGCCGGTAAATCTTAAAAAATAAAGCACACTGTTAGGATATCATTATATTTGTCAGTGCTTGGAAAAACCTGTTGCTAACATCATTACAAAAGTGTTAAAAATAGATCTTTCACTTGGAGATTAAAGGCTCAGTCATAACCTTCTTGGCAGTGGCTCAGTTACCAATTCTCAGGTGTAATTGTGTACAGTTTGTTACCTAAGGAGATTTTATATATACAGATTTCAATTCTAGTGAACCACGCTATGCATCTTAAAGCAGTCTCATCTAAATGTAGATTTTTGTGCTCTGCTTATATCATTTAGTTAGTTTTTCCCATAAAAATACTAGCTGGAGAGGATTTCTAAGACACGTTTTTGCATATTAAAGAAGTCTTACTTTGTTTTATCAAGTGGAGCAATAAGAAGGAAAATTAGAATTCTAGCCTCGATGGAAATGCCATTCATGATTTTATCGGTGCAGTTTCCTTTTCCCCTGCCTATACAATTTACTGTGCTGACTAACTAAAAGCATTCCACTTTACAGTGCTTCACTGGAAAATGACATAGGTTTATCTCTGTCACTTAAGCTAAAAAATAAAGTAGTGCAGAGTTAGAACATATGCTGTCCTTACGCTACAAGTACAGCAAATATTTGAAAATAAAATTAAGTAAACCTATTAAATCCTTTGCAGTAGTATGTACTTGTACAAAAAACATGCACACTTTCTCCAAAAGTAAACATATTAAATCATCCGCAGTAGTATGTACTCATATAAAAACATGTTTCTAGAAATGCAAAGAAAAAAACAAACAAAGAAAGCAAAGATCAACTACATTTGCTGATGTATGATAACTATGTATTTAAATTTTCACTAAAGAAAAAAAAACATTGCTTGGACAACAGTTTAATGGACATTTTGTTGTAAAAATAAGGTTTAAGCAGATAAAAACTGGGATAAAGAAAACATTTATGTAATATATAGCCAGATTTTAGTATTAAGTTTAATGGGATCAGTCAGGACAACTAATAGCATAAACTGGCATAAGCAGTTGTGTAATACAAAACCAAAAATTGACAGGGTCATATTGCATTTAGGTCGAGACTATACTGGCTGTAGACTAAAATGGGTTGACAATACATATTTCAGTGCAAAAATAGAGGAGATCTGATGGTGTTTAAGGGTAATTCCTCCTCCTAGTATCCTTTACTGGCGATGACAAACTATTTTCTGCCATAAAGCTGGTCAGCTTTTCCTTTCAGTACTCTTTAGCGTTATCTTTTCTGTTTTGATAAACTTTGATAAAATGCCCATACCCTCCTCAGGTCGTTCGGCTCTCCTGCGTGTACCCGAAGATCTCCGCCACTTTTGCACAGTTTTGGGACCACCGAGAATACCCTCAAGCTCCAACCAGGAAACCGGTTCCCGACGACGACCGCATGGAAACGCAAGATTCCCGACATAGAAGACGCCCTCCCCACCACCCTACCCGTACCCTAGGAGAGCCCGACCACCCCTCCGTACCCTAGGAGAACCCGCCGGGACCACTGATCGTCCTCGCCAGGCTATCCAACTCATCCGAGGGACCAGATAAGTAACGTCTTTTCCCCACTTACCTCTCTGAATGCTTCTCTATCCTTCACCCTGCTGCCTGTTACCTCCTCCTCCTACTGCCACGACTCGGCATCCCTAGCACGGCTATGGGCCTACCCCACTGTGCCGACCTCAGGACACCCGCAACCCGGAGACCCGAGCTGAGCCCACAACGTCTGTGTCTTACCCTGCCAGACCCACTCTGACTGCCCCTCCACACAAAGTAACCATCCCCCCTTCTTGTTCTTTTCATCGCCTTTTTTTTTTTCTTTTTAAAATTCTTTGTTTTACTACTGTTATCCCGGCGGACACTGTGGCACACCGCCCAACGGCTCTGCTCCGACCCGCCCGCCATTTTGTGGTCTTCGCGCCATTTACTACAGTGCGGGACTCATTTCGCTTGGCCCGCGGGATCTCGGCCAACAGAAGATTATACTTCAACAGCAATTCTCAGAGGCCCACAGGCGATCTACTTCACTCCTGCTTGCTCCACATTTTATTCTATTTTATTGCTTTTTATTTTTACTGATTTATTTTTGGTCTGTTGAGCCGGATCTCCATTCACAGACATCTAGAAGTATGTGTGTTTATCTATGCTCTTCACATGACGTTGATATTGCTACCGATGCTTCACCGTAAACTGTTACGTAGCCATAACGCTCCCCTCTTTAATGCCTACATGCACGGTGCAGGCTCACACTCCATCTGAGGTGCGGTGGACGGGATGTGGGCAGCTGTGCAGGTCCCCCCGCACGGCCAGCCCAGGTGACTAGTCGCTTCCCACGCCCGTGGGATAACACTGCTTCTCCCCCATGCAGGCCCTAGTATAAACCCTCTCCTGATCCGAGGCTCCAGCCACCCTTAGATTTACCCGGTTTATTCCGTATGCACTGAGCCGCAGGCCTATGACTACCCTCTCCCACATATCGCCTGACTCAGCATGCTCGTTCTCGCACACCACGATTACCCATCCCCCCACCGTCTTGTAGACCGGTTCTGGTCCCCCCCTAGATCGCTTCTAATCTAATTGGGCATCATATCCTCAATGAGACCATAGCAGTGGGGCCTGTGGGGCACCCACATCCCGTCCAGTGTGATATGTGTATGTTGGATTATACGTGTACTGATATTATTATGCTCAGATATGTAATCTTCTAATGCTAGTTACTATTGCTTGTTGTCACGCTTACAGTACACCCCTTTTTTAAGCATCTTACTGGTATTAACAATCCCATCAACGGGCTGAACTGCGATACCTGATTACCCCCCCCCCCTTTTTTTTTTTTTTCTTTTTTGGGGAGACCCCCTTATTTCATCATAGGTCGCGGGTACCTCATCCTCAGATGAATGTGAACCCCCCACGTGTTGCGGGCTATACACAACTGTACACAGCTACAGGAGTCTAACAACTGACTCACCTCCAAACCTCGGTCTAGGGCAGTGCCCACAGTTCCCCGAAAACTGCCGAATCCCTCTTGACCCCGCACTAGCGTACCATTGCTCCACCCTCTCGCCGACAGCTCCGGGTCCCATCCAGGCCAACCCCACTGTTGTAAAAATAAGGTTTAAGCAGATAAAAACTGGGATAAAGAAAACATTTATGTAATATATAGCCAGATTTTAGTATTAAGTTTAATGGGATCAGTCAGGACAACTAATAGCATAAACTGGCATAAGCAGTTGTGTAATACAAAACCAAAAATTGACAGGGTCATATTGCATTTAGGTCGAGACTATACTGGCTGTAGACTAAAATGGGTTGACAATACATATTTCAGTGCAAAAATAGAGGAGATCTGATGGTGTTTAAGGGTAATTCCTCCTCCTAGTATCCTTTACTGGCGATGACAAACTATTTTCTGCCATAAAGCTGGTCAGCTTTTCCTTTCAGTACTCTTTAGCGTTATCTTTTCTGTTTTGATAAACTTTGATAAAATGCCCATACCCTTGTAAACGTAAAGATGTAAAGCACATTTATCTCCATGTGAAACAAAAAAATCCTAGTTATCCGTACTCAGAGCCTGAAAAGATTTCAGCAATAACAGGAGGAATTCTCAACAAATTCAAGTTTTCAGTACTTACAATTGAGGCATGCAAGTCAGTCTTCAGCTAAGATCCCCCCCAGTCTAACATAAAATACCTGTGTCAGGGGTCCTGCATTCTCATAGGACAATCGTAGGATAATGAAAACTTCTCCTACAAGCTTTAACCAGACACTCATAGAAATCACAAGACTCTAACTGCTGATGAAAAAAGGTATTTAGCGGTTTAGATTTACTAAAATAATTGCATTTCCACGTTTTATGTACTGTGGGAGACCAGATATAGTGAATGCAGGTTCCTGGGTTTATTATCACTTTAAATATAAAGATGGCCACAAATTGGTCAAAACTTGGTCAGTTCAGCAGGGATCAGCTGAATTTTCGATCCATGTGTGGCTGCTTCCACTCAACAGAAGTCAGTCTAATGATCGACTTCAGACAAAGGAAAAATTTCCTTGATAAGCGGCTGCAGCCAAAATCTAGGGGATCTGAAACATTTACTTTGGAGATGTCTCCACACTATATACCGGTACATATTGGATGCTTGTTGTCCAATTTTTAAGTCTGATATTTAAATGTAATCTTAATTGTGATCCCTTGACCTACTGATTGTTGCAAATGTACCATTCTCTGAAGGAAACACTAACCTGAAAATTGGAGTGGGCAGAGCATTTCCTTCTGGTTAGGCAATGGATTATAGGGAAATGGTTTTTGCTCACTCCCCCATCTCTGCAGTAATAGTTTAACAGTGTTACTCACATTCTAAGACTAGAGAGCCTCACCTGCACAGAGGTACAATATTTAAATTCAAAAACTTTGGGGCTGAGTAACCAAGCACACCACGTTTAACACCCCTGCAGTAAACCAAATCTAAAAATGTCTAATGATGTAAGAACAGGTGATTCCCTTCACATTTGCTGGAATAATCATTTTTTTTGTTTGCACAACTATAAGTAGAATTGTAAATGCCTCTCCAGTTATGTTTCAGAATTCACGTAATAAATGCTGATGCTCATCAGAGAATAATACATTTTTTTTGACATTTATTAAATGAATAAATACAAATGTGATTTAAAAAAGTAAAAAGATTGTGAGCTTTTTTGCCAAGTCACAGACAACTCCACAGTCTGTCATAGTCTGTGAACAGTAGAGCACAGCCACTGTGATTACTCAATGGTCCAAGTCTGAGATTGTAATGTAGTTTTTGCAGCTTGTAGCTTGGATTTTAAAAACAGAATTGACAGTAAGCAAACTAAGAACAGCTGTTTGCTCAAGTAACCAAATAAAGCAAAACCAAACACCCATCTTAAGTAATAGTGCAAAATTGCCAGTTTCAAAATGTTTAGTATGTCAGCAATTTAGTAACAACCACAGCATTTTTTGACAATAAAAGCTTTTGCAAAGGCATTGTGTTCAATAAAAATAGCACTAAGCCTATAAGCCTAAAATATTAGTGGGGAATGCTACTTTAGATCTTTATACAATGTAACCCACAGTTAGAAAAAACACAAATAATATACAATTTCAACAGATACTACCTGCCTAGCTAACAAGCACCACACTACTTTAGACCATACGCTTCCTCTCAGCACACTGCAAAAAATGGCTACCTGAGCCTGTGTGTTGGAAACTCTAATGAAATTCAATCTAATGACCCACACTTGTGCAACACAATGTATAAATGTGACAAAATGAAAAATTATATAAACATCAGACCAATTAATATATATGTGTCTAAGACGTGAACCACAACCACAATTATATTACATATATGTTAAGAGCTGCACGTCATCAGACTTAAATAAGTCTAAAATGTTGAAAAATCCTACTAAAGAACTAAGGACTAGACTGCACTCTTATAAAATACATGTGACCAAACAAACAATGTGTCATCAAATGAGAAAAAACAATATAAAATAAGCACATATCCAGCAAAACCTAAACGTTCATAATAAATAGTCCAAATATGGTGCCTGGGGCAAATAAATAAATAGATACATTTTTTTTTCTTTTTCCATAAAGATTTTATTGAGAATAAGTCATACAGAACAGGAAAAGGGAACATTCACATTTTGTATAACAAACCGTCTGTAAATACAGGCACAAGGCATAGATAGAACAAGCAAAAAAAAAAAGTATTTGTACAACAGTGGAGCCTAAGTTTGGTGATTCTAGTGTTTACCCTAAGGGGTACGGTGGGAGATAGAGACTGGTAGGGTTTTAGTCCGCGCCATCCCAGCTTGGTCCAGAAGAGCGTGACATGACGGGGGCGGCAGGTGTATACCAGTGGACACCTGCTACCCAAGTAGTGTTGAGGGCATGGCGGGATGTTAAGAAGGGGTGAGAAAGGGGAGAGAGGAGAGAAAGAGAGGAAAGAGGAGAGGGAAGGAGAGAGGAGGAGGGGGGGTAAAGGGGTATGAGGCATGAGGCGCCCCCCGCTCACGCCACGTGCATAGGGCAGGTGAGGGGGCAGAGAAGCGGGTCTAGGTTGCCCAAGATGGGTGGGTATGGAGTTCGTATTCTCGGGTGGTCGTAAAGTGATTCCAGCAGGCCCAGGTGGCTGTGAACTTCTCCATCCTCTCCTGAGCAATGTGGATCAGCTCTTCCATATCTCTAATCCTAGAAATGCCACTGAACCATTCTCGTACTGTCGGGGGAAGGGTTGAGCGCCAATGTCTGGGGACACATAGTCTAGCTGCGTTCACCATATGCATGGCGAGGGACCTAAAGTAGTTCTTCCTAGAGAGGGAAGTATGATGCAAAAGGTATTGCTCAGGTGTAAAGTCTAGCGTGTAGGTGGTGATAGAAGAGATGAGGTCGTGGACTTTCCTCCAGAAAGGCTGGATGTTGGGGCAATCCCACCATATATGTATCATAGTCCCTGGTGCTGCATTACACCTCCAGCAGACATTGGGGATCGTGTGAGAAAACTTGTGCAAGCGGGAGGGAGTTCTATACCACCGTGTTAATATCTTATATCCATTTTCCTGGATGGCGACGTTAACCGACCCCCCGTGGGCATACTCATGAATTCTAGTCCAGTCAGCAAGTGACAGGGGAGTTTGAAGATCTCTGTTCCAAGAGGTTTGTGAAGGTGGGGGGGTCAAGTCGGGTGGGTCCTGCAGAAGAGCGTAAAAGAGCGAGATCAGGTGTCTCTGTGGGATCTTGCGACTACACAGGGTTTCAAAGGGGGTGAGAGGTCTAGACCAGTTAGCTCTGGTAGTATAGGTGGACAAAAAGCTACAGATTTGTCTGTATGTCCAGAAGGAGAAGGTAGGGTTATTAGTAAACGTGCGTAAGTCAGTCAGTGAGATCAATTTGCCTCCTGGGAAGAATTGGGAGGCGAAGACATCTTCGGATGGCCATTCCTGCTTCAAGAAGTTGGGGGAGTCCCCGGGGGGGAAGTCAGGATTGCCTCTTAGGGGCGTCAGTGGGCCTGGAATCGGGGCAAGAGTCCTGTCTGCGGGTATCTTCTTAAATGTCAATAAGGACGTGTGTATAAGGGGGTGTGAGTCCAGCTTGTGCGACCAGCATTTCGGAGGGAGCCATGGGAGGAGATGCAGGGGGATCGGCGAGAAAGTATTCTCAAGTGCAACCCATACTTTTTGCGTGGCGTGGATGTTCCAATCCGCAATTCTTGTTAGGTGGCAGGCAGAGTGGTACTTTTGCAGGTCGGGGAGAGCTATACCTCCTTTGGGCTTGGCTCGGGTGAGGTGGGTATATTTGATCCGTGGGGGGGTGTCCTTCCAAATGAAGGAGGAGCAGATTTTCCGATATGTCGAGAAGAAGTCCGGGGGCAGGGCGATAGGGATGGTTTGCATCAGGTAGAGAAGGCGGGGCAGAATAATCATCTTAATTAAAGCCGCCCGGCCAAACCATGAGACATTGAGAGTCATCCAGTCCTTAAGGTAGGCTTGGGCTTTAAGTAAGGCCGTTTGGAAGTTAGCTAAATATAGATCTGAGAAGCGGGGCGTAATCCGCACACCTAGGTATGTGATGGCTGACTTTTCCCAGTGAAATGGGAAAGAGTCTTGGCAGTGGGCAACTTCTTGCTGGGGGAGCGACACGTTTAGCGCTTGTGATTTGGAATAGTTGATTTTGAGGTTTGAAAGCTCCCCAAAGGTGTGTAGGTCCCTAAGAAGGGATGGCAAGGAGGTGCGTGGGGATGTAAGAGACAGCAGGATGTCGTCCGCAAAGGCTGCGACTTTAAATTGTCTGCCTTGTATTGTAAGGCCACGGATGTCTTGGTTGCTTCTGAGTTTATTAAGAAGAGGCTCTAATGTGAGAACATAGATTAGGGGGGAGAGGGGGCAGCCTTGGCGTGTGCCATTACTGATGGGGAAGGCGTTTGACAGGTGGCCATTGACTCGAACCGCCGCGGAGGGGCTGGAGTATAGTGCCATTATAGCAGACAACATGCGTTCTTGTAGGCCAAGGGTCTCCAGAACCGCCCTCATGTAGTCCCAGGCCACTCTGTCAAACGCCTTCTCCGCATCAAGAGAGAGAAAAAAGCCCTGGGAGTTTGATGTGGTAAGCCAGTGATGTAGGTTGAGGGTGCGTATGGTGTTGTCCCTAGCTTCCCTGCCCGGTATAAAACCTACTTGATCTGGGTTAATCAGGTCGGGGATAAGGGGCATGAGTCTGTTGGCCAGAATTTTAGCATATAGCTTAATGTCCACATTAAGAAGGGAGATTGGCCTATAGTTAGCTACTAAGAGGGGGTCTTTATTATCCTTAGGGATCACTGATATGTGGGCCGATAACATTCGGCTCGGGTCTACCTGGGGATTCGACAGGGCGTTAAAAGTGCGGATTAAGTGTGGGGAGAGGACTTCCGAGAATGATTTGTAGTATTGGAGCGAGTATCCATCCGGACCAGGGCTCTTGCCTACCTTCATTTGTTTCATGGCCGTATCTAATTCTGCTAGGGAGAATTGTTCTTCTAGGAGGGCGGTTTGTTGGGGGGAGATGGGCATGGGGCTGTGTTGAGCCAGGAATTCAGCAATGGCCTTTTGACGGGCCTTGTTAGGGGCCTGAGCGGATCGATCGGGATATAGATTATAGAGGTTGGCGTAAAAGCTTTCAAATTCCTTAGCTATATCCTCATTCTTGGTCAGTAAGGGTCCCCCAGTGCCACGGATGTTGTGGATTGTGGAGGAGAGTTTGGCAGCCTGCACTGAACGTGCAAGAATGCGGCCGCACTTGTTGCCGTATTCATAGAAGACCCTTTGACCAAGAATGTATCGTCTCTTGGTGCGTCTACCCAGCTCTTCCGCAAGGAGGGCACGGGCTTGGGTGAGTTCCTGGAGGGTTGATTGGGCTTGGGTCTGTTTGTGGGATTTTTCAAGTTTGTTAATTTGGTCCAGCAGGGCCTTGATCTGCTGTTGGTGGAGCTTCTTGGTCTGTGCGTTCAGGGTCAGCAATTCCCCTCGGATAACGCACTTGTGGGCTTCCCAAATCGAAATGGGGGAGATGTCGGGGTCGATATTTTCTTGGAAGTACAGCTGGATACGGTTGCGTATGTTTTCTAGGGCTATTGGGTCTTTGACCAGAGAGGGGTTAAAGCGCCAAATCTTAGTTTTGGTGAGAGTCTCTGGGAAGGTCAGAGTGACTGAAATGGGGTGATGGTCCGACAGGAACATCGGTTCTATGGTGGCCTGTCTAAGCAGGGAGAGGTCAGTCTGGGTGAGAAAGAAGAAGTCGATTCGGGAGTACTTCTGGTGGGGGGTGGAAAAGAAGGTGTAGTCTTTGGTCGAGGGGAAAAGGGTGCGCCATGTGTCGTGGAGGGTCAGGTCTTAGAGCTGTGCCTTAATCTGGCGTAGAGCTCGGTAGGGTAGAGAGGACGTCCCCGTGGAGGTGTCTATCAGGGGGTTCAACGGGACATTGAAGTCGCCCCCCCAGAGGATCAGGCCTTCGCGGAATGTAGATAATAGTGAGCAAATTTTCCGAAAAAACGAGACTTGGTGCGTATTAGGGCAGTATACATTCGCCAAAGTTACTGGCCTAGAAGCATATGTGCCTTTGAGGAAGAGGAACCTCCCCTCAGGATCTATCATAGAGTCAGTTAGTTGGAAGTCGGCATGTCTCGAAATGAGGATTGACACCCCTTTCGTCTTGGCAGTAGGATTAGTGGCATGGAAGGCGGAGCGATAGAGCTGGTTGGAGAGTTTTGGAGTGGAGTCTGTTTTAAAATGGGTTTCTTGGAGGAACAGGAAGTGTGCCTTAAGCTTAGAGAGAGAGGCCAACACTTGGGACCTTTTTTCGGGCACGTTGAGGCCCTTCACATTCAGGGAGACACATTTCAGGGTTAAGGGGATCTTATTTGGAGGGTTGGGTGCCATAGTTACAGAGGGAACTATGTCAGAGATCGCACTAGGGAGTGTGAGCGTGTTAGGTTATGTGGGAGCGGGGGGTGCCTCAGGGGAAGAGTAGAGGGGGGGGGTAGGAAGAGCGCAAGGAGAGGGGAAAGAGGGGAAAGAGAGAGGGGGTGGGGGCCGAGATTCAAGGTAGAGTAAGGGAAATGGGAGGGGAAGGTACGGAGGGGGGTATTAAGGGGTTTGTAAACCAGAGGTGAGGGTAGCTCAGCTAATCACCTGAAGGGGGGAGGGAGAGGAGGTCTGGAACGTCAGCGGGGTCTCACAGAGACTGCTGTGTGGGGGAAGGAAGAAGGACGAGTACCACAGAGTGGTTGCGATCCGGGGAACTGTAAAGAGCAAGTGTAGTGGGAATGGAAAATACAAGGAGGGAGGGTAAAGAAGGGGGGTAGCGTCATCCAAGGGGTGATCCCCGGAGGGGCAGGGACCCTGACGTGGGTCAGGGAGGGGAGCTCCATCAAGTCAGGACTATTGCATAGTAAAAACATTGACATTTACATTCATGTCTAACTGGATTCCTTAGGGAACAAAACTTAGCAAGGTAAACATAGGTTGCTAACAATGAACATCATTAACAGTAACAGAATTTGTCAAGTACAGGTACAGCCCGTGAGTAGGCGATCCTGGGTGTAAGCCCTGAGGGGGTTACATCATATCCGTCACCGAAAGGAGGGGTTGGGCCTCCCCGGAGCCATACAGCGGCATAATATGGGAGGGAGAGGGAGGGGAGGGGGAGAGAGGGAAGGGAAGGGAGGGAAGGGGGATGGGCAGGGAGGGGGGAGGAGAAGGGAGAGAGGAGGGGGTGGATAGAAGGAGAGCAGGGGGGGGGGGGGGGGGGGGGGGGAGGAAAAAAAAGGGGGGGGGGGGAAGGAGGGGGGGGGGGGGGGGAGGGAGGGGGGGGGAGGGGGGGGGGGGGGGGGGGGGGGGGGGAGGGGGGGGGGAGGGGGGGGGGGGAGGGGGGGAGGGGGGAGGAGGGGGGGGGGGGAGGGGGAGGGGGGGGGGGGGAGAGGGGGGGGGGGGGGGGGGGGGGGGGGGGGGGGGGGGGGGGGGGGGGGGGGGGGGGGGGGGGGGGGGGAGGGAGAGGGGGGAGGGGGGAAGGGGGGGGGGGGGGGAGGGGGGGGGGGGGGGGGGGGGGAGGGGGGGGGGGGGGGATAAGGAGGGGGGGGGGGGGGGGGGGGGGGGGGGGGGGAGGGGGGGGGGGGGGGGGGGGAGGAATAAAGAGGGGGGGGGGGGGGGGGGGGGGGGCGGGGAGGGGGGGTGATGTGAGGAGGGGGAAAGGGGGCATGGCAAGGGGGGGTAGGGGGGGGGGGGAGGGGGGGGGGAGGGGGGGGGGGGGGGGGGGGGGGGGGGGGAGGGCGGGGGGGGGGGGGGGGGGGGGGGGGGGGGGGGGGGGGGGGGGGGGGGGGGAGGAGGAGGGGGGGGGAGGGCGTGAGGAGGGGGAAGAGGGACGGGGGGCGAGGGGGGGGAAAGGGAAATAGAGGGGGGGGAAAGGCCTGCAAGGGGAGAAGGGATCCTGGATCCCGGGGGTGTTGGTTCGGGAAGGTTATAAGGGCAATAGATGAGATGAGATGAGATATCCGGGTACACCGGGTTACCTTAGGAGATGGAGTTTGCGTTTGGCAGCCAAGAAGCGTCTGTCAATAGCCCAGGACGTGGGAGCCTCTCGCTTGTAGGGATGAAAGCCAGAAGGGGAGAAACAAAAAAAAGAGAAAAAAGGGGGAGAAGGGAGAAAACAAAAACAAAAAAGCAACATCATCATATACACAGCATCTTAAATAAGACATATAGGTGGGTAGTCCCCAAGCGAGTTACCAAGTGCCGCTTAGTCTAACACGGAGCTCTTCACCTTTGCCTAGCATAGGTAAACCTGGGTAGTAGAAAAGTATGTTAATGGGGGCTAGGTGCCTGGCAGCAGGGTTGTTTGGAATGCTCTGTCTTCTGGCTACGGAGCATCTGATAGGGCAGAGGTTCAGGGGGCAGTGTTCTGCGACCATGTCCCTGTGGGAGAGGAAGTCCTCCGGATGGATGGAGGTTAGGCTTCAGGAGTCGCAGTCCAGCGAAAGGTAGGCAAGTGCGGGCATCCGTATCCTTGGATATTAGGGGGGGGACCCATTTAAGGTAGGGGGCGGATGGAGGGTTCCGTTCTAGGATCGATAAGGCACATAGGCAAGTGGGTGTCACTCTGTATTGCTACGGGAAGGCGCAGTGTAGGTATCCTGGTCGGCACGGTTGGCGAGGTTCCGGATCTGGGGTGAGGCGGAGGTCAGCGTTTTCCGTGATGGTTGGGGTGGGGCATTCCTTTAGCCCTATAGCAGGTTACGGTGGCGTCCTGAGGGGGGGCCGTGGCAGGGGCGCTGGGAAGCATGAGGCATAGGAGGAATACGTGTCCTGTAGGACGCCTCGGTGTGGAGTACTGTTCGTGGCTCCCGTGCGCAGATGTCATGCAGGAGCTGGCAAGGCATAGGGGTCTCCGCGGGCAGGTCGTGGCTGGGGTTGGCTCCGGTTGGGTGGGAGCAAGGGTTGGGGCGATTCCTTCAAATACGGTGAGAGGTGAGTTGGGCATGGGTCAAGGGAAGATCTACTCACGGGTCGCGCGCTGCATCTGGGGGTGAGACCTTCAGTCCTCCATCGCGTCCCTTCTGGCAAACGGAGGAGGTGAGAAATCCGGATTCCCCTGGTGGATGTCTCGGCGTGAGCGGGCATTCGGCGAAGAAGGTCCGGGTCTGCGTCTGCGGGATCTCTGCCGGCCAGCCTTCGGGGAAGGGTTGAGGGAGACAGGGAGCCAAGGCTCTGACGGGAAGTACATGGCGTACCACTCCGGAAGCTCGATGTCGGGGAGATCGAGCTGGGCACAGAAGTCGCGAAGGTCTTCGGGAGTGCGGAGGAGGGCCGAGCGCCCCCTGGCGGAGGCGGATAAGCCAAAAGGAAATTTCCACCTGTACGGAATGTTCCTGGCACGGAGTGTGTCAAGCAGTGGTTTCAGGGCCCTCCTGTTCTGGAGAGTAATCTGGGAGAGGTCCTGGAAGAGCTTTATTTCTGCACCATTAAATATAATGCGGCCTTGTGTTCTTGCCTTTCGCAGAATTTCCTCCTTTAGTGGGAAGCTGACTATGCAGCATACAATGTCCCTGGGTGGTTCATTGTCTCGTGGGGGGGGACGGAGGGCGCGATGAGCCCGTTCCATATCAATGGGGGAGTCAGCCGGGCATTCAAGCAGGTCATTGAAGATGGAACACAGGGTTTGCTGGATGGCGCCCGGTTCGATGGTTTCAGGGACCCCCCGCACCATGATATTATGCCTCCTCCCCCTGTTGTCTAAGTCCTCCACGTGGCGATGGAGTTCAAAAACCTGGGAAAGTTGCATATCGTAGGCCGATTGGACCTGGCGGATGGCCGCCACGTGGGTTTGGGTGGTTTGCTCTACATTGTCAATGCGCTGGGCCACCGCCTGGATGTCGGACTTGAGGTCGGCAATAGCGGCCGTGACGGTGCTTTTAATGTCCGTGGCGATCTTCTCCAGATCGAAGAGGCTGGGTGGTGCGGTCCCGCTTTGGGAGGGTGATGGAAGGCCGGGCATCCTTGCGGCCGGGAGTTCGTCAGGCGGCACCGAGGCTTGGGCCTGTGCCAGTGCCGCCGCGTGGGCCTGGAGCTTCTGGGACCGGAAAATCTCCGGTATGTTTCTTCCCGTGTGTGTGTTGGGGTCCTTAGGAGCACGAGGGGTAGAGGAGCTCCTGGTGGTCCTGTGCATAGCCAGAGAGGTGGTTAGGTTTCCCAAAAAGGCAAATTTCTGTCCCCGGATCGCAGGAGCTAAGAAATTATGCGGCCATCTAGGTCTCCGTCCAAGCCACGCCCCCGTAATGTCATTTATTACTTTATGTTAGCATTCCTGATTCTTGGGAAATAAATAAGATAGTGTGTTATTAGCAGCAGTTTGTGTTTTGAGTCCCTAATCCTCAGACATCCAGAATAGAAAATCGTCTCTAGTGTGGACAAGATTGGCGCTGGCTCGCGAATTCTGAAACCACGCTTGGATGGTCATGAAAATTCTGTGAAAGATCTCATCGGTGAAACGGACGCGTAGAACCTGGTGAGAGCTGTGGCTGATATATGTATATATATGTTAAATGTTGTATTGCTAATGCAAAGTGTTAGAATACTTGTAGCTGGTCAAGAGGGCTGATCACCCTTGGTTAAAGATTGACAGGAATTACCATACATCTTTGACGAAAAGTGGGAGAAATAGATTGTTATTTTCAAGTTTTTTACGTTTTTATTTTTTTTATTTTTTTGCATTTTTACCCATGTGGCAGGAAGGCCTAACAGGATTTTTACCCTAACAGGAAGGCATTGATTAAGAGTCTGCCTTGTGTCTTAGAATGTGCCTTGTGTCTTGTTGTAAAACTACAAGTAACAAATTTGTGTTTAAACGGATGTGTATCTGTTTTTTTTTTTGTTGGTTGTCTATCTGTATTGCATTGTGTAAGCAACTGGTTGAGCAACTTCAATGTGGGTAGGCTAATTAGCATATCAATGGAAGTCATTGAAAGTTTCGTTAACAAACATCAGCTGATAATGCCACAGTAAATGTGGTTAGTCTTTTCAATGGATAGGCAAAAGTTGTATTATTTAGAATGATATCAAGTAAAAGTGATAATGAGTGAAGAATCTTGAATGCTATGGGAGCGATTATTTTTTTTATTTTTATTTGTTTCCCGTGAGTTGTAAGAGCTAACGATAATTGGGTTTGGTTTAGTACTCAGTGCAGTGTTGGAACGTTAGTACAAATAGAAGTGTGGATTGTGTGCTTGTGAGAATGGAACTTGTGTATACATATGTTAAGAAGTACGCCTCTGCCAGTTATCATTCTTGTGCAGATGAACCTCTTAAAAGCCAGTGTAATGTACTAGTGTCTCAGTGTCAGCAACAGAATAGCAGATTACTGGGTAAACAGCTAAAAAAGAAAGCGAAAAAGGAAAAATTGGCTAATGAGATTGCAGTGTTGCTCAGAATTAAAGTTATATCTGAGCAAACTGGGGAGAAGTGGGAAGCAGAAAGGAGACATCTCGGTGAAGATATAGAGGAAATCAGTGGAAAACTTCTAAGGCTTGTAACAGCCTCCAGTAGTGAGATTGACAAATTGCGGGCAAAAGCCGCCAATTTGTCAGAAAAAAATAGTGACCTACGAGAACAGCTTCAGAGGTGCAGCATGGACTGCGTCATGAAGAGTAAACTTGTAGAGTCATTGCGAATAAAGTTATCAGAGATGGAAGAATTGGTTATGTCTTTAGAAAGGAAAGTAGCAAACGCACACTCCCAACTTCTTATTAAAGAACAGTGTATAATATCGCTCAATGAGCACAAAGCAACATGCCAATTGGCCGATATCTGCACAGTCAGTGAGGAAAAGAGCCGTGAGGAAACACAGTCTACTATTGCGCCTATAGCGTCAAAGCAGAATGACAGTTTGATTACAATCCAAGAGAGACTCACGTTATGCCAGATTCTGGGGGAATTTAATGCCCTGGAGTCGCCAGTGACGCTGTCCAATAAGTTTGAGGCTCTAATCCATAAATTCCAGTTGAATAATGACGATGCATGCTCTCTTCTAAAAGCATGGCTACCAGGACCTTTGATAGGCCAGTTATCGGCACAGGTTAAGGATAATTTAGCAGATGCAGAGGGGCGGAGGAAAGAATTGCAGCGTCTTGTGGACAGTCGTGATAATGGTATGAGTGATTTGCAACGAATGAAATTTAGGAGAGGAGTTGACCCAATATTGTTCTGCAGTGAGTATCTTGCATTGTATACGAGAGTCTTCAACTGTCCTGACTTATTGGAGGATGATGCAAGTTTCATATACTCGATGGCCAATAATTGTTATGTAAGCTATCCCACTAGAATGGCTCTGAGGAATGCTAGGTCCTACCAAAATTTTGTCAATATCCTGCGAGATTTTTGTCAAGAGTCCAGTGATAGCGAATATGGGTCAAAGGCAGGTGTATCCGTATTAAGCAGAAATACAGGAAGGCGGATGATGGGAATCGATGTTGGAGACGTAAATACAAGCGTGGTAACTGCGCTTGAAATTGATTCAGGAATTGAAATAGAAACTTCTGATGACTCCTCAGACGATGAAAGTGTAAAGTCTGTTAATTCCAATCACAGTAATATTATCCAGCAATGTGAATTTCCAGCACAAGATGTTAAAAAAAGGGCCTATGCAGGGGAACCAGAGCTAAAATGTTGTTTGTGTAAAAGGGGAGGTCACATCGCAAAGTATTGTTGGGCGAATAACGATATCAAAAAAAGATCATACCTGAAAACTACCCCAAGGCATTATGAATGTTATTCGGCCAGGTGGGGTAGCAATCCAAAGCATGGAGCCCATAGTAAGCAAACCCAATTCCCCGTTAAGACCCAATTACGGAGTCTACAAACTGAAAAGCAATATGTAGGACAGTTGCATAAAATCAAAATGGAAGTAGCCGAATGGTTATTCAAACATAGCACTGGGGGAAGCAATGCTAGCAGCACTTAGTCAGCTGCAAGTATGTTAAAAATACTCTGATCAAAGTTTCCTTCCTATGAATAAGGTTTTAAGTATTTTTGTAGTTTTTTATAAGGTTTAATGTTTTATTAATTTAATGAATTTTTATTAGGTTTTTTTTAATTTTCTTTATTATTCATTTTTTTTATTTTTTCCATTAATTTTTTCAAATTTTTTTTATTATTAATTTTTAATGTTTTTTTTTATTATGAATTATTTTTTTTTATTTTTTTTTATATTTTCTTTTTTTTATTAATTTTTTTTTTCTATTTTCTTTTTTCAATTTTTTTTTTTTATTCATTTCTGTTTTAGTTTTAATGTTTGTAATTTTTATTTTTTTAGTTTAGTTGTTTATACTACAACTCGGTGTTCCCCTAGCAGTACAATTAATGAGAAGAGACTTGGGGCACTTAAAGTCAATTGTCATGATAATCGTGTTTAATCATTGTCTTTGTGTTCCTTTTCCAGAAACCAGGGAGAGAACAGGTTTGGATACTAAACATTTGTGTTTTGTTTGCAGGTCCGTCAAAGTGAGACCAACACGGGGGTTAGGTTATTGTAAATGCATAATCGATTATCACATGGTACCATGAGCTAATTAATTAGTAATTGTTTGCAAACAATGAAAATATTTAACCACTTCCCGACCGCCCCATGTAGATATACGTCGGCAGAATGGCACGTACAGGCAGAATCACGTACCTGTACGTGCCATTCTTCAGGCGGTTGGGGGGTCCGATCGGACCCCCCTCCGCCGGCGGGGACGGTCGGGATCGTGTCAGGAGCGATCCGGGACGAGGGGACGGCCAGTGGTTTCTGGCCACCCCCTCGCGATCGCTCCTGGCCAATGAAAAGCTTCCCCTTCCTGTCTATTGTATAGACAGGAAGGCGGAAGTGATGTCACGCTCGGTGCGCCGGTCTATGTGACCGGAGACGCCGAGCGGCGAACATGTAAAGGTTAGTGCACAACAGTACACTGACACCAGTACAGTTAGGCACATATTCCACCCCCCTGTCACCCCCTGATCACCCCCCAGATCACCCCCCTCCCCCCCCAGTCACAGTGTCACTAATTGCAGTGATCATTTTTTTACTGATCACTGCATTTAGTGTCAGTGTGACTGTAATAACTGTCAGGGCAGTTAGTTTTAGGTCCAAGGTAGCCCCCTACCCCCCCCTAATAAAGGTTTAACCCCTTGATTGCCCCCCAGGTAACCCTTTCACCCCCTTTTGCCAGTGTCACTAAGCGATCGTTTTTCTGATCGCTGTATTAGTGTCACTGCTGTCGCTAGGTAACCATTTTTTTTTTTTAGGTAACCGCCATGTTTATATAGGTTCATAAATAGTTTTATAGGTCAGGTACCCCCATATTACAACCTAAATAAAGGTTTTAACCCCTTGATTGCCCCTAGAGTTAACCCTTTCACCAGTGATCACTGTATAACTGTCACTGGTGACGCTGGTTAGCCAGTTACTTATTTCGTTATTTAGGTTCCCCGTCAGGTTTTTATATAGCGTCAGGTACCCCCATATATTACCTAATAAAGGTTTTAACCCCCTGATTGCCCCTAGTTAACCCTTTCACCCCCTTTTGCCAGTGTCACTAAGCGATCGTTTTTCTGATCGCTGCATTAGTGTCGCTAGGTAACCATTTTTTTTTTTTAGGTAACCGCCATGTTTATATAGGTTCATAAATAGGTTTATAGGTCAGGTACCCCCATATTACAACCTAAATAAAGGTTTTAACCCCCTGATTGCCCCTAGAGTTAACCCTTTCACCAGTGATCACTGTATAACTGTCACTGGTGACGCTGGTTAGCCAGTTAGTTATTTCGTTATTTAGGTTCCCCGTCAGGTTTTTATATAGCGTCAGGTACCCCCATATATTACCTAATAAAGGTTTAACCCCCTGATTGCCCCTAGTTAACCCTTTCACCCCCTTTTGCCAGTGTCACTAAGCGATCGTTTTTTCTGATCGCTGCATTAGTGTCACTAGGTAACCAGTTTTTTTTTGTATTACTGTTACGGGTGACGCTGGTTAGTTAGCTTGTTTTTTATACTGTCAGGGCACCCGCCATTTATTACCCAATAACGGTTTAACCCCCTGATCGCCCGGCGGGTGATATCAATTAGGTTTTAGGGTCAAATAAGGTCTGCGTCGCCCCAGGTTAGTGCCAGTACCGCAAACACCCACGCACAAAGCATACACCTCCCTTAGTGGCACAGTATCTGAACAGATCAATATCTGATCTGATCAGATCTATACTAGCGTCCCAGCAGTTTAGGGTTCCAAAAAAAACCGCATTGTTAGCGGGATCAGCCCAGATACCTGCTAGCACCTGCGTTTTCCCCCTCCGCCCAGCCCAGCCCACCCAAGTGCAGTATCGATCGATCACTGTCACTTACAAAACACTAAGCACACATAACTGCAGCGTTCGCAGAGTCAGGCCTGATCCCTGCGATCGCTAACAGTTTTTTTGTGGTAGCGTTTTGATTCAGTCGCTTCAGTCAGGAGCTTTTTTACCTGTGAATCTCAAAAAAATAAAAAAAAATAAAATAGTTGTCGTTTTATTGTTCTCTCTCTCACTCTATTCTCTCTCTATTGTTGCTCTTTTTTTACTCCATTCTATTCTGCAATGTTTTATTATGTTTTATCATGTTTTATCATGCTTGCTTTTCAGGTATGTAATTTTGTTTACTGTGTTTTAGTGTTAAGCATTTTTTTGTTTTCAGGTGCGCCATTCAGTTGCAACGCGGATTTATTTATCTTGACAGCAACAGCGTTTGCTCCCACGATACATAAAGACGCGACTCCAACACTGTAGGAGGTGATTTCACCAGTGATCGGCTTTCATGTAAAAGCAATTCTAGCGGGTAATTAGCCTCTAGACTGCTTTTACAAGCAGTGGGAGGGAATGTCCCCCCTCCCGGATATAAACCGCGCCATTGGGAAATTGGGAAAGCATTTTATCACACCAATCTTGGTGTGGTCAGATGCTTTGAGGGCAGAGGAAAGATCTAGGGTCTAATAGACCCCAATTTTTTCAAAAAAAGAGTACCTGGCACTGCCTATTGCTATCATAGGGGATATTTACATTCCCTGAGATAACAATAAAAATCATAACAAAGAAAAAAAATGGAAGGAACAGTTTAAAAATAAAATAAAAAAGCTAAATAAATAAAAAAAAAACCAAAAAAAAAAAAAAAAGCACCCCTGCCCCCCCCTTCTCTTGCGCAAAGGCGTACACAAGCGTTGGTCTGGCGTCATATGTAAACAGCAATTGCACCATGCATGTGAGGTATCACCGCGAAGGTCAGATCGAGGGCAGTAATTTTAGCAGTAGACCTCCTCCGTGAATCTAATGTGGTATCATGTAAAGGCTTTTAAAGGCTTTTAAAAATGTATGTAGTTTGTCGCCACTGCGTGTTTGTGCGCAATTTTAAAGCATGTCGTGTTTGGTATCCATGTACTCGGCCTAAGATCATATTTTTTATTTCATCAGAAATTTGAGCAATATAGTGTGTTTTAGTGCATTAAAATAAAAAAAAGTGTATTTTTTCCACAAAAAATGCGTTTGAAAAATCGCTGCGCAAATACTGTGTGGAAAAAAAAAAATGCAACACCCACCATTTTAATCTGTAGGGCCTTTGCTTTAACAATATATATAGTGTTTGGGGGTTCAACGTAATTTTCTTGCAAAAAAAAAATATGTTTTCATGTAAACAAAAAGTGTCAGAAAGGGCTTTGTCTACAAGTGGTTAGAAGAGTGGGTGACGTGTGACATAGGCTTCTAAATGTTGTGCATAAAATGCCAGGACAGTTCAAACCCCCCCCCCCCAAATGACCCCATTTTGGAAAGTAGACACCCCAAGCTATTTGATGAGAGCAATGTTGAGCCCATTAAATATTTTTTTTTTTTGTCCCAAGAGATTGAATAATGAAAAAAAAAAATATATATATTTTTTTTAAAAAAGTTGTCACTAAATGATATATTGCTCAAACATGTCATGGGCATATGTGGAAATAAACCCCAAAATACATTCTGTTGCTTCTCCTGAGTACGGGGATACCACATGTGTGGGACTTTTTGGGAGCCTAGCTGCGTACGGAACCCCAAAAACCAATCACCGCCTTCAGGCTTTCTAAGGGTGTAATTTTTTTATTTCACTTCTCACTGCCAATCACAGTTTCGGAGGCCATGGAATGCCCAGATGGCATAAAACCCCCAAAATGACCCCATTTTGGAAAGTAGACACCCCAAGCTATTTGCTGAGAGGTATTGTGAGTATTTTGCAGATGTCGCTTTTTGTCACAAAGTTTTGAAAATTGAAAAAAGAAAAAAAAAAAATTTTTTTTTTCTTTACTTTCTTCATTTTCAAAAACAAATGAGAGCTGTAAAATACTCACCATGCCTCTCAACAAATAGCTTGGGGTGTCTACTTTCCAAAATGGGGTCATTTGGGGGGGTTTTGTGCTATTTTGGCATTTTATGGCCTTCGAAACTGTGATAGGTAGTGAGGAGTGAAATCAAAAATTTGCACCCTTAGAAATCCTGAAGGCGGTGCTTGGGTTTCGGGGCCCCGTACGCGGCTAGGCTCCCAAAAAGTCCCACACATGTGGTATCCCCATACTCAGGAGAAGCAGCAAAATGTATTTTGGGGTGCAATTCCACATATAACTATGGCATGTGTGAGCAATATATCATTTAGTGACAACTTTTTGAAAAAAAAAAAAATCTTTTTTATTTTTGTCTTTATTCAATCACTTGGGACTAAAAAAAAAAATATTCAATGGGCTCAACATGCCTCTCAGCAAATAGCTTGGGGTGTCTACTTTCCAAAATGGGGTCATTTGGGGGGGTTTTGTACTTCTCTGCCATTTTAGCACCTCAAGAAATGAAATAGGCAGTCCTAAATTAAAAGCGGTGTAAATTCCAGAAAATGTACTCTAGTTTGTAGACGCTATAACTTTTGCGCAAACCAATAAATATACGCTTATTGGCATTTTTTTTACTAAAGACATGTGGCTGAATACATTTTGGCCCAAATGTTTGACTAAAATTGAGTTTATTAGATTTTTTTTATAACAAAAAGTAGAAAATCTCTTTTTTTTTCAAAATTTTCGCTCTTTTTCCGTTTATATCGCAAAAAATAAAAATCACAGAGGCAATCAAATACCATCAAAAGAAAGCTCTATTTGTGGGAAGAAAAGGACGCAAATTTCGTTTGGTTACAAAATTGCATGACCGCGCAATTACCAGTTAAAGTAGTGCAGTGCGAAATTGAAAAAAGACCTCTGGTCCTTTGGCTGCCAAATGGTCCGGGGCTGAAGTGGTTAAACAATAATCTGACAAAACTAAAGAGTTACAAATGAGGTAGCAAATGTTGTGATGAAGTTACAAATGTTTTGTTTGTTTTGTTTGTGTTGTTTTTCCCAACTTATTGTCTTTCAGATAAAAAAAAAGAAACATGTACTCTTCTCAGGAGAAAATCCATGGATGTCTTTAATTAAAAGTTGAGTGTTTGTCATTGTTGTATGGTGGTTGTCTTGTCATGTTGTTCTTGGGTGATAATGGCCAGACTTTTAATGTTTATTTTTTTTTAAATTTTTGTTTTTTTTTTGGAAAAAAAAAAAAAAAAACATATTTTTTTTGTTTTTGGGTATTGGCTTAGTCAGCTATTTTATTGTTTTGTTCAGGTGTAAAAAGCTCCAAAAGGTTTAGGCTTTATACACCTGAAAGGGGAATTAGTGCATAGATCGTAAGATAAAGTTAGTGCATAGATCGTAAGATAAAGATAAATGCATTGGTTGTTTTTCTTTTTGCGTTTTTAAATTGAGAATTTTTGAGAAACAACAGTGACGTTCGTTTTTTTAAAGTTTTGACCATACCGTGGGGATCCATTTTAGAGTGGGTTCTGCCTAAAGAGGTCATGGTTGTTTTTGATAGTTTGGTCAAATTGCAGAAGCCAGGAATACTAAGTTCCTGGGTTCCAAGGAAGGAAATAGGAGTAAATATAATAAGCAAGCAGATATTATGGATAAGAATTTGATTCTGCTCTTGTTTTTCAATTCCAGAATCCTGGTGGAGCGAGATTGGAAAGGTTCTGGAAAATGGATGACGGATGATCATCTGGTTGGCAGTTTGTCTGTGCCATACCACGCCCCAAATTTATTCTACTAAATATCAGGAGAGATGAGACAAACAAAAAGATTCACTTTAACACTTTTTCTTTTCCTATGGACGATCTGGTGCTGAATCTGAAAGACTGTGCCCATCATTAAGACTTGAAACATTTTTTTTTTTTTGGCTGGACTCTCTCCTGATGAATGCAAACGTGTTATTAATATACGTACAATGGGTTGGAGGTTGGGGGAAGGAGCATAACACATCCAATCCATCAGAACATGAAAATGTAAAATATATATGTTTTTGTTGGAGGGAGGAGTTGAAATAAGAAAAGTTGTGTAATGTATGACATGTATTGACGTAATGGAATTTATATGGTGCAGGTACCCAGGAGGCGGGCACTTATGCATAATAAGGTGTCTGTTGGCCGGACTAGAGGGTGTCAGGTGACACATCAATGGGGTGAACATTTCCTTGTATGGGGGAGATGCGCCTGGTTGAGGTCTCACCTGAGAAGTTGAAACCCTGCACAGGGAATGCCAGTGAATACACACAGGAGCATGCTCCGATAGATAAAGGGAACGCTGACTACCAGAGTACAGTATGCCTTCACCATATGGCACTGCAACATCTCACAGTGGTTGATAAACCTATTACCCTATATGTGCTGAGTATATGCTGAATCAAGTGCTGTCATCGTACCAGTGACTTACTCCCAGAGATGTGCGGACACAGAATAAGGTGCATGCCTTGAGGCGATTCAGTTCGCAGTTGTAGCGGTTGTAGCGTTATACAAATCATTCATTCATTCAGGATGCTTATCTCTGAGGAGTAACCACAGGAGGAGGCATGTATTCAGCACTATATTGGGGGAATAGGAGCTGGGATGGGTGTTGGTAATGGAGTAGACATCGGTATCCTAAGGAACAAACTCTCAGCAATAGCTTGAGCGGGACTTTGTTACTCAGAGAGATTGGTGGCATCCTTAATAACATTCACAAAATACCCAGGGTCTCCAGATTTGGTGAACCATGTTGAGAGGTTGGTGGAGGGTGTGAGGGTACAGGATAGAAATCTGTCATGGGCTCTGGCGTACACGCAGTGGCGGACGGAAGTGTCAACCAGCATCAAGCTGATTGCGCAATCTCTGTATAAAGGGCAGTGGCCTGATGAGTTAGCATCACCGCTCAGTAAGACTATGCCAAAACACGTCGCCTACACTAATCCAAAAGGGTGGTCGAATGCCTGGATGGGCTGTACCAGTTTGGATGGTGAAAGGTGTTAGGCTGTATGATCCCATATATAGAAGTGCGGACTTGGTCTGTATGTTTGGTGGCATCAATGGGCTTACTGATTGGGGATTCTATCTTGTCGCATTTGAGGCTAAATCACCCACATGTGATCAGAGGAGATGGAAGCAGGTTGATACTTCCCTCGGTCGGAAGCCTGACCATGATGTCCTTTGTATGCCAGGTCAATACATCATAGTGGTGAATATAAAATGTTGGGAAGTTATTTCAGGGATCATTGCTGGGGAGGAAGCACCTGGGTGTCATTTGGGACATAGACGAGTTTATTTCTTTGTCCTAAAGAATACCGATGTAACACTAGTCATAAAACTGGAAGGTTCCTTGAACCTAACCATAGGTAGAGGTGCATGGTATACCCTGGGCATGGTCTCTGAAATCCAGGCACAGGGATGGAAGTGTGTTTTTTTTTTTTTGTTTAATCATTTTTGCAGATTTATATGTGTGATATTAGACTTGGTATTTATATAGAAGGATCTCCCATTTGTCTATGCAAGTTGAGGGACGAATTGACGGTAGGGTCTCTGTGTTCAAATTAGAGACCTTGCTGCCAAGTCAGAGCCCTGCAATACCGCTGTGAGCAAGCCTGCCTAATCCAGACCCATATGTACAGTAAAGGGTTATAGGATTGGGAGCGGGGTGCATAAAGGGATGGGATACAGATATATGTATATAGTGTGATAAGAAGTTGATTTATATTATGGTATAATGTGACCTATGCGTATTGTAGGTTAATAATATGGGTGAATAAGGCCCTCCTCGAGACTTATCTAGATAATAGATCAGTGTTTGAGAGCTGTTTGATATGTTGATCTGAATGTGTACTGGTGAATGGTGAATGAATGGATACCCCTTGCCTGTATTACATCCATCCTGAAGATACCAAAGATACATAATGGCGGCATGGAAGCTGTCGCTGAAGAAGGATGTGTCACTCAGTGGCAAAGCGGCACGTGTTGGGAAGCATAACACGGTAAGACCACAATGGACTGTTCCATAGGAGCTGTTTCTGCACACGTTGTAAAAATACAACACGTTAAGACGTTTAAAGGACTGTTCTATGGATACTGGTTGGAAAACGCATGTCAGGGACAAAACAGTTATGGACTGTTCAATAGGAGCTGTGTCTGAAGAAGGGTTTTTATGCGACTTTCAGTCGCAAAGCGGCATATGTTGGATTCAATATGAACTCATGTAATATCACATCGGTTCATTCCCAATATCTTTGAGGACAGAAGGCATTCCCCCGGATTGGAATGTAGTCAGGTTGGAAAAACACACCAAAAGCTTTGAACAATGGCTTGGCTCGAGGCCACCTGCTGTGTAATTACAAGCTTCAAGGGAGACTGTTACTACTAAGGTGGCTATGGATACCTATTGGATGAAGCAAAGGGGGGGGGGTTTGAATGAGTGAGCTTGGTAAAAGGAATTCGCAGAGAGCTCTTCTCTCTGTTTGCTGGGAATCCCTGACCTGAGAAGGTGTCTCTGGTCACCTCATGGTCTGGCGGCCATTTTTGAGGCTACAAGGAGGGCCCTGTGATAAGTATCTTTGATATTCTTGTATTATATGATTTGATTGTAAGCCTTGTGATATTGTAATGTCATTTATTACTTTATGTTAGCATTCCTGATTCTTGGGAAATAAATAAGATAGTGTGTTATTAGCAGCAGTTTGTGTTTGGTTTCATAGCTAACCTCGTATTATTGTGATACTAACAGTAGCATGCGCTCATAGGTTTAACAGACTAACAACATTATAGGGACTAGACAAATTAATACATAGATATAAGTATTATATCGAGTACTTCAATCTCCAACTGGCACTCCTCCAAATATGGCTGCTGACTTTTCTGTTAGCTTACTGCTCTATCCGTACTAACATCCCATGCATATGGGCGACTGGACACCACCATTTATTAAGTAATGCTCCTGCATCTTTAAAAGACTCTGCATTTATCTCACTCGCAAAGGGAAATGCTCAAGTGACTCCACCAAGCTCTTTACCAAATTAGATTTATGACGGGCATAAAACCTTGTCCACAATCGTCCCGAAGATGAATGGAAGACTGCTTTCAGAACCAGATATGGACATTTTAAGTCTTTGGTCATGCTTTTTGGACTTTGCAATGCTCCTGCAACTTTTCAACATTTCATTATTGATGTTTTTCAAAATTTGCTGGACCAGTTTGTAATAGCACATTTGGATTATATCCTCGTTTTTTTTAGATAATTTGGAGGAACACCGCAAGCATGTCTGTATTGTCTTCGAGAGACTAAAGCAGAATCAACTTTACATCAAACTAGAGAAATTTGAATTTGAACAACCTCAGATCAAAATCTTGGGATACATCGTTTCTTCAGAAGGAGAGAGGATGGATCCAGATAAGATAAAAGCAGTGGTGGACTGGTGTTCCTAGGAATGTTAAGGAAATACAATGATTTGTTTTGACTTTTACAGAAGATTTATAAGGAATTTCTCAAAGGTAATTGCTCCAATTATGCAGCTGACAAAGAAAGGGGTGCCCCTTTTGTGGTCACCCGAGGAACAGGCTGCATTTAGTAAACTAAAAACTCTCTTTGCATCTGCACCAACACTAGTATATCCAGATCCTTAACTGCCTTTCATCATAGAAGTTGGTGCTTCAGATTCTGCTGTGGGAGCTATCCTTTCTCCGTGAGTTGGAGAAAAGATGCAGCTTCATCCTTGTGCTATGTTCTCTCAACTAGTGTCTTCTGCCAAGAAGAATTATGATACTGGAAACAAGCATCTGCTGGTAATTAAGGAAACATTTTCTTAGTGGGGGCATCTGCTGGAAGGGGCTAAGCATCCTGTAACTGTTCTCAAGGATCATAAAAATGTAGAATTTATTAATTATGCCAAAAGGTTGTCATCTAGACAAGCCTTATTCTTTTCCAGGTTCAATTTTGGCATGGTAAGGCTGATACCCAATCACAGATGTTGTCTGGACCTCTCCAGGAAGGCAACTCTGAATGTACGATCCTGCCTTAAAATAACTTACTAGAGGCCACTAGTTCTAAGACATTTTTTGAATCTTCTCAAGCAGGGGTATGAGAATGACTCACTTCTTAATCATCCTAATAAGGACTTAAACCTAAAGTAAAAAAAATGGCTGTTGTACCTGAATCAGTTTGGGTAGAATCTCTCAGGTTGGTTCATAACTGTAAACTTGCTGGTCATTTTGGGGTTTCTAAGACAGAAGAACTCTTATCACGTTTCTTTTGATCGCCTTGGTACAAGAAAGATGTAGAGTTATGTGGCTTCATGTCTGACCTGTGCTTGCAATAAGACACCCTGATCTTCTCCTCTGGGGTTACTCCAACCACTGCCTGTTCCATCAATATAATGGAGGTCAATTCATATGGACTTTCTGGTCGATCTTGCCCTTTGAAAAGGAATTACCACTTTCCTGGTAGTTGTTGACTGTCTCACTAAGATGGCTCATTTTATATCAGTGAAGGGGGTACCCTCTGCTGAGCAAACTGCAGAGGTAATGGTTTGAGATATTTTTATAGAACTCCTGATGATGATGTGGTGTCTGACAGATGAGTACAGTTTACCTCAACATTTTGGAGAAGTTTTTGCTCAGCTTTGGGTACAATAATTAATCTGTCCTCTGCATTTAATTTCAGTCTAATTGTCAGACCGAGAGGACCAATCAAACTTTGGAGCAATACCTTTAATGTTTTGTGAGTTATCCTCAGGATGATTGGGTGGACTACCTTCCTAGAGCAGAGTTTGCTTAATAACTGTAAACATAGCTTCACTTCCCAAAACCATTTTTTCTTAAACACTGGGTATCTTCCAGTTTTTATTCCTGATCTTCTTATCTCAAATCCAATTCCTACTGTTACCAACAGATTAACTACATAACAGGAGATTCAGGAGAAATTGATTGATACAGGAGGCTCAGGAATATTTCAAGAAGCCTGCTGACATACATCATATATTAATTCCTATCTTTCATGTGGGTGAGAAGGTTTGGTTAGCTACCAAAAATTTGAAGGTTCATGTTCCATCTGCTAAGTTGGGTCAAAAAATCTGTGGGACCTTTTCATATTTCTGCTTAAATCAACCTTTCTCTTAAAAACTCCTGACAGTATGAAGATTCACCCTGTTTTTCACATATCGCTACCCAAACCGTTCTATAAAAATCTTTTTTCTGTAAGAAGTAATTCACCTTCTCCACCTATTAAGGTACAGGGTGAAGAAGAATTTGGGGATGGAGGAGCTCAGCCAGGGTGAATGCCGCGTACACACGAATGGACAGGGCTTCTGAAGGGAAGTCGCCTCTTTATGCTAACAATCCCGCGGATTTATCCTCTGGACTCAAGTCCAGCGGACAATCCCCTCGGGTGTGGGCGTCGGCGGACTTTTTGGCGCCAAAGTCCGGCGGACCAAAGTTTTAAGTTTGGTTTCAAAATTATCCGCTGGACTTGGCAGTCCGGCGGACAATCCCGCCGTTAGTAGGCTAGTCCGCCGGACTTTTTAAATGAACGGACTTGCCGCTCATCGGCAAGTCCGTTCATTTAGCACGTGACTTCAGGTTACGTAGCTAGCGTAGGCAGTAAATGCCGCCGCGCTAGCTCCGTCACCTGGCATGGATTTAAAGGGACTCCCCACGCCGAAAAACGGCGTGGGGGTTCCCCCCAAATCCATCTCAGACCCTTATCCGAGCACGCAGCCCGGCCGGCCAGGAAAGGGGTGGGGACGAACGAGGGGCGCCCCCCCCTCCTGAGCCGTACCAGGCCGCGTGCCCTCAACATGGGGGGTGCCCTGGGGAAAGGGGGGCCGTGCGGCCCCCCCACCCCAAAGCACCTTGTCCCCATGTTGATGAGGACAAGGGCCTCTTCCCGACAACCCTGGCCGTTGGTTGTCGGGGTCTGCGGGCGGGGGCTTATCGGAATCTGGGAGCCCCCTTTTATAAGGGGGCCCCCAGATCCCGGCCCCCACCCTATGTGAATGAGTATGGGGTACGATGTACCCCTACCCATTCACCTAAGGTGTAAAATGTAAAGTAAAAAAAAAACACACACACTTTTGAAAAAATATTTTATTGCACTGCTCCGGGGGTCTTCTTCCGTCTTGGGGGTCTTCTCGCCGGACTCCTCCGCCATTTACCAAGCTCTTTTACCGAGCAGAGAAGTCCGGCTACCTTCTTCGTCGTCGCCGCCGTCGTCTGGGGGTCTCGATCCGCCTTCGGGGGTCTTCGGGGGTCTCTTCTGTTCTTGCCGCTGTCGTCGCTTTCTGCGCCGCCGGCGCCGCCTTCTTCTTCTTTTTCTTGTTCTTGTTCTTGTTCTTCTTCCGATGTTGACACGTCGCTCCCTCTGGCCGGAATGCCAGAGCCGCGCTGTGCTGGCACTTATATAGGGACAAGGGGACAGGGTCACATGCTCATGTCACATGGTGACCCCGCCCCCTTGTGATGTCACAGTCCCAGCATCCTCCGGGACTGTGACATCACAAGGGGGCGGGGTCACCATGTGACATGAGCATGTGACCCTGTCCCCTTGTCCCTATATAAGTGCCAGCACAGCGCGGCTCTGGCATTCCGGCCAGAGGGAGCGACGTGTCAACATCGGAAGAAGAAGAACAAGAACAAGAAGAACAAGAAGAAGAAAAAAAAGAAGAAGAAGGCGGCGCCGGCGGCGCAGAAAGCGACGACAGCGGCAAGAACAGAAGAGACCCCGGAAGACCCCCCCCGAAGGCGGATCGAGACCCCCAGACGACGGCGGCGACGACGAAGAAGGTAGCCGGACTTCTCCGCTCGGTAAAAGAGCTTGGTAAATGGCGGAGGAGTCCGGCGAGAAGACCCCCAAGACGGAAGAAGACCCCCGGAGCAGTGCAATAAAATATTTTTTCAAAAGTGTGTGTGTTTTTTTTACTTTACATTTTACACCTTAGGTGAATGGGTAGGGGTACATCGTACCCCATACTCATTCACATAGGGTGGGGGGCCGGGATCTGGGGGCCCCCTTATAAAAGGGGGCTCCCAGATTCCGATAAGCCCCCGCCCGCAGACCCCGACAACCAACGGCCAGGGTTGTCGGGAAGAGGCCCTTGTCCTCATCAACATGGGGACAAGGTGCTTTGGGGTGGGGGGGCCGCACGGCCCCCCTTTCCCCAGGGCACCCCCCATGTTGAGGGCACGCGGCCTGGTACGGCTCAGGAGGGGGGGGCGCTCGCTCGTCCCCACCCCTTTCCTGGCCTGCTGGGCTGCGTGCTCGGATAAGGGTCTGAGATGGATTTGGGGGGGACCCCCACGCCGTTTTTCGGCGTGGGGATTCCCTTTAAATCCATGCCAGGTGACGGAGCTAGCGCGCCGGCATTTACTGCCTACGCTAGCTACGTACCTGAAGTTACGTTCTAAATGAACGGACTGCTCCGTGTGTGGGCAAGTCCGTTCATTTTCAAAAGTCCCGCGGACTTTGTCCAGCGGATTGTCCGCCGGAGAAGTCCGGGCGTGTGTGGGCAAGTCCACACGCTCGGAAAGTCCGGCGAAGCCAGCTGGAAAGTCCGGCAGATTGTCCGCTGGACTAAGTCCGGCGGATTGTCCGCTGGACTAGGTCCGCCGGACCACATCTCTGCCTCCTGTTTGTACTGACTCTGGACTGTTTATGAACTAAGTTCCTGCCTTCTGTCAGGACCACTCTTTTGCCTGTTTGCTGACCACACCTTTGACTGGCACCAGTAATGATCCATTTGCATGTCTTACTGGCTATGTTTCTGTGGGACACCAGTCCCACCAATTCTCTGCAAAACATCTGCACTTCTGTGATACACAGGTTGCAGTGTCAGGTACATAATCAGTCCAAACATTGAAAAGGTCCTACACAAACTATATCCCTATACTCGAGAGGAGTAGCAGAATGTGTTTTGAGGTGTCATTTTTCATATGCCTATCTGTTAGAAATATCTCATAGATTGACAACTTTGTGCAAAACATTGCATTTAAATTTTCTTTCCAGATTTACCAAAAAATATGTGGCACAAAAATTACATTTTCAAAAGACTCACTATACCTCTTAGAAAATGCCTTGGAGGGATGTGGTAATTTTTTTTTTGAGACTTTAAATGAGATGCATGTGGCCATGCATCTCCATTCCTAAATTTGGTATATAGAAAGGGTTTTCGGGACTTTAAATGAGGTATGTATGATGGGACTTAGCAAGTAAAACCAGGTAATAGAAAATGTGTTTATTGTCTAAAACACACAACAATGACATGCAGCAGTGGATATTTGGGGTATAGTAAACACATGAACAGCATATTGCAAAACATAAGCATATAATTGTCTGCTTGTACATAACATGGTTAAAAAGGTAATCCTCCATAAAAAGAATCCTAAAACACAGGGTATATCCTAATGCCGCATACACACGAGCGGAATTTCCATCGGAAAAATCTTGGATGGTTTTTCTGACGGAGTTCCGCACAAGCTTGGCTTGCATACACACGGCCACACAAAAGTTTGCTGAACTTTCGACTGTCAAGAACGCGGTGACGTACAACACTAGGACGAGCCAAGAAAATTAAGTTCAATGCTTCCGAGCATGCGGCAAATTGTTTCCGAGCATGCGTAGGAATTTTGCGTGTCGGAATTGGTACAGACGATGGGAATTTTCCGACCGAAAAATTTAGAACATGCTCTCAATCTTTTGCTGGCTGGAATTCCACCAGCAAAATGCCGATGGAGCATACATGCGGTCACATTTCGGACCAAAAGCTCTCATCGGACTTCTGTTGGCGGAATTTCCGCTCGTGTGTACGGGCATAAGAGTAACCATAATGCATCGGTATAAGCCAGACATGCCACTCTTCAGGGGCGGATGCATAGTAAATTTAGATCTGCAAGGAGACATAAACATATCACAACCCATGCAATCATGCAACCCAACTGATACATTATGGTTACTCTTATGCCGCGTACACATGAGTGAAATTTCCGTCGGAAAAATCTTGGATGGTTTTTTTGACGGAATTCCGCTCAAACTTGGCTTGCATACACACGGTCACACAAAAGTTAGCTGAACTTTCGACCGTCAAGAACGCAGTGACGTACAACACTACAACGAGCCGAGAAAATTAAGTTCAATGCTTCCGAGCATGTGTCAAATTGTTTCCGAGCATGAGTAGGAATTTTGCGCGTCGGAATTGGTACAGACTATCGGAATTTCTGATCGGAAATTTTTCCGACCGAAAAATTGAGAGCATGCTCTCAATCTTTTGCTGGATGGAATTCTGCCAGAAAAAGTCAGATGGAGCATACACCCGGTTGCATTTCCGAACCAAAAGCTCTCATCTGACATTTGCTGGCGGAATTAGGATATACCCTGTGTTTTAGTATTCTTTTTTATGGCGGATTACCTTTTTAAACATGTTATGTACGAATTGACAATTATATGCTTATGTTTTGCAATATGCTGTTCATGTGTTTACTATACTCTATGTATCCACTGCTGCATGTCATTATTGTGTGTTTTAGACAATAAACACATTTTCTATAACCTGGTTTTACTTGCTGAGTCCCATCATACATACCTTTTTTAAAGTCCCAAAAACTCATTGCTATATACTTTATTTAATACCTTGGACTGTTTTCTTTCCAAAAATGAAAATGGGACTCAAGAAATGAGATAGTCAGTATTGATTAATTTTCAAATATACTGCATATACCATACCAAATATATATATATTGTGGAGATGCGCCCCATCTCACAGGTGCATATAAGCAGCACATGCCTGATTTTGGCAGGAATACTGATTGCACACCTGTGGGCTGGGTTCAAAAACATCCCAGGAAATGCAGTCAGGGCTCAGACCTGGAGACGGCTCCGCCCAGCAGACAGGAAGTCTGGCTAGGAGGTTGGGAGAGTTCCAAGAGGAAGAGACAGGAGCCTAAGACTGTAGGTGGCAGTCTGAAGCAGGCAGGTGTAGCCTGCGACTAAAGCAGCACGAAGCTGACAATGAGTAAGCCGGGAAGCTATCGTTTGGTTATGCAGTAATGGTGGAACCCCCATGCGAGGGAAGATTTCTGTTGATTTGAACTTTTTCTGTTTCCTTTAAATAAAAGTGGGCTGCCATGCCCTAAAACACAAGTCTGGAGTGGCACGTTTCTGAAAAATCGCATGCACCACTTGATCTAATCACCCCGGATCGTCACAATTGGTGGAGAATGCGGGCACGGATGGCGTTGGTCCAGATCCTAGCATGACGGAAACCGTGAGTGTCAGAGACTGTGTGTGTTGCTGTTGCTGTGTGAAGCAAAGCGTTGGGTGCAGTGTCTCAGCTGTAAAGAGACAGTACGCAAAAAAAATTTTTTTGAAGGAACTCTGCATCTGTTGCTGCAAAGATGCATGTTGTTGCCCGTAGCAACAAAGGCAAGGTCAGGCGTGAGACCTATGGCCAATGGTGGAATGATCCTGATGAGAGTCCTGGCTGGTGGGCTCAAGAGGATTGTTACAGTTACTGGAGAAGCTCTGCAGGGAGAAGGCAGTCTCCCATAGCAACCAGTGAAGTGTCGTCTGGATGGTGGGGCTCCTATGAAGAGGTGGCTCAATGTTCCCACAAAGGGGGCTGGGAAGCCCAAGAGTCTTTCATTTCACCCGGTAACCGCATGGGGAAATACAGCAGGAGAAAGCAACAGACTGACTGGAAGTTCAAGAGCAGAGTGGTTGTCCGTAGCAACGCCTGTGATTCCAAGTCTGCAGACTGGGTGAGAAAGACTGATTATGTGACTGTGCACACGGGAGTGGAAGTGACCCCAAATGGGAGATCCCCTGTTTGTGTTAAAAAGGACTTGCCTTGCTGCAGTGCCCTGTTCAGTGGGGAGGCAAGGGTTAAAGTTAAAAAGCTTGTGGTCTGCAATGAAACTCCATCTGCTCATGCTGATGAGGGTGGAGAACAGCAACATGGTGTGGTTGAAAATGTGTTACCACAATGCAGGGTAAAAGCAAGTGATATGTTTAATGCTGAGATGTGTAAAACTGACAAGAGCAGTGTTTCAGATGCTGTTGAGCCTCTTGGTCTGTCCAGATCTTATTGGGATGATGTAGCCCAACAGAGCAATACCTACTGGGATGACTTGGCCAAGAGACTAATAGCAATGCTGGAAGAAGCTTTTGCTGCTAAAAGAGTAGTGGATACTATGGCTGCTGTGCCAGTAGAGGTGTCTGCAGAACAGCCTATAGGCCAAGATGCACGGGTTGTTGCAGAGACTAATCCTCTCATGACTGAAGGTCCCAGCGAGTGTAAACGCACAGCAGAAATTGTGTCCACAATGAGAAAAAGGGAAAATGTGTATTTTGTGACAGACATGCTTAATGAAATGTTAGCATCATGGAGTGTACAGCCAGTATATATCCTGCCGTCTTCTCCTGTGTTTGGAGAACTGGTACCGCGGGGTACGGCTGGTTGGCGCTGGATATTGCAGGCTGTACTGTGCAGAAATCGCAAATGCTTGACTCGTTTAATGCAATGTTTTGTATTGATGTGGAAAGTTGTCTCACAGTGTACTGGATTGCGTCATACAAAGATTGTGTATGAAAAGCACTCTGGAGCCCTGTTAGACAAGGCAGAGGTATCAGAAATACCAGCAGTGACAGAAATGGTGAAAACTGGTGTGGAAAAAAGTGTTGTGCAAGAACAGTCGCTGATGGAGTGTTGGACAACAGGGGGCGATGTGAAACTGTGGAAAGGTCCCATAGAGAGTAACTGCTCGCCTGTGTGCGGTCCCTCCTCAGACACTGTCCTAGCAAGAGATGGGACCAGAGTTCCTGGTAGTTTTGAACTGGGTAATTTTGAGAAAGCGGTTGCCAGGGGTAACTATGCAGGTATCAGCGAACCTGAAAACCAAAAAGTGCTGGGTAAAGTTGGGACCGATGTCAAAGTAGGACCCCTACAGTTTTGGCAGAGTAGATCTGGGGGAAGTGAGAAGAAATGTAAGCTCCCAAAAATTAGGAAGAAGTCCGCATGGAAGCATTCCCGGAAAAAGAGGTGGGTGGAGTGCCCCTTTAGGAAGAAGGGTTTTGTATTTCTTCCTCCGGTGCGAAACAGGGGGGGAGGATATGTGGAGATGCGCCCCATCTCACAGGTGCATATAAGCAGCACATGCCTGATTTTGGCAGGAATACTGATTGCACACCTGTGGGCTGGGTTCAAAAACATCCCAGGAAATGCAGTCAGGGCTCAGACCTGGAGACGGCTCCGCCCAGCAGACAGGAAGTCTGGCTAGGAGGTTGGGAGAGTTCCAAGAGGAAGAGACAGGAGCCTAAGACTGTAGGTGGCAGTCTGAAGCAGGCAGGTGTAGCCTGCGACTAAAGCAGCACGAAGCTGACAATGAGTAAGCCGGGAGGCTATCGTTTGGTTATGCAGTAATGGTGGAACCCCCTGCGAGGGAAGATTTCTGTTGATTTGAACTTTTTCCGTTTCCTTTAAATAAAAGTGGGCTGCCATGCCCTAAAACACAAGTCTGGAGTGGAACGTTTCTGAAAAATCGCATGCACCACTTGATCTAATCACCCCGGATCGTCACAATATATATAGAGAGAGAGAGAGAGGGGAGGAGAGAGAGAGAGATGTAGCAGAATACATTTTGGCCTAAATTTATAAATAAAGATTATTTATTTGAAGGAAAAAAATTTTATTTCTGAATTTTTTATTGTTCTTACTTTGTATAGTAAAAAAAAAAAAAACAGTGATGATTAAATACCACCAAAAAAAGCTCTGTCTACAAGAAAGTAGACATTTCATTTAGGTACAGTTCTGCATGACTGAGTGATTGTGAATCAAATTTTGACAGAGCTAAAACCTAAAAAAATGGCCTGGGAAGAAAGGGGGTTGAAGTCTAAAGCCTCGTACACACAATCGGATTTTCCGATGGGAAATCTGTGATGACAGGCTGTTGGCGGAAAATCCGACTGTGTGTATGCTCCATCTGACAATTGTTGTTAGATTTTCCATGGACAAATGTTGGATCGCAGGTTTTTGTCGGATTTTCTGAGCGTGTGTACACAAGTCCGTCAGACAAAAGTCCAAAGTACAAACACGCATGCTCGGAAGCAAGGACGAGCCAGAAGCAGCCGGTCTTGTAAACTAGCGTTCATAATGTAGAATTAACACTCGTGACTTGACAAATTATGAAATCTCGAAACTCTCTTCTTCTTTAATGGGATAATAATAAAGCTGCTTTGCTGGTGATACTGATGGAGTTATTGCAAACAAATTTTCAAAGGCTTTTTTGTTCTAGTGATATCAAGAATAATGATATTATGCTTTTTTTTTTTTTTGGGCAATTTAAACAACACCATTATCCCGTAGTTTTTAAGATCAAACATACAACTATGTTGGTGTCCCTTGTCAATTTTACATTGTATTTTTTTAAATGTAACTGCCTACTCCCAACCTGTCATTTGAAGTAAAACACATAGCCAAGTATTATCTTCCACAATTTTTATTGTGCATTAAAAAATAAAACACATAAAATTAGACATGCTATCTGCTAATAGAACCTAACCAAAAAGTGCATTCTATGCATCCAAAAATATAGAAAATATATTCAAGCAAATCATTATTCAACCAAAAAAATTATGTCAAAGCAATAACTGCAAGGCCAATAATAAATAACACATTATCTCCTCCGATTCCGCAACATGGCTGGTTGACGAACGGCCGTTCAGAAATAACTGAAAAGCGCAAAATGAAAAGTGCAAAATTAAAAGTGCAAAAAAAAGTGCGAATCAACACTCACCAAACTTCTACTAACACAAAATTAGCAGAAGGAGCCCAAAGGGTGGCACTAAAGATCTGAAAAATAACGTAGTACGTCACTACGTTCACATTTGTTGGCCGTCAATTCCTTTCCGTTTGTATGCAAGTCAAGTTTGGGCCAACGGGGAAACGAAAGTCCACGCTTTTGTTAGCCAACAATCCGATCGTGTGTACAAGGCTTAAGTTGAAGAGACATCAACCTGCACTAATGTGTCCCTAATAAATTGATCAATAGAAATCCCTAAGATTTTACTATTACAGCTAAGAAAATTGTCACTATGACTGCTGGGAACCTTGCCTTTTTACCAAAACTGTCACCTAACAAAGCCCTCATTATTGGCCATTATAAGCCATCTGACCTTAGTTTAGTGGTCAGTAGACATGTGCGGTTAGTTTCGTACGAATCGAAAATTCGTATGAATTTTTCAAAATTCGTACATTTGTACAAATCCGAATTACGAATTTTTTTGGATACGAATTCTGTAGGGGAATACGAAATTCCGTTTACGAATTTCAGATCCAAATTATTCTAAATTTATTCGAATCCAACTACCATTGGTAATTGGATTCGAATAATTTGGAGCCGAAATTCGTAAACGTAATTTAGCCAAATATCGAATTTCAATTTCAACTAATACGAAAGAAATTATTATAGCGCATATAACGAGTGATTCGAAATTCAGCTCCAAATTATTCGAATCCAACTACCAAATATATCGAATTTCAATTTCAACTAATATGAAAGAAATTATTATAGCGGATATAACGAGTGATTCGAAATTCGGCTCCAAATTATTCGAATCCAACTACCAAATATATAGAATTTCAAATTTTCAACTAATACGAAAGAAATTATTATAGCGGATATAACGAATGATTCGAATTTCGGCTCCAACTACCAAATAATATCGAATTTCAACTAATACAAAATAAATTATTATAGCGGATATAACGAATAATTTGAATGAATTCGATATTCAGTATAACGAATATCGACACTCTACGAATAATAACAAATTCGTTGTTGGTCCAAATTTCTTTACTACAGAAACATGTGACTGTTGGTTGACCAATCACATCAGAGGTTTTCTTGTGATGCTGAGGCCTACAGGGCACGCCCGATCATATGACTTCTCTTTGTGGAGCAGATCATACAGTCAACTATTTGTCAGTGCATCTGATCAAATATCGTCGTGATCCTTGGATTTTTGATATTCATTTGACATGATATCCGTTGGAGTCTGCAAGATTATTATCTTTGATTGCTTATTTTGCTTCTGGATTAATTCTTTTACTCCAGATTTTTGTTTTAGTCTGCTCATATTTATTTTTGTCTTTTTTTGACTTGGAAAGGCAAAATGAGCAGCAAACAACAGGGACAAAAAGGCAGAAAGAGTGCTGCTGGGAGAGGGAGAGCTTTGAGCCGTCAAGTACAACAGCAGCAGGTGGGACGTTCTGTCTCTGCGCCCCCTGAGCTCAGCTCACCTCCCATGAAGTTGAGGCGACCAGCAGTGAAAGAGCCTGGCAAACAGCAGACATCACGTCGCCAGCTGTTCCAGGACTTACCTTGTACAACCAGCAGCACAGTGACAGTTGATACTAGCAAAAGTGGCGCTACCACCTCTGCCACTGCTGCTGGTAGCACTAGCATGTTGCCCATTCGTACATTTTATGGAAGAGGACGAGGGCAGACCAAAGGGAAACTTCCCAGTGCACACACCTTTTGTGCAGCCAAAGATGGAGATCCTGGCCAGCATGCAGCATGAAACATGTGAGGAGGCCCAGGCTGAGAAGGCTCATGATGATATCACTATCAGCACTCCAGGGAGCTTAGAGATAAGCAAGGAGGAGAAGAGTCAGTTTACACTTTGTAAGGATCATCACTCTTCCCCTGGCAATGTGGAAGAGATGGAAACAAGCTTTCACATAGAGAACTTGGATTACCAACCATCGGCATCTACCCATGTTGGCCCCAGCGACAGCCCAGGAGAATATATCTCCCCTGACTCCCCACTACTTTTCTCTCCTTATAAGTCCCCTGCCGTTCTTTCAAAGCCTCCAGCATCATCGGCCAATGCAACCACAGCGACAGCACCCAAAATACCTGTGATGTTCAGATCTCATTCTCTTTTTCATCCTGCTCCTCCTCCTGCTGAACCTCAGGAAGAGAGTCCAACCACTGCAGTGGATGTGATTCCATCACCAGGCACTGCAGGCAGTGTCATTGGTGCTGGCTGCCGTTCCAGCATTTGGCTGCATTTCACAAGAATTGGCGTTGGTCAGAAGGCCAAATGCAACCATTGTGGCAAGGACATCAGCCGGGACCGAGACATAGGGCATCTTAGCAACAGTGGAATGAACCAGCACATGCGTGTGCACCACCAAGCTGTGCTGTTAGGGGAGAAAAGTATGGCCCCTCCAAACACCAAAAGGGGAACCAATAGTGGCACCACCACAGCCACCACCATAAGTACCAGCACCACCACCCCACATCCAACCCATACCAGCCACCAGGCCACCCTGGAAGATTTTGGTGGCTTTCACAGTACAAAGGGAATGTCTCAGGCACAGGTACGGAAGATAACACGCCTGATCGGCCAGCTCATTGCTGTTGGAGGAGCACCATTCGATATGGTAGAAGGTGAGCCCTTCAAGCAGTTGATGCAGGCTGTTGCACCACAGTACCGTGTGCCATCACGTAAGACCTTTAGCCAAACTGTGGTGCCAGCCTTATACAGGTCTTGTGTTGGGGTGCTGAAGGAGGAGATTAGAAAGGCAGGTGGACAGGCAGTGCACCTGACCACTGACCTGTGGAGTGCGTCTAGTCCCCGACACGCCTTCCTGTCCCTGACAGCACATTGGTGGCAGGGCAAGGTGTCCCATTATGTACAAAGATCTGGATCCTCGTCGTCAGCAGTTGACAAAGAGGGGCACCGTTCCTTTCTCCTGCACGCTGAGGTGCTTGATGAAAAACATACAGCACAAAATATCCTGCAAGCCCTGCAGAAAATGTTGTTGCAGTGGTTTGGACAGGCAGACACTGACAGCAACAGCTACCGGATTGGCTATATTGTCACAGATGGAGGCAGCAACATGGTCAAGGCTGTAAGGGATGGCAGTTTTGTGGGTGTGCGCTGCTCAGCCCACCTTCTCCACCAGGTGGTAACTGACAGCTTTTGATTGGTGGAGGCTAATTCTGGCGGCGATGGAAGGCTGTCCAAAGTGGTGGACTCTTGTCGGAAGATGGCTGGCCACTTCCATCGAAGTGTGAGGGACAGCCACCTCCTCAGGGTGGAACAGAGGAAGGCAGGCCTTCCAGAACACTGCCTAAAACAGGATGTGGGGACTAGGTGGAATTCAACCCTAGCAATGCTGGAACACATCCTTGAACAGCAGAAGGCTCTCCATGCCATGGCCTGTGATCATAATATTGGCATAGAGAGACCTTTAGGCAGGGAGGACTGGGCCATAATTGGGCAGATTGTGGCAGTCCTCAAACCTTTCCTCTCTGTCACAGAACATCTGGGCCGCGAGGATGCCAGCATTGCTAATGTGCTCCCGCTCTTTACCCACCTTCAAAGCAAATTGGAGCGGTTCATGTCAGCTCAGGAACCTTTGCCTGGTGGTGGCCCTCAACCTGATGTGTTGGCTCTGCTCAACACATTTCTCTTGGAATTGGGCAGGCGCACGCAGGATTTGACCGCCTCTTGCCCAGAACTGATGCTGTCTGCCATGTGTGACCCTCGTGTCAAGGGCAAAATGGCTGTGCAGTGCAGTGCTCTGACAACATGGCGGGACAGACTTATTGACAGGGTGCGTCAGAGGGAAAGGCAGATAGTAAGGCCGCTAGAGCTGGGAGAGGAGGAAGAGGAGGAAGAAGATATTGAAAACCCCCTCTCCCATGCAACAACATCTACTGAAGTGAGCAGCAGAGCTCCTGCCAGCGGTCGCGGAGCATCTTCTTCTGTCTTGGCTGAGGCATTTGACACCCTAATGGGAACCTCCAGCAGCATAGTGCGCCCCAAGAAACGCATTTCAGCAAAGGATGTTGTCATGTCATATTTGTCATCCCCACCAGTGCACCCCACCACAGATCCTATGTCTTTTTGCCAGGAGAAGAGCAAGGAGTGGCCTGCCCTCGCAGATATTGCCAAGGAGCTACTGTTCTGCCCTCCGACAAGTGTCCAGAGTGAGCGGGTGTTTTCTGTGACGGAAAACATCCTGTCACCCCAAAGATCACAGTTGTCCCCCCAGCTAATGGAGCAGTTAGCATTTTTGAAAATAAATTTGCCAAAGCTGGGGTACCCCTCCCTCACTCTGGACATTCCTTGAACTGACTGACTGTCTGCACTCTGCAGCAGAGATGGCCACTTGGTTTAAGACTCTTAGTTGGACCCTGTCCCTCCCCACAATCAAAGTTTTTTAAATGCCCAAAAAATATTTATACTCATTTAATTGTTGTTCAATGTGCCAAATGTAATTATACAATAATCCACAAGCTGGTAAACGCTGTGGCCTGATGTTCCCCAATGTGCCCCAATAATATGCCATGTGCCCCAGTATGCCCTGATGTGCCCCAATATGCCCTGATGTGCCCCAGTATGCCCTGATGTGCCCCAATATGTTTGGGTGGGGGTGTGGGGGAAGGGGAGTGTTTTCTGCCGTTGCAGAAGGGAACTAACTGTTAAGTTAAGTTATTATTTATTGTTGGAGTTGCTTTATGCTTTTGAGAGACCTAATAAACATTTCTATGTTCAGCTGTACAGTACAGTAGTGTCTGTCACCTTATTCTGTCCTATGTCTGCCTGGCTACCTTGGATGGGGAATGGGATGGGGCGGGGGACAGAATGTACAGCTCGCTTTGAAACACTCCTTTTGAGTTGCGGAGCAGGCGGAGGGAACTTTTTATTTCTGTGTCAATGGCTTATCACAGTGTGTCTACACTGTGTGTCTCCCTCAACAAAATCAAGCATTAAAGACTGGTTTTATTAGTTCAAAACAACTTTATTTTTACAAACAAAACAAAAGTAGAAAATAATATATTAGATAAGAACAGAACAAACAAACAATCATCACATAATAGCTATGGTCCTGGAGCACGCAGTGGATGGTTTCATAATGGAGAGGCTTCTCGGCTGCTCATGGTGGTAGAGCTAGTACTAGTACCAGGCAATGGAGCATTGTGTCTGGAAATTGCTTCCAGCAAAGATAATTTGCAATGCTCCATTGCCTGGTTCTGCTGTTGGTTGAACCGGACCAACATCCTCTCCATATCATCAGTGTGGTTTCTGATGGTACGGTGGAGGGTCCGGTTCAACCTCAGATTCTCCCTAGCCATCTTTTTGTTGGCTTTGGCCAGCCTCCGGATCTCTGTCAGCAGGACACTTGTCTGACTTGGTGTCGTGGTGGCAACTGCGGCACTGGCTGGTCCTCTAGAGGGTGAGGCAGTGGAGGACGTACAGGGGGGGCAGCTTCCTGTGGCCATAGAGTCTGCTTCTGGGCCAAAGGGGTTAAAGGGGTCAGCTCTGTCTCATCCCACATCGAAATCCCGGCATCTGACAGGTCTTGTTGATCTGAAATAGACGAGATAGCCAATGTTGATGCTAGCATTCAAAGAAATTGATTTCTAGAGATTAGAATAAAAACATATTTTATTCCTTTTTATTTTGACATAGTCCTTTAAAAAATAAATACATTTTGTGTCACATATACATATATTCCTATTACAAGGAATGTAAACATTCCTTGTAATAGAAAAAAAGAATGACAGGTCCTCTTTAATGTGAAATCTGGGGTCAAAAAGACCTCAGATCTCATATTTACACTAAAATGCAATAAAAAATTTATATAAAAAGAAATGTCATATTCTCCACCCCCACCCAAAAAAAGCCCCTTTAATACTGGAGGGCAGAAGTGGACCTGATCGTCTCCACCGCCTCTTCTGCCCCTGATAAAAGTGAACTTGCGGCAAGTCCGCCGCAGTAACCACTTTTATCTGAAAGAGGACCGCCCGCTAAAGAAGATACCAGGGTTATGGCAGCTATCTGCTGCCATAACAATGGTGGTCCTCTTCAAACAGCCGACATATAACTGCGGCGGGTGGTCCTTCCTTAAGTTGTTAAGGGAACAGGTTTTTTTTTTTTAGGTTAACAATCGCTTCAAATAAAAATAGGTTTGTTTTTCTCTTCATTATATAGCAAATAATTTATTTTCGCTACTCTTTTCTAAGTTCCACCCTAGTTACTGGTGGCCGATTGTAGTGGCGGTCAGATAGTGATACAAAGATCAGATGCATTTCCAAATATTGTAGTAATAGAATAAACAATTATAGGTTACAATACTAACAGTGGGGTCTATTTACTAAGGGAAAATACACTTTCCACTACAAGTGCACTTGGAAGTGCAGTCGCTGTAGATCTGAGGGGGACATGCAAGGGAAAAAAAAAACAGAATGTTTGCTTGTACACGATTGGAAGATAGATCAGATCAGCAGATCTTCCCCTCAATTCAGAGTTTCTCCTCAGATTTACAGCGACTGCACTTCTGGGGAGGACTTCCCCTCCAGCTGTTTGTAATAACAGACAAGTGGCTGCTTAGCCACATCGTTTGTTAAAAAACGGTACCGGACGGGTGATGTCTGCCGCTGCAAGCATCACCCGAGCAGTGAGTACAACATCTTCAAGCACTATATTGGTAAGTTTGTCAACGATAACGATTATTACAAAAAAAGGGGCCACCAATAATCGGTCGACCCCTAGTTTGGGGTGTGTGTGTGTGTATGAACTTAAAAATGGATGGTTGTAGCTTTTTTTATGTGTTAGTGAACTTAGTGTGGATGATGGTGCCTTGTGTCCTGTTTCTTTATATTGGCAGCTTGCGTATTCTAGTACTTACGTTGAGGAGTAATGGGCCGTTGCTTCCTGTCAGAAGGAGCTGGTGCTGGAGGGTTCGGGATATGGCGGCTCAGGCTTTCTGTTAAAGATAGAATAAAAGAGTTATGGTAACCACTGTCCAGTCCACTTCTGGACCAAGCCTATTTATGACAGTTATTGTTTACAATTTAAAATCAACACTTTTTTCTAGAAAATTACTGAGAACTACAAACATTATATGTGTATATATATATATATACATAATATATATATGTGTATATATATATATATATATATATATATATATATATATATATATATATATATATATATGTGCACTGTGTATGTATTTGCACAGCGGCCTTTCAAAAGCAATTTTAGGTGAAAAATTTACTGAATTAAAAAAATAAATTTACAGTAAATTTATTTAGCCCAATTTTTGCGGATATTGCGATAGACGATGTTACTCCAAGTAAAATAGATAGATATCGAACATGTTATGGTTTAAAATTGCAAACGCTCTTGGAATCGCGAGAAACTACGGTACTTAAAGTGGAAGTAAACCCCCCTAGCGGTTTCATCCAAGGAAGCTGCCATCTTTGCCTCTGTTTAATCTTCAACTGCCACGGTGCTGCACATGTGATCTGTTATGACACCAGCCATTGGATGGTTTGACTGTTTGGTTGAGAGCACAGCCAATGTGCAGTTAGCATTCCCGGCATGCCTTTTTTTTTAAACTGTTAAATCAATGGGTTTACTTCCGCTTTAAGAATCACTATAGATGAGCATGGAATTTTTGTTTTACGATTAGATAGATTACCAGTTTAGAGTTACAAAGGAGATCTTTTGCTATAATTATTTCTCTTGATGTGAGGATCGCGGCAATACCTCACAAGTGTGATTTGAACAACATTTACATTTGCGAGCGCCACGTATGTGTTTTCTTTGGTCAGCGAGCATGCGGGCCACTTCCCACTTGCAAACAATTTTTTTTGTTCTTATTTGCTTATTTTTTACAGTTTTACTTTAAAAAAAAAATACCAATCCCCAAATCCTTCCTTTGCATGTACAAGTATTTCAAAAAGCAAAAATCTGCATATTTGAATACTGTGGATCTTTTCATATCGGCGCCAATTGGCAGCCAAGTTAACAAGTACGTAACTTCTGAGTTACTGTGTGTCGGAGACTCTATTAAAGCCGATTCCAGCTTTGTTAGCGTCTCTTCCATGCCGGTGGACGTGCCGGCTGGACGCTCCGGACTGGAGACCCATGCGAAGCGGTGGAAGGCGGCGGGCGGGGGGCTTGTCGTGTCCTCACCCACTCCTTATGATGACAGCTGAGCAGCTTCTGAGCCGCTTCGGTTGTTATCATAACAATGCCGACCACCAGATCTAAAAAGCGGTACCGGGGTGACGTGACGGCTGCAGCTGCTTATCACCCCGGTACAACCAACCACTTCCTCAAAGCACTGTACACTGTACTGTACAGATACATTGTTTTGCGGGAAGTGGTATGCTACAGCACTTATTTCAGCTTTATTTTAATTTTTTTATTTTCTTGCACTGTGTGCCAGGTATTGGCTGAAAACAATCAGCTAATCTCTCAGCCAGAGAATGGACGGCAGAGGATTGTCACCCGGCTTTGGCAGCACAGCAGAAGCCAGATGTCGTAAATCTGACTTCATAACAAAAAAGGATCCTAGCAAGTCCCAGGTAAGAGGACAAGTCATTGCTAATGCTATATGGTTTGTGCTTTGACAGCCCCTCCTCTTTTATTTCTCAATCCCATTCTTACATCAGTTTCCTCAGTCCCCTGGCATATCACATTCACAATCCCCCTTCACATCACAGTTTACACTTTACAGTAGTGTTCTGAACCTCCGTTCACAATGGTATCTTAACCGCTTAAGGACCGCCTCCTGCACATATACGTCGGCAGACTGGCAGGGCTGGGCACATTAATGTACAGGTACGTTGTCCTTTAACAGCCCGGCCGTGGGTCGCGCACACGCCGCTGGCGGCGCGCTCGTGACCCGGTCCTGAGCACCGTGACCGCGGCCATGGGACCAGCGGACCGCTGGACCGCTGATGTCCTGTGATCGGGTCACAGAGCTGAAGAACGGGGAGAGGTAAGTGTAAACAAACCTCTCCCCGTGCTTCCTAGTGACACTGTCATAGGGAAAGACGATCAGTGACATCACATGCCAAGCCACGCCCCCAGACAGTTAGAAAACACACACAGGGCTCACTTAACCCCTCCCCCGTTCCTAGTGGTTAACTCCTTCACTTCCAGTGTCATTTACAGAGGAATCTGTGCATTTAAATAGCACTGATTGCTGTATAAATGACAATGGTCCCAAAAATGTGTGAAAAATGTTGCAGTCACAATAAAAATCGCTGATCGCCGCCATTACACCAATGCCCCCCATACCTCTGAGTCCCCGTTTACATTTGTGCCCTCTCTTACACCAGAGTCCCCCCTTACATCAAAGTCCCCCCTTATGTCAGTGCACCCCATTAATTCAGAGTCTCTCTACATAAGTGCACCCATTTAGATTACTGTCCCCTCTTACACCAGAGTCCCCCATTAAATGTACACCCCTTCTTACAACAGTGCCCCCCTTATTTGAGCGTCTCCCTTACATATGTGCCCCCCATTTACATCAGAGTCCCCATTAAATAATTGTCCCCCATTACATTAGTACCACCCTTGCATCAGCGTCCCCCTTATGTCAGTGTCCCCTTCTTAATATATAAAGTGGGATAGGGGGCGCTATAGTGTAGTACTAGCATATAGAAATACAGTTGCAAAAAAAAGTATGTGAACCCTTTTGGAATGATATGGATTTCTGTACAAATTGGTCATAAAATGTGATCTGATCTTCAAGTCACAACAATAGACAATCCCAGCCTGCTTAAACTAATAACACATAAAGAATTAAATGTTACCATGTTTTTATTGAACGCACCATGTAAACATTCACAGTGCAGGTGGAAAAAGTATGTAAACCCCTAGACTAATGAGATCTCCAAGAGCTAATTGGAGTGAGGTGTCAACCAACTGGAGTCCAATCAATGAGATGAGATTGGAGGTGTTGGTTACAGCTGCCCTGCCCTATAAAAAACACACACCAAATCTGGGTTTGCTTTTCACAGGAAGCATTGCCTGATGTGAATGATGCCTCGCACAAAAGAGCTCTCAGAAGACCTACGATTAAGAATTGTTGACTTGCATAAAGCTGGAAAGGGTTATAAAAGTATCTCCAAAAGCCTTGCTGTTCATCAGTCCATGGTAAGACAAATTGTCTATAAATAAGGAAAGTTCAGCACTGCTGCTACTCTCTCTAGGAGTGGGCGTCCTGTAAAGATGACTGCAAGAGCACAGCGCAGACTGCTTAATGAGGTGAAGAAGAATCCTAGAGTGTCAGCTAAAGACTTAAAAAAGTCTCTGGCATATGCTAACATCCCTGTTAGTGAATCTACGATACATAAAACACTAAACAAGAATTGATTTCATGGGAGGATACCACAGAGGAAGCCACTGCTGTCCAAAAAAAACATTGCTGCACGTTTACAGTTTGCACAAGAACACTTGGATGTTCCACAGCAGTACTGGCAAAATATTCTGTGGACAGATGAAACCAAAGTTGAGTTGTTTGGAAGAAACACACAACACTATGTGTGGAGAAAAAGAGGCACAGCACACCAACATCAAAACCTCATCCCAACTGTGAAGTATGGTGGGGGGGGCATCATGGTTTGGGGCTGCTTTGCTGCGTCAGGGCCTGGATGGATTGCTATAATCAAAGGAAAAGTTTATCGAGACATTTTGCAGGAGAACTTAAAGCCATCTGTCCACCAGCTGAAGCTCAACAGAAGATGGGTGTTGCAACAGGACAACGACCCAAAGCATAGAAGTAAATATACAACAGAATGCCATAAACAGAAGAAAATACGCCTTCTGGAGTGGCCCAGTCCTAACCTCAACCCGATTGAGATGCTGTGGCATGACCTCAAGAAAGAGATTCACACCAGACATCCCAAGAATATTGCTGAACTGAAACAGTTCTGTAAAGAGGAATGGTCAAGAATTACTCCTGACTGTTGTGCACGTCTGATCTGCAACTACAGGAAACATTTGGTTGAAGTTATTGCTGCCAAAGGAGGTTCAACCAGTTATGAAATCCAAGGGTTCACATACCTTTTCCACCTGCACTGTGAATGTTTACATGGTGTGTTCAATAAAAGCATGGTAACATTTAATTCTTTGTATGTTTTAATTTAAGCAGACTGTGATTGTCTATTGTTGTGACTTAGATGAAGATCAGATCACATTTTATGACCAATTTGTACAGAAATCCATATCATTCCAAAAGGGTTCACATACTTTTTTTGCAACTGTATATAGCTAATAGTGTTCCCACTAAAATATTATATAAAGTTAACACCAATATTACTATATATAAAAATTAGATTGTCCACCTGAACAACAATGTGAAATAAATAAATGAATAAAGTCCCAACATAATTTCAAATCATAATCAAAAGTTCATAGAAATCCACCAACGAAATTCTTCCAACTGTGATGATATGTTCCAACAAAATACTAAGTGATCCTTCACCAAACCTAGGAAATCGACATGAATGTATATTGACATGAATGTATATGTAATCTGCTTACCAGAAAAATTTGACTTCCTTGCTTAACCACTATAGACCCGCGCTATAGCCAAATGACGGCTACAGCGCGGATCTGATGTACCGGGACGAGGTCTATTGACGTCGTCCCAGCAACGAGCTGCCTGCGCGCCCCCTGAAGGGCGCGCGCGGCGCGCTCTGTGATCCGCGAGTCTGTGAGACTCGCTGGATCACAGATCCGAGTAAGGGGTCGATCCCGACCCCTTACCACGTGATCAGCTGTCAGCCAATGACAGCTGATCATGTGATATTAACCGAGCCGGTAATTGGCTTTTTTTCCTGCTCGCGCTGACAGCGCGAGGAGAAGAAAAAAAGCCGATCACCGGCGGCAGTGAGAGGGACATCAGTCCCTCTCACTGCAATATGCCCAGGGTGCCCTCATTTGCTAATAAAAGTGCCCCCAGTGCCATCTGTCAGTGCCCCCAGTGCCATCTGTCAGTGCCCCCAGTGCCATCTGTCAGTGCCCACAGTGCCAGTGCTGCACATCAGTGTCACCTACCAGTGCTCATCAGTGTCCCCTACCAGTGCTCATCAGTGCCACCTAGTCAGTGCCCATCAGTGCCACCTATCAGTGCCCATTAGTGCCATCTATCAGTGCCACCTATCAGTGCCATCTATCAGTGCCCATCAGTGCCATCTATCAGGGCCATCCATCAGCGCCTATCTGTGCCACCCATCCGTGCCACCCATCCGTGCCACCCATCCGTGCCCATCAGTGCCATCTTTGCTGTGCCCATCAGTACCGACTTATCTGTCCCCACCAGTGCAGCCTATCAGTGCCCACCAGTGCCGCCTATCAGTGCCCACCAGTGCCGCCTATCAGTGCCCACCAGTGCCGCCTCATCAGCGCATATCAATGAAGCAGAAAAATTACCTGTTTGCTAAATTTTATAACAAACTATTAAACATGATTTTATGTATTTTTTTAATTTTCCATCTTTTTTTATTTGTTTAGCAAAAAATAAAAACACCAGCTGTGACTGCAAAAGAAAGCTCTATTTGTGGGGAATAAATGGTAAAAATTTCATTTGGGTACAGTGTTGTATGACCGCGCAATTGTCATTCCAAATGCGCCAGCGCTAAAAGCTGAAAATTGGTCTGGTCACGAGGGGGGTTTAAGTGCAAAGTAATCAGATGGTTAAAAACATAGTCAAACAGCGCTTACGCAGGATAGTGCCTGCTCACATGGATTTGAAATGGAGATGTGTGTGAACCTTCCTCCTCATGGGTATATGCGGGATATACAAAGAGAGTGGAATACATCCAAGCGTAATAACATTTTATTAAGAACAAAGTATAAAAAAGTATAGCCAAATGGCTCCTTACATTTAAAAGTCCCTAAAACGGCACTGGGGCTGCTGACTTGTCATATCGAGTCTGTGTGGTGGTGTGTTGTATCAGTCTCGTGTCCACTTCCGTGGATGGCGTGCGTTTCACTGGCTCCCAACGACAACCAGAAGGACTGGAAGTGGCATAGAATAACGTGACCAGGTACCGCCTCGACGTACGTTTCGTGATTTACGTATTCAAGAAGCGTCAGGTTCTTACATCAATGTGCCTCCTTACTTCAGAGTCCCTAATTACATTAATGTGTCTCCTTACATTAGAGTATCCCCCTTTCATCAGTGTGCCCCCCTAACATTAATGTAACCCCCCTTAAATAAATTTACCTCCCTTTACATCGGCCCTATTTATATCGATGTGCTGCAATACATCTCTGTGCCCATCTCTTACATCAATGTGCCCCCTTACATCTGTGTGCCCTACCTTCATCACTGCATCTTCCTTACAGCTTTGTGCCCCCTTACATCAGTGTACCCTCTTATATCAATGTGCCCCTTCATATCAGTGTGCTCCCTCATATGTCAATGTGTCTCCTTACATTAGTGTGCCCCCTTACATCAGTCTGTTGCCCCTTATATTAATGGGACTCAGAAGCAAGGGGGAACTGATGTATGCACATCAAGGTGCTCCCCTCTATATTAGTGAGCCGCCTTACATCAATGTCCCCCCTTATATCAGTGTGCCCCCTTTACATCAGTGTGCCCCTCCTCCTTACATCAGTGTGTCCCCTTTACAATAGAGTGCCCCACTTAGATTAGTGTGCTCCCCTTTACATCAGTGTGCCCCCCTTACATCAGTGTGCTCCCTTTACATCAGTGTGTCCCTCCTTACATCAGTGTACTCCATACTTCATACTTTAATGTGTCCCTATGCCTTAAACAGCATGGCTTTAGCCACATGCAGGAGCTGGGAGGTAGACCATGTCTGAATTGTGAAGTTCTGTCCTACATTGATACATTGAGAGCTGGGGGTGGGAAAATATGTGATGTCATTAGTTGTCAGGATGCCAGTTGTCCTAGCAACCAAGGAAAGTGTGGGGGTTGTTCAGGGCATTAGAGCACTCTCGTTGGCAGTGCAGTAGTGGCCACACAGAACAGATCTTTTGGCTGCAGCTGCTCTTGTCATTGTTGGCTGCAGCTCACAGAGTCATTCTGTTAGCCACTACTACACTGCCTAGTAGAGCTCGACCAGGAGAGCATTAGTCTACAGAGTGGGGCTTGGAGGTGGGGCTTCAAGAACAGTTTTTTAATCAGGCCAATGGTGGTGAATACAGTTCATTTATTACAACAATGCTCCAAAAATAGAGGATGCCTTCTTTCTGGCCACGCTTTTGAAGACTAGACCTTTGTGCTGTGCTTCTGCTCCTCGCTGCTGGCAGGAATAGTGATACTGCTGTCACATCTCCCATCAGTCTATAGTGGCAGAGTCTGAGGGAGGCTGGGTGGACAGGGACCCATCTTGGTGAGTTTGCAAGATTAGGGTCAGAATGCAGAGTGGCCCAGGACAATCCCGAATGGTTGGGAGGCATGCATGGTTTAGACTTAGAAAGCATTAACCTACCTATCAGTCTATGTTTAGAAAAAACACACAATTTTCCATAGGGGGTACCATAAGAGGAAGGTATTCCCGTATGAGAAAGAGTAAAAAGAGGCTACCATTAATATCAAAGACAAATAAGGTTAAAACTACAGTTATTGTAGTATCAAAAAGCTGGTTTATTATTTACAAAGCATAAAAATATTATTAGATCAGACATGAAATATCATGTCACATGTGTAGATTATATCCCTATATATATTTATACACACCCCTATGGAATACACATAAAACACACAACAAACATTGACAAACAAAGATTAACAAACATGCAACAATCACGGTTAGAGGTGCCTCATTAACCGCCTACGTGCCAATATACCCAAATGGGATGTCTCATTAATAAACCACTACGTGGTCATAAATATTTATTGGCATGTGTGTGGTTGGTGGGGTAGTGGAGATAACTAAACTACCAGGGTAGCTGATATTTTGTTGAAAAACATTCCCTAATTGGCTGCTGGTTACCTAGCTCTCCAATTAGGGCTTAATTGAAATCCGGTAATAAGTGTAAGGCAGTCCATACAATGCAGTTTCTTAAAAGTTTTGAAGTTAATTTCTTAATAGGCAGTGTTGAACTTTTTCTTTTTGAATGGTGCTCTATCACTTTTCATAGGCGGCAAAAAAACGCATTGAAGGCAGTTTTAGGAAAGAGCAAAAAACAAACAAAAAACGTGTACGTAGAGTGTTCATATAGAGGTAGCAGGAAAGTAGCCAGAACCACCCTGTTTGCCAATATTAGTGTATGAGTAAAGTTCTTTCTTTGTTGTTTAACTGTGGAAACTCATATATTGCAACATTGTTCCAAGACAAAACAGGATTATGTAACAGTTTGCTTCTGTCGATAATTATTAAGTGAATACTTTAAACTGGCTTCGCTCTTATCTCATATGGTGAGAAAAAATATATATAGCCATAAAGCATTATATAAGCATTTTTCTGACACTAATTCCAGCATACCATGCCTCACTTAGCAGGGAAAATAAATCACAGCAGGTTGAAAGAGGAGGTTTGGTTTACGTTACCACTTCCTTAGGTGACTTCAGGTAGGTTTAATCAGTCCGTGTATTGGGTTTCTGACATATGCTGGAAGGGTATCCTCCATTCACACAGCTGTTTGGATTTTGTCCGATATTCCTTTGCTAAGTGTTCCATCAGTTTATAGACGTCGGCCCGTTTTTGTCTTTCTGAATAGGTTGCGTGTATCCATGCAAGTGGTATAAGCGGAGAGGATACTTCACGTCTGCTCAGCTGTGCTGGTAATCCACTGTTTGAAGTCAGCTGGCGCTGGTAGTCATCGATCTCCACCTTTACAGTTTGTAGTTACCCCATGGGGGCCCGGTCACCGCTCCTACGCCAACGCGTTTCGCAACGCAGCGTTGCGTAGCTTCGACTTTCGACTTCGACAGCGTTGCGTAGCTAACGCCCAGTCGAAGCTACGCAACGCTGCGTTGCGAAACGCGTTGGCGTAGGAGCGGTGACCGGGCCCCCATGGGGTAACTACAAACTGTAAAGGTGGAGATCGATGACTACCAGCGCCAGCTGACTTCAAACAGCGGATTACCAGCACAGCTGAGCAGACGTGAAGTATCCTCTCCGCTTATACCACTTGCATGGATACACGCAACCTATTCAGAAAGACAAAAACGGGCCGACGTCTATAAACTGACGGAACACTTAGCAAAGGAATATCGGACAAAATCCAAACAGCTGTGTGAATGGAGGATACCCTTCCAGCATATGTCAGAAACCCAATACACGGACTGATTAAACCTACCTGAAGTCACCTAAGGAAGTGGTAACGTAAACCAAACCTCCTCTTTCAACCTGCTGTGATTTATTTTCCCTGCTAAGTGAGGCATGGTATGCTGGAATTAGTGTCAGAAAAATGCTTATATAATGCTTTATGGCTATATATATTTTTTCTCACCATATGAGATAAGAGCGAAGCTAGTTTAAAGTATTCACTTAATAATTATCGACAGAAGCAAACTGTTACATAATCCTGTTTTGTCTTGGAACAATGTTGCAATATATGAGTTTCCACAGTTAAACAACAAAGAAAGAACTTTACTCATACACTAATATTGGCAAACAGGGTGGTTCTGGCTACTTTCCTGCTACCTCTATATGAACACTCTACGTACACGTTTTTTGTTTGTTTTTTGCTCTTTCCTAAAACTGCTTGCAATGTGTTTTTTTGCCGCCTATGAAAAGTGATAGAGCACCATTCAAAAAGAAAAAGTTCAACACTGCCTATTAAGAAATTAACTTCAAAACTTTTAAGAAACTGCATTGTATGGACTGCCTTACACTTATTACCGGATTTCAATTAAGCCCTAATTGGAGAGCTAGGTAACCAGCAGCCAATTAGGGAATGTTTTTCAACAAAATATCAGCTACCCTGGTAGTTTAGTTATCTCCACTACCCCACCAACCACACACATGCCAATAAATATTTATGACCACGTAGTGGTTTATTAATGAGACATCCCATTTGGGTATATTGGCACGTAGGTGGTTAATGAGGCGCCTCTAACCGTGATTGTTGCATGTTTGTTAATCTTTGTTTGTCAATGTTTGTTGTGTGTTTTATGTGTATTCCATAGGGGTGTGTATAAATATATATAGGGATATAATCTACACATGTGACATGATATTTCATGTCTGATCTAATAATATTTTTATGATTTGTAAATAATAAACCAGCTTTTTGATACTACAATAACTGTAGTTTTAACCTTATTTGTCTTTGATATTAATGGTAGCCTCTTTTCACTCTTTCTCATACGGGAATACCTTCCTCTTATGGTACCCCCTATGGAAAATTGTGTGTTTTTTCTAAACATATGCATATTGGCTATTATATCAACCTCTATATAATATAAGGTATGACATAAAGGTTTTTGATGGAATTCATTATTTCTTTGCCCCTTATATTTAGGGACAAATACACTAGCACGGTCAATAAAAACTACTTTTCTTAGAATTACCTATCAGTCTACCTCATCTACTATAGTAAGGTACTTTCCATTCACTTAGGTCTGCCTAACAACATGTGCAGATAACACAAAAAGAGATATGTCAATGTACTGCTCAAAAAATCAGTTACAGAAGTGTTGTTGGTTGAGATTGCTCATAATATAGTTGACAATTGTTAAGCTTTGAGTAGATTTAAAATCTTCCCATTTAGAAATGTATATTTCCCTACTTATTTTTATTTCTTTATCATGTGTTCTTATGTAAAGGAAAAAAGGTTTTTTATAAAGCCAAGAAATGCTTTTTCTGTAAAGGCGTGTATTACCAGTCCTACCATCCACTACTGTGAATGCTACTTGGGGGATTCTGCAATGGTTGAATTGTTCTGAGAAAAAAATCTGAGCTCTTTGTTACAAACAGTCTTTAGATGCCAGTTCTCTACGGTATATCTGTAAACATTTCTGCTTCAAAATTTCAGCCTTTTTCTTTTGTAATGAAAACAATAGTATTTCACACCAGGATACATTTTTCTATACTACAACCACCTTTGTATTCTTGAGGAATAAATATTCTTCTTCATTTTGTTTTTGATACAACCAGAAAATAGCTTCCTTCAATATTGTCAGCATAGTTTAAGCATTTATATTACATGTGTTTCACAAATGCAATCATATATCAGCTTGTTATATTTTTAGTCTACCATCTTTAATGGAAAATCAGAGTAAAAAATGACTACTTTGTCCTAGTAGCAGAACCAGATGCAAAATATGCAATTAAGCATACTGTCAATAGTATGACATTTGTTATATTTCAGTATGAAGAATGCCCTTGATGCTGGAGAGAAAACAGAGCATAACGTATTACATTAAGAAAAATAATCATATTTTTACTTTTTTCTAAACTATTAATAACCTTTAAATATGACAGCCAAGGATGATAGAGAATTCGGTTTTCACAATCACAAGACATTACTTATGAGTTTTATGTTCTGTTTTATCTAAAATAAATATATAGATAGACAGACAGACAGATTTTTTTGATCATAATACTGATCCAAGTGTATTCAATATACATATTGTTTAGGTCAAGTTATGTCACACATTCCCTTTACATGTTAATAGTCAGTTGAACTGGTGCCCAAAACTGAATTCCATATTATTGACAATGTCTTACTAATGTTTTGTACAGGGGACACATTATGTTTCTATTTCTAATGTCTACATCTACTTTAATACCATAAAGTATTTTGCTTTAATCATTTTTACATTCTTTGTTTTATTTTAATGTCAAAAAGAGAAGAGGTTTACAGAAATTAAAAAAAGTAATATTTCACACATACAACAATGTATCTTTATATAATAGCAGGTAGGAATATTACATTACATTATAACAATATAAAAGAAAACAACATATGAATATACACAAAACCAGGCTTATTGTACAATTACACACTGTCTACCAATAAAGAAATAACACATTTGAAAGAGCTTAAATGTTCTAGACTATATTCCAAGAAAATGTTTCCCAAATAGTATGGTTCGGATTTCTGAGTTCTAAAACTCCTAGGTGGTGTACCGTATTTTTAGCTGTGTATAGAGAATATTTAAACAGAGAAAAAGTAGAAAGGAAAGAAAAGTAGGAGGAGAGTGGGGACATTTTTACTAAAAGAGAAGAGAATAAAAGGGGAGAGTAGAGGTTCTCCTTCACAAAGAAAAATTAATGATGTATGGGGAAGGAAAAAGAAAAATCGAGATACAGAAAGAACCCATTAAACTATATTAAACCAAATGCCCAGAAACCAATCCCACCCCTAAAAAAGTGCCCTTAAAGAGAGGATGGTACAAAAATATGTTTCAGGGCTCAAAAGCAGATTCAATAATTCAAAAGTTTAAGATGTTGAGGGCACAATTTGAATCAAAGTTAGAGTAAAAATCTAAGTAAAAAGGGGGTGCCCCTATAGAGAGGTAAGGAGGGAAAATGAGGAAGGTAGGTTAAAGTAATAAGGGAGAGGGAGAGGGTGTAAAGGAGTAGTGAGAGAAGAGGAAGGGTATTGAATGTGTGAAAGGCGGCCTGCTAGCTCTGGAGTAATCACACAGTCATTTAATATAATTGGAGATTTTTAGTCAGATGCCTTATTATCTTGAATTGTTTTGTGTGTAACAGACATCTGAAATTACATCAATGCCTGCCACCTTTAACCATCTCAATACAGTGCATTTTCACCCCCTTCCTGCCCAAGCCATTTTTCAGCTTTCCGCGCTGTCACACTTTGAATGACAATTGCGCTGTCATACAACACTGTACCAAGATGAAATTGTTATCATTTTGTCCCCACAAATAGAGATTTCTTTTGGTGGTATTTGATCACCTCTGCGGTTTTTATTTTTTGCGCTATATAAAAGAATAGTGACAAGTTTAAAAAAAAAACTATATTTTTAACTTTTTGCTATACTAAAAATTGCAATAAGCATATATTGATTGGTTTGCACAAAAGTTATAGCGCCTACAAAATAGAGGATAGATTTATAGCATTTTTATTTTTATTTTTTTAACTAGTAATGGCGGCAATCTGCGATTTTTATCGTGACTGCAATATTGCGGCGGACATATCGGACACTTTTGACACATTTTTGGGACCATTCACATTTATACAGCGGTCCGTGCTATGAAAATGCATTGATTACTGTATAAATGTGACTGTCAGGGAAGGGGTTAACACTAGGGGGCGCTGAAGGGGTTAATATGTTCCCTGGGAGTGATTCTAACTGTAGGGTGAGAGGACTCACAAGGGAAGGAGACCGATCAGTGTTTCTCTGTACTGAGAACACACCATTGGTCTCCTCTCCTCTGACAGGACCGTGGATCTGTTTGTTTACATACACAGATCCACGGTCCTGCTGTGTTACTGGGAAATCGCGGGTGCCCGGCAGACATCGAGGCCACCAGGCACGCGCATCGGGTGTCCAGTGACACGGCGGGCACGCGCTCCCTGGAGGGCCGGGAAGGGGAGGGCGTCATATGACGCCCTCCCGCCACGAGAGCTGCCGGCGGTCGCAAAGCAGTTAACCAATTCCCAACCACCCCATAGCATATACACTTGTTACCAAAAGTATTGGAGCACCTGCCTTTACACGCACATAAACTTTAATGGCATCCCAGTCTTATGCCTCATACACACGGTCGGACATTCCGACCACAAAATCCGTCAGATTTTTTCCGACGGATTTTGGCCAAAACTTGTCTTGCATACACACGGTCGCACAAAGTTGTCGGGAAAAGCAAAACATACGACGGGACTACCTAGAGGCCAGTAGCCAATAGCTTTTGTCTCCAAATTTTTACAGAGCATGCGTGGCACTTTGTGCGTCAGAATTCTCTACACACAATCGGAAATTCCAACGGAAAATATCCGATAGAGCCCACACACAATCGGATTTTCCTTGTCTCAATACTTTTGCTAATATAGTGTATACTGCTATAGGGCAGAATCATTTATATATACGTGATTCTGCACTTTCGTCTAGAGGACACACGCGCACCATCAGTGAACCGCTTTTGCTGTGATTACACACAGCAGAAGCCGATTTGTGAGTGCTGGGCAATAGATGTCCAATCATCAAGCAGAGACACAGGACAGAGCTCTGATTATGTAAACAAGGCAGAGCTCTGTTCTGACAGGAGAGAAATTGTGGACTTTGTGTCCCTGCAAAGCAGCTCAAACAATCCATCACTTCCCCTAGTAAAAGCAGGACACAGTTTACATAAAAACACTGGTTATTCACACAGTTAACTCTTTGATTGCCCTAAATGTTTAACCCCTTCCAAGCCAGTGTCATTAGTACAGTGACAGTGCATATTTTCCGCACTGATTACCGTATTAGTGTTCTGGTGTCCAAAGTGTCAGATAGTGTCCGATTGTCCACCACAGCAGTCCCGCTATAAGTCGCTGAATCACCATTACTACTATAAAAAAAAAAAAAAAAAACTTCTAGTATATATATACCATAGTTTGTAGACGCTCTAACTTTTGCGCAAATCAATATACACTTATTGGTATTTTCATATAGCAAAAAATGGCCTGGTCAAGGGGGATAAATGATTGATTTGGGTCAGTTTGTCCAATGTATAATGGATTCCATATATTCCATGTGTAGCACCCACTCTCGCCATCGGCGAGATTGACACCTTGCTAGCCCCGTCACCTGGTATGGATTTAAAGGAGAATCCCTATGCCAAAAAAACGGCGTGGGGGTCCCCCAGAATCCATATCAGACCCTTATCTGAGCACGCAGCCCGGCCGGTCAGGAAAAGGGGTGGGGACGAGCAAGTGGGGGGGGCTTCTGCTTCTTCTTCTTCTCCCGATGTTGACACAATGCTCTCTCCGCTTTTAATGGCCGGGACGCGTGGCACGGCCACTTATATAGGGACAATGGGCGGGGTCACCAGCTGATGTCACATGGTGACCCCGACCTCATGATGTCACAGTCCCGGGGGATGCTGGGACTGTGACATCATAAGGGGCGGGGTCAACAAGTGATATCAGCCGGTGACCCCTGTACCATGTACCCCATACTCATTCACATAGGGTGGGGGCCAGGATCTGGGGGCCCCCTTATTAAAGGGGGCTCCCGGATTCTGATAAGCCCCCTGCCCGCAGACCCCGACAACCAACGGCCAGGATTGTGGGGAAGAGGCCCTTGTCCTCATCAACATGGGGACAAGGTGCTTTCGGTTGGGGGGCCGCAGGGCACGCGGCCTGGTACGGCTCAGGAGGGGTGGGGGGCACTCGCTCGTCCCCACCCCTTCTCCTGACCGGCCGGGCTTCGTGCTCGGATAAGGGTCTCATATGGATCTTGGGGGGACCCCAACGCCGTTTTTTCGGCATAGGGATTCCCCTTTAAATCCATACCAGGTGACGGGGCTAGCAAGGTGTCAATCTGGATGCGGCGACATTGACTTCCTTCGCTAGTCCCGTCTACCTGGAGTCCCGTTCAAAATGAACGGACTTTACTCCATGTGTGGGCAAGGCCGTTCATTTCAAAATTCCGGCGGATTGTCCGCTGGAAAAATCCGGTCGTGTGTGGGCAAGTCCACTAGTTTGGAAAGTCTCGCGGACCTCCGCTGGAAAGTCCGGCGGATTGTCCGCGGGACTGTGTATGCGCCATTAGTGTTTAGGTGGTAGATTAGGATACTCATTTACAACAACATTTACATGAGACTCATTTACAACAACATTTACAGCAAAAAAGTTCTCTGGGAAAGAGGCCCTTGTCCTCATCAACATGGGGACAAGGTGCTTTCGGTTGGGGGGCCGCAGGGCACGCGGCTTGGTACGGCTCAGGAGGGGTGGGGGGCGCTCGCTCGTCCCCACCCCTTCTCCTGACTGGCCGGGCTTCGTGCTTGGATAAGGGTCTCATATGGATCTTGGGGGGACCCCAACGCCGTTTTTTCGGCATAGGGATTCCCCTTTAAATCCATACCAGGTGACGGGGCTAGCAAGGTGTCAATCTGGATGCGGCGACATTGACTTCCTTCGCTAGTCCCGTCTACCTGGAGTGATTTGTGATTTTGTTGGGTTAGAGTGTGGATCTGTTTCCAAAAGTACTGTAAAAGATGGCAATACCAGAAAATATTTCTCAAAGTGTCAGGTTCTTTCTGGCATCTCTGGCAGATCATAGATATATGGGGGTCAATTTTATATAATCTCATTGGGGTTTTGTACCAACATATTGCCTCTTTACCGTCTGTCAAATGCCTCTGAAAAGCGATCTGAGCATGGATTGCTTTTCAGAGGAGCAGCAGTCCTTGCTGCTATCACAAACAAGCCCTACAAAAGCAGGTCTAATCATATAGTAATAGGGGGGTCAGGATTAAAAGTAACATACATATACACATACATAAACACACATACAGACACAAACAAACACATGCACACACAAACACACGTACAAACACACACACACACACACACACACACACACACACATACAGACACATGTATATATACACACATACAGACACAGACAGACAAATATGTACACACACACATACAAGCACATGTACAAACACACACACATACTGACACATGAACACATACACAAATGTAAACAAATACAGACACATATGTACACACACACACATGTACACACATACTGACACATGTACACACAGACACATGTACACACAGCATTGCGGGCGATGGCGGTAAAGCAGCGCTACATTTAGCGGCGCTTTACCGCCGTTTTAGCGGCGCTATTCGGCCGCTAGTGGCCGTTTTTTTACCACCGCTAGCAGCCAAAAAAGGGTTAAAACCGCTCGCAAAGCGCCGCTGCACCTCGGGCTTTCACACTGGAGACACAGCAGCGGCTGTTTCAGGGCGCTTTGCAGGCGCTATTTTTAGCGCTGTAGCTTGCAAAGCCCCAGTGTGAAAGGGGCCTTACTTTAAATTTTCAGGCTGATGTTTTTTTTTTACTTTCAAATTATTTTTTTTTATTATTATCTCTATTTGAGAGAAAAAAAGAAACAAGAACAAAATAATAAGAACAAGATAATACATACGGTCATTGTATAGTGGCGAGTTGCAAATCATTAAGAACATATATGGATCTAACAATCTCTAGGGGGCAAGAAGGTGATATTATTCCGTAAACCACTATAAAGGCCTCCCTAGGAGTGCTGCGAACGTTGAGACCAGGTTCCCCAGGAGTTACCCTGTGTCATCCGCGTCCCCCAACTTCATAAAAACTCTTGCTCCGGGAGGTTCCCCCGACACCCCTAAGGGGATCAAACTGTGTCGGAGCAGCCCCCCGAGTCCTCCGGGGCATGTTCAATTTCTAACTGTGTCTCGCAGGATTGCCTAAACTGTGGGAAGTGTGCTCGGTACAGGTGTCCCCAGGGGGGCTACAATCCCCAAATCCAGGGGTCTCTGCACCGTACTGAAAATTGCACTCACTAAATGGTCACAACAAGCCCATGCAATGCATACCTAATACATGAAATGCAGAAAAATAAAAATGAAAATCGAACAAGAAAGAATAAAAGGAGAAGAGGGTGAGGGAAAGGGGGGGAGTAGAGAGAGAAGGAGGGGGAGCCGTCTGACAGGTAGATGGTTGTATGAAAATTGTTAACGCGCCCTGGTTACGTTTGTATACCAGGGATGAGGGAGATGCCCACATGGTTTGCCCAGGGTTCCCAGATGGTTTCAAATTGAGCTTTGGAGTCCAGGAGAACACTGGTCAATTTCTCTTGGGACATAATCCATGAGATTTTGTGCTTGGCGGCTTTGAGGGATACCCCAGGTTTTTTCCAGGCCTTGGCAATGGTTAACTTTGCACCCAAGAGAATGAAATGGGTCAATTTGCGGCTCCATTTACTAGCCCCTGAGATATTGGCGTTCAATAGGGCTACTGCAGGGGTTCTGGGTAGTTGATGCCCAGTTACTGTATGAATCAGGGTAAACAGCCTTTTCCAGAATGATCTGATTTTGGGACATTCCCACCATATGTGGGCCATGGAGCCCTGTAGGGCACAACATCTGAAGCATAAGGGGTCAGCGGTTGGAAAGATGCTGGCCAATTTAGAGGGCGTGAGATACCATCTTGTCAATACTTTGAGGTTCGATTCTATTAGGGAAATGTTCTTAATTCCTGTATAGGCTCTTGAAAAGGAAGTCTGCCATTGCTCAAGATCCCATTGGAGTTGGAGGTCATCCTCCCAAGCGGTCATATAAGGGGTTTTGCCTACCTGATGGGCAAGAGACTGACAGATAACTGAAATTCCACCCCTCTGACCCTTGAGTTGACCTGACCGTAGCTCATATGGAGAAAAACTAGGTGGGATGGGTTTCCCTGTCCATAGTTTGTGGAGAAAGTGTTGTATTTGGGAGAACCTGAAGAGTTCCCCATCCGGGATGCCCAGTTGTTGCTTACAGAATTTTAAGGTTATTGGGCCCGTAGCCGTAAAGAAATGCCCGATCCGATACAACCCCTTGTCCAACCACCATTTGAATGATTTTATATCTTGACCTGGGGGGAAATCGGGGTTATTGAAGATGTGGGCTAGAGGACGACAGTCAGAGGTCAAGTAAGGGTGGGTTTTCAATTTATCCCAAAGGGACAGGGATTGAGAGAGGATCGGAGAGAGTATGGGAGGCCTGTTCTTGGGAGGGAGCCAAAGCAAGTAATCTAGAGTATAGTTGGGGACCGCCTGTCTTTCTATATTAATCCAGTCTGGCTTTTCCGTTCTGACATAAACTGCTGATAGTTGGGCTAGTCTTGCCGCCTGGAAGTACCAAAGAATTCTTGGTAACCCTAAGCCACCCTGTGTGCGCTGTCTGTATAAAGTATGTTTTGGTAATCTACGTCCTTTTCTGCCCCAAATGAACTCGTCGATTTTCACTTGGAGGGATTGCAGATGGTCCCTTCTTATGTTCATCGGGATGGCCCTGAATAAATAAATCAGTTTGGGGAGGAGGGTCATTTTTATCGAGTGAATCTTGCCGATCCAGGAGAGGTCTTTACTAGCCCATGTCTTCAGATCCAACTCAAGTCTTTTGAATGTGGGTGGGAAGTTTGCCGGATACAATTGGTCGATTTTAGAGGTTAGGTGAATCCCTAGGTAGTCTATAGACGAGGCGTTCCATCTAAATTTGAAGAGTTTTTCAGAGTTTCCACCATGGAGGGAGTCAGGGATATGTTTAGGGCGTGAGATTTGTCGTAATTAACCTTGAGACCCGATACCCTGGCAAAGTCATTCAGGAGTTTACAGAGGTTAGGGAGAGATGTGATAGGTGAAGTAATGAATAATAGCATGTCGTCTGCGAAGAGACCACATTTGTGTGTTTGGGGGCCACAAGAAATACCTTGGATGTTGGGGTTAGACCGAATTGCTAAAGCAAGTGTCTCGATGGCAATGGCAAAAATTAAAGGTGATAGAGGGCATCCCTGTCTGGTGCCACGCTCTATGTGGAAGGGTGAAGAGTGATGCCCATTGAGGCGGATTAGAGCTGAAGGTTTAGAGTAAAGGGATTGTAGAGTTCCCAAGAAGCGATTACCAAAACCCCACCTCTCCATTAGAGCGAAAAGATAAGGCCATTCTACTGTGTCGAATGCCTTATGGAGGTCTACGGAGAGTAACATCCCCTTCCTGTTTGGGGCCCCCCAGTCCCACCCGGTATGAAGGAGGGAGATTAGATCGATGGCCCTTCTGATTTGGTCTGGCCCCTGCCTGCCTGGAATGAACCCCACTTGGTCCTTATGGATGTAACGGTTAATGAAAGAGGATAAGCGGTTGGCCATGATCTTCGTCAAGATCTTGAGGTCGTTATTTATAAGGGAGATCGGTCTATAATTTTCGACCTCTTCTGGGTTTTTGTTAGGTTTGGGAATAACTGTTATGTAGGCGGTATTTATCTGAGGGTCTAAGGGGGTTCCCTGCGTCAACATGTTAAAGAACCTAGCCATATTAGGAGCTAGTGTCTCAACAAAGGCCTTATAGTAGGGCACGGAGAGTCCATCTGGACCAGGAGCCGAACCAGATTTGAGGTTTTTAATTACCTCACCTATCTCCTCCACAGAAATGCTCGCCTCCATAACCTCCTTATGTTCAGTCGATAAAGTTGGAATCGGAAGGTCTCGAAAGAATTGGGACAATAAGGGGCCTTTGTCTTTTGGAGACCTGCTATATAGGTTAGTGTAGAAACTACGGAATGCCTCTAGTACCTTTTTAGGGTCTGCTGAGGGAGGATTACCTGCTATTCTAATCCTGGGGAAGCAGTAAGTACGGGGTCGGGGGGAGAGTGTGGAGGCCAACATCGGGCCCATTTTGTTTTTTTGGTGATAGAATTTAGCTCCACTCCAGCGAATGTGTTTCTCCGCTTTTGCCGTGAGGGCTAAATTTAGTTCCAGTCTGGTTGAGTCTAGTTGGTCTATTAGGGCTTGAGATGGGTTATTTTTGTGTTGGAGTTTAAGGGAAGCAAACTTTTTTTCGAGTTTAATAATGTCAGTCGTCCTTTCCTTCTTAAGTTGAGTTGCGATACTAATGAGTTTGCCCCTGATGGTGACTTTGTGGGCAGCCCAGAGAATCTCGGGGGAGATGTTGTCTACATTATTGAGAAGGAAGTATTCCTTCAGAGACTTATCTATTTCAGCAGTTTTAATAGGGTCACTAAGGATGGATTCGTTAAGTCGCCAGTGCGAGACCATCGGTCTAGTGAGGGAGTTTTTCATGTGAAGAAGAACCAGTGAGTGGTCCGACCAAGCTGTATCTATAATGGTCGACTTGCGTGTCAACGAGATGAGGGATGAGGGTATTAGGATGTGATCTATTCTAGCATATGACTGGTGAGGAGCAGAGAAATGGGTATAATCCCTTTTCGAGGGATTGTGTTCCCTCCATATGTCGACAAGCCCGTGTGAGTGGAGGAATTTCGCTACGGTCAAGCTAGCTTTGGTAGGACGCGTTAATTGGGCCTTGGGGGGTCGCGATTTGTCGAGACCTTGGTCAAACGCTACGTTCGAATCTCCTCCAAAGATGACCTTGCCTTTACTAGAGGTAAAAGGGTTTGAAGAAGGGTTTGGAAAAATTTAGTTTGTCCTCTATTGGGGGCATAGTAAGAGATTATGGAATAGATGTTGCCTTCTATGGACCCTTTGACTAGGATAAATCTACCCTCGGGGTCTCTGTAGTCAGATATATGTGAGAATTTACTATTCTTTGAGAACAGTATCGCTACGCCTTTGGTTTTATTTGCGGCATTTGCAAGGTAGAATGTTGGGAAGTGTGAATGAAGGAATTTGGGGTTGTATTGGATCGGGAAGTGTGTCTCTTGCACTAAAACAATGTCTATTTTCAGGGAACGGTAGTGATCAAAAGCTATTCTGCGTTTTCTAGGGGAGTTTAATCCCTGAGCATTATGTGTGGCCACTCTAAGATTGTTTCCATTCGTGTCTAATGCAGACATTAGGTCAGAGGGGTGTAATTCTGCCAAGGCTGTCGCCACTTACTCTCGGAAAGCTTCTCCTCTTAGGCCCCAGACTTGGAAACAATTGAATGCGGAGCGTCGGCGTTGAAAGGAACTCTGGAATACCTGTCAGACGGCTCGAAAAAGGGGGAGAGTTAGGAAGGGAGGGGAGAATAGAGACAGAAAAATACAAAGTACAACGTCCTCTAGGAGGACAAACGATGTCTGACGGGGCTAAGACCCGCCAGATACCAACAGTTTGGCTTCGGCAGCCTCTATAAGAGGGCCGAGGACCCATACCACAGAGGGGGGAAAACCTTGTCTGTGGGAAGGGTGGAGGCGCAAGGGTGTCACCCCTGGCCCTTACTGAAAATCTAATTGTTGTAGAATAGGACTAGAACAGCGAAAAGTCTACGTATATAAAAAAAACAAAAAAACAAAACCAGATTGCCATTCAACTTTGAAATTTCTCTAGAACCAGACTAGCCAATCCAGAAATGGGGATCTAGCGCAGGCAGACTTCGTCCAACCAACCCCACCCCTAAACCTAGGGGGGGGGGTTGGGTGGGAGCTCTCCAGGGTGTAGGCAAAATTGTAGTTGGAGGTGGAATCTTCTTGGCTGGAGTCCTTAACAGGTTCCCGTCTAGCATCACTGAAAGCGAACAGAATTTTTGAGTTCGGTTCTGCGTGGAGAGGGCCCAGGAGGAAGCCTGAAGATCTTATAAAGGGGGTATAGTCAATGTTCTCGTGAGGTCCGAGCCGATCTTGGTTGTGCATCCGACGTAGTAAGATGACAGTCTGAGGTTCAGGCTTCATGTCACTGTCCAGTGAGGAGAGAGGTGAAAGTCCAAATGAGCCTAAAATTGATTGATAACCAGGAGAGAACAGTGATGGCCTAAAGGATGGCAACTGGCGAAAAGTTATGAACACAAAGTTCCTTCAACAGCGGGGTTAACTATCCCGGGTTGGGATGCCCTGATGAGGGCGAAGAAATGGAAGAGGCTAGCAAAATTGACTTAGGGGGGTCTAGCGTCCTTAGACTTCTTTGTCTTGCCTCTGTTCCAGAGAGGAGAAACTGGGCTAGCCAGAGGGGGTCTCTTGGTGGAACCTCCAGGTGCCGATGAAAAGTCCATGGGTGCTTCCTGGGAAATCAGTTTAAGGTGAAGGAGAAGTTTCTCCCCTTCAGGGAGGGAGGAGAGAGAGTATGTTTTCCCTTGAATGGTGAATTTTACCCCGAAGGGGAAGGACCATCGGTATTTGATATCTTGTTGGGACAGTGCCGTTAATAGCGGTTTAAGGGCTCTCCGCTTTTGGATGGTCGAGGGGGTCAGATCCGCGAAAATTTGAATTTGGTGACCTCGGCAAGCAACTTGCTCTTTGAGGCGGGCTTGTCGCATAACTTCCTCTTTTACAGCATAAAAGTGAGGCTTTACTATGATGTCCCTAGGGGATCCATCCTTTCTGGGGGGCCCGAGGGCCCTGTGGGCCCTATCCAGTTCTAGGCGGTGGGAGGTGAATTAGGAATTAGATCCTTGATGAGATCCTGAATGGCCAGGGGGATATCTGTGATGTTTTCTGGGAGACCTCGGACACAGAAATTATATCTCCTGGACCTGTTCTCGAGGTCGTCTATCCTGGCAAGGGCAGTCTCTAATTGGTCCTGGAGGACATGTATGTGGGCCGCGTTCTGGTTGGTGTGAGCCACTGTATTGTCTAGTTTGGTTTCAATAGCTTCCATTCTGGTGCCGAGGTTAGCAAAATCAGATTTTATGTCACTGGTGATGTCTCTGGTGATCTGTGCTGCTGTATTAGCTAGGCCCCTCTGCAATAGGGCAGCAAATTTGATGAACATGTCTCCCTGAGGTGAGGACAGGTCCTTATCAAACATTTCGTGTGGCGGGGTCGCCTGAGGTAGTGAGGGGGTAGGCCCTGCAGGGGACAGTGTGTATTCCTCCAGCATTCTGCCTAGAAGTGATTCGGTGGAGGTTGGGGAAGGAGCAGGTAGGCCTTGTGGGGCAACCTGGGCATAGGTGAGAGCGACAGGGGCAATCACTTGCCTGAATTCCTGCAGATCTTCAGAGTATGTCGCTTGTGGCTGAGCTGAGGAGAATCCGGTGGCCATCTTGGTGCACCCTCCTCGGCCTGAACGTTCAAATTCCGGCCCCAGATCCCGTCTTGCAGTGGGTCCCAACATACAGGGGGGGGGGTCCTGGCAATGTCCCCTCACTAAACGGGTTGGTGGTATGCCGGTTTTGGGGAAGCTGTGTCCGCCGAGGCACTCGTTGTGCGGGGGAGATGCAGGGCTTCAGGCTCAGGCAATCCTGGCGGCGGCCATCTTGGTACACCTCCGCGGCCTGCCCGCTCGAATTTCGGTCCCACAGAGCTATGAACGGGGGGTTCTGGCATACAGGGGGATCCCGGCAATGTCCCCCCTCAGAGCTGGTTAGCGGGATGTCAAATTGCGGGGTGCTGTGTCCGCTGTTTCGCTCGTTAGGCAGGGGTGATGCGGAGCTCCAGGCTCAGTCAGCCATATCGGAGCTCCCGCGCATGCGCACTGGGTACTGCAACCCTCTTGTATTTTTGTTTAATGGTGGTTTCTGGATTCTTTCCTGGTTTGGGTAGGACGAAGCCTTTAACCCAGAGTCCAGGTCTTGCCAGAGACCAGCAGAGTGTGTGTGCAGGTGTGCACAGCCCTTATAAGCACTTGACCTCCGGAAGATTTACCCCCCTTTGCGACCAGGCCTTTTTTTGCGATATGCCACTGTGTTACTTTGATTGAAAATTGCGCAGTCATGCAACGCTGTACATAAATTAGATTTATGCATTTTCCCCCAGAAATAGAGCTTTCTTTTGGTAGTATTTGATCACCACTGTTTTAAATGTTTTGCACTATAAACAAAAAAGGACCGATAATTTTGAAAAAAATTAAACAATATTTTTTACTGTCTGCTATAAAAATATATCCAATAACACATTTAAAGAATCACATTTCTTCATAAATTTAGGCCAACATGTATTCTGCTACATATTTTTGGTATAAAAACCCCAAGTAAACATTTATTAATTGGTTTGCGTAAGCATTATAGTGTCTATAAACTATGGTGTATATACTGGAATTTAAAAAAAATGTTTTATACTAGTAATAGAGGTGATCAGCGAATTATAGATGGATGGCGACGGACAATCTGACACTTTGACACATAAAAAATATGCACTTTCACTGTACTAATGACAGTGGCTGGGAAGAGGTTAAACATCTAGGGTGCTCAAAGGGTTAAATGTATGCCTAACCAGAGTTTTTGTGTACACTGTGTGCTGCTATCACTAAGGATCCTGAATAAAATCCATCACGTCCCTGCTGTCAGGACAGAGCTATGCATTGTTCACATGTGCAGAGCTCCGTCCAGCCTCTCTCTTCACTGATCTGTGGGTGCTAATGGACATCCTCTGGTCAGCACCTGTTGATCACCATCTGCTGTGACTAATCACATCAGAAGCGGCGTGCACCCCAGCCCTGAAGTGCAGAATCATGTATATATATATAGGTGACTGTACAGAACAGCTGCTCTGTAGCAGTAAATCTGCTATAGGATGGTCATGAAGTGGTTAATCAAAAGCCTGACAGCTGTTCAGGGCTCCCATTAGGAGATTGGTGTACTCTACTTAAGAGCCAGTACTCCATGGTGGATTCAGGAGGTACTGTGTCTAGAGGACTGAGAGAGTCAGGTTGACTAAGTGAGTCTAAAGAACTGAGAGAGTAGAGATGCCTGAGTGAGTCCAGATGACTAGGAGAACCTAAAGCTCTGAGGAGATCTAAGAGAGAGGCACATGAATACAGATGTGCTGTGTAAAAGGGACTGAGGGACCCTATCAGAGACCTGAGTCTAAGGCCCAAGCAGCAAGCATCAGCCAGTAGGCTAAGCATCATTTGTTTTAATGCTTGCAGTGATGGTGGAAATCCTGCTTGGGAATAGTCGTAATTGTGACCATTAAGCCCTGAAAATGCACTTCCTGTTGGCCATGAATTTACTAACAAGGTTTACACAATTGAGTTGACTTCCCCAATATCATTATACTGTATATATATATATATATATATATGTGTGTGTATATATATATATATATATATATATATATATATATATATACTGTATAATATAATAATGATTAGGAAATTAGTTAATTAGTTAAGGTCTGAGATAACTTCCAATTTTGCTTTGTATGTTAATCATATGTGCTTTTTTAATCATGTAAGAAAGTAATTTATTAGTTAGACTTGTGGATGTGAGAAATTTAACAATTACCATGTATTCTTAAGGAAAACTGTACAACATTATGCAAGTAAAGCAGTGCTTAGACAAATGAAGCACAGTGGTACCTTGGATTACGAGCATAATTCATTCCAGAAGAATGCTTGTAATCCAAAGCAGAAATAATGGAAACTCAGATAATCCATTCCAGTGGCACTGCTAGTGTATGCAGTACCACATGTAACTAGAGGTGGGGGGGGGGGCACTGGAGACATTTAGAAATACTAGGTGAGCACCCAGAGCTACTCGGATGCACTCGGAAGAGGTTCGGAAACTCCAAGTGTTTCCGAGTGTCACAGGCAAGCCGCACCTCTGGCCAAATGCGGTTCTGCACACTCCAGAGGCTTGCAAAGCCTTGGACACCCAATGCAACCATCATTTTACAGCCATAAACAATTGGGGCATGAAGACTACCTATCTAAATAATAAGGGAGCGCAATCTGAGTCCAGGTTGTCACTCTCTTGTCTTCCTTGTCTACCTTGTACGCTTCCTTCCACGCCGTGGTGCTGGTGCTGGTGGGTGGCAGAAGGAGGAGGAGGAGGCGGAGCAAGGACACTCTCGCAAACATGTGTGAGGGGAGTCATCTCCCCAGCCATCCCCTCATTTAGTATTTTGAGGATGACCTCCTCACACATGCTGCGTTGCCCCGCCTCCATACCCGTAAAATTACTTGTAACCAAGGAGGCAAAGGCCCCTCGTAGGTGGGTGTGGCATAGAGGAGGCTGAGGCATCTTTTATCAGCTGGTGCGCTGACTCTCCCACCTCCCCCATGTTTTCCGCCCTTCTGTAGGGAAGGCGGAGGGGAGAGACTGGGAGACAGTCAGGCTCCTACGCCTACCCCCCTCTTGGCTGCCACTACCCCCTGCCTCCTCCTGACTTCCACCTTCCACAGCCACCTCCTGGCTGAGGTCTTCCTGTGTATGAAAAGGGACATAGTTTCAGTTATTAGTTCATCAAACACACACAATTCTCATCTAGTGACTGTTGCAAAATGTTTTCAAATACAAAACCATACAATTCTCAGCCCTGCAGGTTAGATTCTTCCCAAAAATGTCTCCCACACCACTGTCTGTTGATATGTCAATCATGTTAGGAAATAAGCAATTGGGATCCTGAATTAACTGAACATCATTCATTATTCAACAAACTGGTTCCAAAACTACTATACATGGAACAAGCTGGGCACCTGCACATATTCCTGACTGGAAGGCCCAGGTTGGTCCTCGGAAGCCTCATCAAGGGTGGCGTGCGTGGAAGGACGCGTGCAAGGAAGAGTCGAGAGTGACTTCCTGACAGTAGCCTGGTCTTTGAGAAAGTGGAGCCTGTCATAGTACCAGAGCGTGGGGACATGGACATCAGCTGCTGCAGCTCCAGATGCTTGTGACTTCAGGACCTTATTGCGCTCCCGGAATAGGTAGTCTTCATGTTGTTTATCTTCACTTTTAAGTTTGCGACGGTTGCCATGGGCAGGGTAGGCTTTACAAATGCCACCAGTTTCAGCAGGGCTGCGTACCTCTTGGTCTGTTGCTATAATCCCTGTGTTTTGCCTGCCATAAGAGGGGGAATCGCCGGTATTTATCAATGAAGTGTGGGAGAAAGCTCACGTTGTAGAACGCCTCCATCACCTCTGCAAGACACAACGCCACACAAAACAATATAAATAATGTCAGCCTAAACTCTCCTAATCTTCTCCATAAAGAAGCCTCAAGTTCTAATCAGTCTAGTCTAGTTATGTACCAACGTCAAATTGTACCTTCGTTTGTAGCGATCGTCTCGTGCGTGAGCTTTCTCTCCCCTCGTCTCCCATATCGTGGCTACGACACAGGCGTGTGACGTTTTAAATACAGTGCGCATGCGTCAAACTCCGCCCGCCCCTGACGATCTTTCTCGTCTATTCCCCCACCCCTTCTCTTTTACGGCGCAGTGGGGAGAGCACATGGCGGGGACACAGCAGGTGCGCCCAAAATATCCCACCAACGAGGAGGAGGACAGGAAAGGCCGGAGGCAGAAACGTCCCGATCCCGAGCCTGAAATTCAAGGCCTCCAATATGTCAATTGGAGAAAAGTTGGAGATGGTGGACATATTAAAGAGTAGCGACAATGATGGGAAGTATGGGCCTTACCTCAACCCCAATGTCCGCAAGGCCAAGATCATGTCTAAAGTTGTGAGAAGGCTGTACAATCATTTGGGGTACAACGATCCAAAGGAGCAACTGAGGAAACGCTGGTCATACCTGAAACTGAGGGAGGGCCGATCAGTACAGAAAGATCAGAGAATTCTTCAAAAAAGTAAGTAGTTGTGTTTTGTGTTTGATTTCTTGCTTGCATCCTGCTCCATGTGGTTTGATTTTACAAAGTTGTACATTCCAAAATGGCCACTTTCATGTTTCGTCTGTGCATTCGTCGTACTCAGCCTCAAAGATTCTTCTGCCACTGTCAATGGGTCGTGTGTGTGTCCATTCGACGACGCAACCTCGATCGTCGCCGGCCACTTATCAATACGATGTTTGGGTTTTTTTTGGGGGAAAGGAATTTTTCTCCAAGAAAATGTCATCCAGAATGTAAAGCCAATTTCATTCAATGTAAAGGAGAGGCACCCCGTAGCTGTTTACCCCCATCTTGACTCGAGAGCACTATGCTGGAACAACCCAAACCCCGCTTTTTTAATAGCCTTTTCCACACATGTGCTCCAGTGGATACTAGAGGGGGGTCTCCAACACACAAACTTCTACCAAAAAGCTAGTCATTTTAGCACCTTTACAAAGTGACTACATTCTTAGTGACATTTGTAACTGCCAAACAAAAATAGTGTCCCCGTCACTTTCAAGCAAGTTTGTCCATTCCCTATTTTCTTTTCTTTCTTCCTTTCTGGCTGTTATGTTCTGCTGGGGTTCTGTCTGTGTTCTCTGCTCTGTTCTTTCTTTCTGTTCGTAGCTTTCTCTGTTCTGTCTGGTCATGTCTCTGCTGCTGGGTTCTGTTCTGTCTGCTGGCTTTCTTCTGTTCTCTGATTCTTCTGTCTGTTCTTTCTTTCTGTCTCTGATCTGCGCTCTGTCTCCTTTCTGTCCTCCTGCTTCTTTCTTCTTCTCTTTCTTTCTATTCTTCTGTCTTTCTGTTCTTTCAGCTTCTGTTTCTATCTGCTGTCTGGTCTGTTCTTTTCTGTTCTGTTCTCTGTCTCTGTCTGTTCTTGCTCTCTTCTATTCCTGCTCTGTTCTGCTGCTTTTCTTGCTGTTTTCCTTTCGCTGTTCTTTCTGGTTTTCTCTTTCTCTCTTCTGCTTTTTATCCTACTCTGTTACTGCTCTTTCTGTCTTTTCTGTTCTGGCTGTCTGTTCTGCGTCTGTTTCTGTTCTTTCCTGTCTCTGCAATTCTGTTCTGCTGGTCATGCCTCTTTTTCTTCTTCTTCTGTTCTTCCTTCTGTCTGTTTCTGCTGCTCAGCTTTCTGTTTCTCAGCTTTCTCTCTGCTGTTCGGTTCTGTTCTTTCTCTGTCTCTTTCTTTCTGCTGGTTCTGTTCCGTTCCTCAGCGGCATTTCTCTTCTGTTTCTGTTCTTCTTCTCTCGTTTTCTTTCTCTTTTCTCTTCTCTGTCTTCGCTGTTCCTCTTCTGCTGCTTGTGCTTTCTTTCGTCACTGTTTTTTTCCCTTTTGGTTCCCTGGGTTCTTCTTTCTCTGCTGTTCGTTTCTTTCTGTTCTGTTCCTGTCTCTGCTGGTCTCTTCTCTCCTCTGCTTTCTCTCTCTCTGTCTGTTCTTTCCTGTCTTATCCTCTCTGTCTCTTTCTGCCTGTGCTTCGTCTGTTTCTCTGCGTTTCTCTTCTGCTGCTGTTTCTTTCTCTGCTCTGTCTCTTCTGTTCTTCTCCTTTCTGTCCTTCATTCTTCAGCTTCTTCTGCTCCTGTTCTTGCTCTTTCTGTTCTGTTCTCTTGCTACTTTCCTCTGTCTTTTTTTTCTTCCTCTGATTTCTGCTGTATCTGTCTCTTCTTTCATGTCTGTGTTCTCTGTCTGTTCTGTCTTCTTTCTGTTCTGTTCTGCTGTTCTCCTGTTCTGGTTCTGGCTGTTCTTTCTGCTTGCTTTCTGCTCGTTCTGGCTCTTCTTTCTTCTTTCTGTTCTCGTTCGTGGTTCTGCTTCTGCTGTTTCTGCTGTTCTGTTCTCTTTCATTTCTGTTCTATTTCTGTTCTGGTTCAGTTTCTGTTCTGGTATATCTTGGTTCTTTCTTTCTTTCTGAAGCTACCGTTCAGTCTCTCCTTCTGGTCTGTGCTCTGTTCTGTTTCTGTTCTGCTTTCCTTCTGCTGCTGCTGGGTTCTGTTCTGGGTTCCTTCCGCTTTCCTTTCTTTCTGTCTTTCTGTTATCTTTCTGTCTTTTCTGCTCTTCTGTTCTGCTGGTCTTTCTCTTTCTGCGGTTCTGCACACTCTTCTTTTCTGCACACTCCAGAGGCTTGAATCCTGCTCGTTTTGTGAGAGAACTTTTGCAAACTGACTTAGGATTTTTTTTAAATAATAGCTTGTATTTTGCGAAATGCTCATAAACCGCGTTACTTGCAATCCGAGGTATTACTGTAGATCTAAATATCTTAATTTTCTATCTTGTTTCTTATGAATGCAAAGTCATTTTTTTTTAGAGCTAGAATATGTGCACATGCAGTTCTGCAATGCCATAATGTACATGTCTGTTTTTGGGCCACCTGGGCGGAAAGGTGCAATAGGGAACTTTGTACAGGTGGCTCACAATGACACAAAACGCATTGTATTTTCACATATATACTGTATATATTGGTGGCATAGACGATATATTTGTTTTGGTTTCTACACATATGGAATATATAAAACGTGGGATAAAACATGTGACCCTAAGTGACCCTTAGTGTTGTCTCTACAATAAAATAACTAAAGACATATCTAGAATATGTGGTTCATTTTAAAAAGGGCAATTTAAAAAATGTAATTAGTTCACTTTGGAAAAAAAAGCTTTTTTAGCAGTAGCCTGAATAACATATTTGAAAATATATTAAGTCTTCTATTCGTATTTCTAAAGCCTTGTCCACGTTGGGTGTGTCAATGTGTGCCCTATGTAGGTTCAGGTGCATGGCCATGAACGTAAACAGTGTGAGTTCGGGGACACACACCAACAACCAAATAGATGTCAAATTGGGAAAAGTAGACCTGTCTGTGCAGCTGCTGAATTCCAATTGACATCAATGAGACTATCTACACTAGAATGCACAGAACACCTGTGCATCCACATGAGGGTAATCATGGCTCTCACACAAGGAACATAATGATACTCCCTGTGTGAACGAGACATGATTGCCTGGCTGTTATACCAGCAGGTTACTCAATTAAAACAAGCATGTAGATTAGGACTAGACCTGGGCTCAGGCGTGTTCGGAATCCTAGTCCCAACCCACCTACCTGATCCCGCCAGGAAGCCGACACTGCACACCAATAATTACAGGCAGTGAGGCATTTCCTGGTCCACAGCTGCACAGATCGGGAAATGTCTCAATGCCTGTGATTAGCGGTCTGCAGTTTCCTGGCGGGATCAGGTGGGTGAGTTGGGAATAGGATCCCGAACATATATATGCTCATCTCTAATTAGGACATCTCTTATTTCTTTCACGCTTATTATCTGCACACATGTTCCAAGTCTGTGATTCTGAAAGTACTAAAGCCATAGGGTCAGGATTATATCCAGGCAACCAGAATTTTCAGGACCACGTAGTAATGGAAGCTCCGATATTTCTCTCATGGTTCAATTTAGGCTTCCAACTGCTATTGGGAAAGGTACCTAAGCAGTATGAAGACACGTGACGTGTCGTAACGCGTAGGGAGTGGCCGTAGGCAGAGAAGGAGACGTGAGACGTGAGAAGGCGATGAGAACGCCTAGGAGCTACTTTTTTCTATATCTGTCTATGCCGTTTTTTGCTTATATACCTTGATTTTAATGTAAGAGTCCACCCACTGTGTTTAAATAAACTTGCTTATATTCAACTAAGATACTACACTAGTGGAGGCTTCCCCTTCTTTCTTGTTTTTTGGCCCTTTGTCATACTTTGACACTGAGCACTGCAGGAATCAAGATTTAAAACGCCCTTAAAGGAGAAGTTTTTTACCCTTACCAGTTTTATGCTGAACAACTTGTATCTACAGTCTATGGGGCTATAGGATATGCCCGAAAAGCTTCAATCTTATATATTTGAGGTGAGAGTTTTGAGAGACTGGCGATTGGATTGAATTTTATGAAAATCAGGACCAAGTACCCACTGCAGAAAATATACAGGATTTAATATTTAAATCACGCAGCTAGTGTTGATAACCTGAGTGAATGGAATACACTATTACTGCATAATCAGAGTGAACACGGTACCTGACTACATATAGTTATATTATCAGGACCGGATGGACTAACTTGGACACTGTTATATTCATATATATTTTATCCAACCTGGGACTATATTTATCAACCAATTTTACCATTAGCATCTGTTAACCATTCATCTGCCTTAGAGTATTGATTACTCATCCATTGTTTGACGTTTTACTATTAATCACTTTAATTGCATAGCACTTTAATGCACTATGATCGTTTGAATTTATGTTATTTGATCGTTTGAATTTATTTTCACCTGTATCTCACAGCACTTTCATAGGGTTACTACTAATAAGTCTTTTGCACATATGCACAAGTCACTTTATATACTACTTAATGTAGACACTTACGCTTATTAGTACTGTATTATTGATTACCTCTCACCAGTAATATTGATATCTTTATTGTATTTATATGACTGGAACATTCTTTATTGCACTTTATTTTTAGCTACATATTGCGCGAAATTCTTTTAATATTTATTACTTTATTGTGTATTTGTGAACACAGCACATTTTGCAGCAGAGCACTATTTATTTATTTATTTTTTGACTATTTCACATACTCCAAGTAGCGCGAGGGGCACATATTCACAGTATATGTTTTAGTTGCCTGTCATACAGTTTAAAGCCTTAACAGAAAATGTGCTGATAAAGTGCTAATAAGGCACCATCGCCCATATGAGTAAATGCTCTTTGCCATGCAGGGTCCCTTTATCAAGACACTTTGGCCAGTCTACCCTCATAAAGGGAGACATTTTTGTCCTGAAATATTGACTTTCAAGTGTTGATGATTATGTTGATATGAATAATTTATTTATTTAAACAAGACTGGCGTGCTGGTGAAGCACATTAACTACTTGCCTACCAGTCACGAACACCTCCTTCCTGACCAGGCCATTTTTCAGCTTTCAGCGCTGTCGCATTTTGAATGACAATTGCGCGGTCATGCAACGCTGTACCCAAATAAAATTTTTATCATTTTTTCCCCACAGATAGAGCTTTATTTTGGTGGTATTTGATCACCTCTGCGGTTTTTATTTTTTGCGCTATAAACAAAAGAAGAGCAACAAGTTTGAAAAAACATAATATTTTTTACTTTTTATTATAATAAATATCCAATTTTTTTTTTTTTAAACAAATTTTTTTCCTCAGTTTAGGCCGATACGTAATCTTCTACATATTTTTGGTAAAAAAAATCGCAATAAGCGTATATTGATTGGTTTGCGCAAAAGTTATAGCGTCTACAAAATAGGGGATAGATTTATAGCATTTTTATTATTATTTTTTTTTACTAGTAATGGCGGCGATCTGCGATTTTTATCATGACTGCGACATTGCGTCGGACATATCGGACACTTTTGACACATTTTTGGGACTATTCACATTTATACAGCGATCCGTGCTATAAAAATGCATTGATTACTGTATAAATGTGACTGGCAGGGAAGGGGTTAACACTAGGGGGCGCTGCAGGGGTTAATGTGTTCCCTATGTTAGTGATTCTAACTGTGGGGGGAGGGGACTGACTGGGGGAGGGGACCGATCGGTGTCCCTATGTACGCCGGGCACACGCATTGGGTCCCCAGCTACGCGGCGGGCACGCGCGAGCGCCCCTCCCGCGGCGCGCGCCCCCTAGTGGCCAAAATGTAGACGCCATCATATGACGGCGTCCCGCCACAAGAGCCGCACCGCTCCGCCGTCAATAGACAGTGGGCGGTCGGCTAGAGGTTAACCTGTATTCAGCGAACTTGGAAAAAATTATTAACCCGGTGAGTCATTACAGAATCCTGATACTTACAATCCTGAGTCTGCTGACTATGTTATACAAGGTGTTATTGAATCTAAGGGAAAATATTTCCTTAATACTCTATACTTTTAATTAAAAAAAAAAACTCTCTGTAAGTGCTTGCTAAGAACTGTATTTTCAAAACAACAACAGAATATTTTTTTCTGGATGGTTGTTTAATCTGTGTAAAAGTGCTAACTTGATGTAATTAGTAGAGCTAGGAAGAACATTATCCATGCCAGGATCCCTGTCTGTGCCTGAATTAAATTTACAAAATGCCCTCTAAAGATTAATCATGTTGATGGAAAAAAGGAGAAATAAGATCATTTAAAATTTTGTTAAGCTTAGCCTCAATATATGTGTTTTAATGTTTTAGATAATCTGCAAAAGGTCACCATATGTAAATGATATGGCTGATGAAATAAAAGCAATTCAATGGAGCAACAAACTGTGTTTTTTGACCTTTTAAATAGATCAAGGATAGGGATGAGCCGAACACCCCCCCCCCCCGTTCGGCTCGCACCAGAACCCGCGAACGGACCTAAAGTCCGTGCGAGCTTTAGAACCCTATTAGTTATAATGGATGCGAACGTTCGAAATCAAAAGTGCTAATTTTAAAGGCTAATATGCATGTTAATGTCATAAAAAGTGTTTGGGGACCTGGGTCCTGCCCCAGGGGACATGTATCAATGCAAATTTTTTTTTTTAAAAAACGGCCGTTTTTTCAGGAGCAGTGATTTTAATAATGCTTAAATTGAAACAAAAAAAGTGTAATATTCCTTTAAATTTCGTACCTGGGGGGTGTCTATAGTATGCATGTAAAGGGGCGCATGTTTCCAGTGCTTAGAACTGTCTCTGCAAAAAGTGTCATTTTTGCAGAAAAGAAAGCTATTTAAAATCACTCGCGGCTAATGTGAATTGACGGCTCCCGTAATACAGAGAACAGTCATTCATTGAAAGTCATTCATAAAAAAAAAGTCATTAATAAAAAATTTAAAAATTTAAAAAAAAAAAAAGCGTGGGGGGTCCCCCCTAAATTCAATAACCAGGCCCTTCAGGTCTGCTATGGATATTAAGGGGGACCCAGCCAAAAAAAAAAAATGGTGTGGGGTCCCCCTCAAAATCCATACCAGACCCTTATCCGAGCACGCAACCTGGCAGGCCGCAGGAAAAGAGGGGGGGACGAGAGAGGCCCCCCCTCCCTCCTGAACTGTACCAGGCCACATGCCCTCAACATTGGGAGGGTGCTTTGGGGGTCTGAGACCCCCAAAGCACCTTGTCCCCATGTTGATGAGGACAAGGGCCTCTTCCCCACAACCCTGGCCATTGGTTGTGGGGGTCTGCGGGCGGGGGGCTTATCGGAATCTGGAAACCCCCTTTAACAAGGGGACCCCAAGAAGCTCACCCCCCCGCCGTGTGTGAAATTGTAAGGGGTTTACAAAAGTTCTTCCATCTTCTTCTTCCATCATCTTCTTCCTCCGATCCGCTTCTTCTTGCTCTGGTCTTCTCGTCCGGCATCTTCTTCCATGGCGTCGGTGTCTCTTCTGGGCCGCTCGGCGCAATGGGAGGCTCCCGCTGTGTGAGGCTTCACTGCGTCTGACAGGTCTTTTTTAACGGAGGGCGGGGCCACCTGGTAACCCCGCCCCCCTCTGACGGGGACGTCGTGCGGAATTCCCTATGGCTTTCCCCATGACATCAGAGGGGGCGGGGTCACCATGTTATAAAAGACCTGTCAGACACAGCGAAGCCTCACACAGCGGGAGCCTCCCATTGCACGAGTGGCCCAGAAGAGACACAGACGCCATGGAAGAAGATGCCGGACGAGAAGACCAGAGCAAGAAGAAGCGGATCGGAGGAAGAAGATGATACTATAGACACCCCCCAGGTACGAAATTTAAATGAATATTACACTTTTATTGTTTTCATTATTAAAATCACTGCTCCTGAAAAAACTGTCATTTTGAAAAAGAAAAATTTGCATTGATGCATGTCCCCTGGGGCAGGACCCAGGTCCCCAAACACTTTTTATGACAATAAAATGCATATTAGCCTTTAAAATTAGCACTTTTGATTTTGAACGTTCGCATCAATTGTAACTAATAGGGTTCTTATGCTCGCACGGACTTTAGGTCCGTTCGCGGGTTCTGGTGCGAGCCGAACCCGGGGGTGTTCGGTTCATCCCTACTCTTGATATTATCAGGGCCAAATTTCAAGTCTATGTCTTCCAAATTTTTTTATTGTGATACTCCCAATACCCTTGAGGCCACACAGTTCATGTAATATTATTTTGTGTTGTGCATTATATATATATTTTTTTGTTAAAGATATACGTAAAAATGTGATTAGATAATAAAACTATGGGAAACCTGTGGGTTTTGCCTCTCTAGGCTCTGGCCTTTATGTGTTTTCCACAATTCCAAAATTAGAAATACCCCCATTAATGATATTTGGATTTTGGATATGTAACCAACCGATCAGCTTGCTGTATAAAAAATACACTATTTCAGGAAGAAAATCAACTAGGTTGTATAATGCATAAGAGTTTAACCACCTCCAGTTAATTTTGTTGCTAGAAAATTACTTAGAACCCCCAAACATTATATACAGTAATTTTTTAAACAGAAGCCCTGGAGAATAAACTGGTTGCTGCTATTTTTTATATTGCACATTATTTGCACAATAGTTTATCAAATGCAGACTTTCAGGAAAAAAAAACACTTATTGAAATTTAGTGCAAACAATTTAAAGCGGTTCTGCACACACATTTTTTTTAGTAAATCTCTTTGCCTTCCAAATCTGGCAAAGAGTACTAAATGGCCGTTTTTTTTTTTTTTTTACTTACCTTGTAATTGCTGCCGATCTTTCCTCTGTCTCTTTGGGGGTGGGCGGGACCTCCGACCGAAATCTCGCGAGATTTACAGACCTCCGACCCGAAATCTCACGAGATTTTAAGGACGTGAGGCATGCTGGTTCCCATAACGAAAAGGAACAAGGAAGTGAATGCCTGTGGGTTTCAAATGCCCACAAGCAAAATTACATTGCTGCTGTTTGTATTTTAAAAGTGCAGATCTTTCTAAATACTTTTAACGTGACAAGAAAAAAAAAAAATGAGTGTGTGCAGAACAGCTTTAATACCCATATTTTTAGTAACATATAAAAAATGAATATCTCTCTAATGTGCAAGAATGACAGAGAGGATCCAAAACGTTATACAGCACCTCATCCCTTTTGTAGTTAAGTGTGTATATAAAGGGAGCGGGTTGTAGGGATTATAGCAATGCCAAAATAGAAGAAATGAGGGATGTTGACAATTCAATGCTTATTTGAAAAAATATATGCTTTTTATTAAAGATAATTTGACAATAAAGTAAAATACATTGATAAGTGCCTATTGGCAATTAATACAAATGCTCAAAGCCCCCAGTGTGAAAAGATAATCACAGTAAAGTATTGAATTAAGGGGACCCTTAATGCTTCTAGGTGACTAACTTTTGCCATACTTATCAATCTTTAACCATTCCTTGGAATAAACTGCAAGGAATGCAATACCAGCCCTATTTAAATGCAGGTATGTTGTCACCAATTTCATTACAACCATTATGATCAATTAACATCCCTCCTAAACTACCCCTATTAAAACTCATGTATTAAATCTTACAGGCCCCTCCATACCATGTTTACCTAATTATGCCCGAGTCTACCTAATTTTAGCCTCAATTTAAACTAAAGTAAGTATTGAGACATTAGTCCTTCACACAGTGATATATCATACATTTGTGGACTATTTTACTCCACAACTGGGCAACACTGTCTATATCCCTTTTTATTTAATAAATGGTCAGCCCAAATATTTGTAACATAATTATTAAACTTATTGCTAGGTCTAGTATGTCTTCTGCTTTCTGTTGAAAGGCGTCCATCAAGCTGCCCCGCCTTGTTGCAAGCCGGCCTCCAGACCCATACCACACTTCAGTGGTTCTTGGGTAAGTTGGGGTCAGTACTGTAGGGTAGCTTATTTCATCCTCCCTTTCTTGGAGTGGATGGGCGTATCTGTGGATGCCTTTCCGTTCCTCTTTTCATCCTCTCTCCCTCCCTCTCATTCAGCTGTTGGAATGTCTGACTTATGCACTCAGTAATTCTTGTTTGTTATCTATTTTCTGTAGATATATTTACTTGCCTAGCAGGCAGGGCCGGACTGGGAATAAAATTCAGCCCTGGAAAAAATTTCATACCAGCCCCACAGCGTTATTATACCAGCGCAACAGCATAACGTCATTATTTTCTGGTTCATGAAAGGGAAAACCATACATTTTAAAGCACATTTGAGTGTATTATATACAGAAAAGACAGATATGAAATCACATAGGGCTTATATATATATATATATATATATATATACACGGTGGGGGGTGGAGAGCACTGGGGTGGGGGCTGGAGACTGATGGGGAGAGCTGGAGAGCACCGGGGGCAGAAAGAACAGGGGTGGGGAGCATGGGGGGGGGTGAAGAGCACTGTGGGGGGTGGAGAGCACTGGGGTGGGGGCTGGAGACTGATGGGGAGAGCTGGAGAGCACCGGGGGCAGAAAGAACGGGTGGGGAGCACGGGGGTCTGAACAGCACTCTGGGGGGGCTGGAGAGCACCGGGGGCAGAAAGAACAGGGGTGGGGAGCACGGGGGGCTGGGGGGCATGGGGGGCTGAAGAGCACTGTGGGGGGTGGAGAGCACTGGGGTGGGGGCTGGAGACTGATGGGGAGAGCTGGAGAGCACCGGGGGCAGAAAGAACAGGGGTGGGGAGCACGGGGGGGCTGGACAGCACTGTGGGGGTGGGGAGCATGGGGGGCTGGAGAGCACTGTGGGGGGGGGGAGCACGGGGGGCTGGACAGCACTGTGGGGGTGGGGAGCACAGGGGGGGCTGGAGAGCACTGTGGGGGTGGGGAGCATGGGGGGCTGGAGAGCACTGTGGGGGGGAGCATGGGGGGGCGAGCTGGAGAGCACGGGGGCAGAAAGAACAGGGGTGGGGAGCACGGGGGGCTGGACAGCACTATGGGGGTAGGGAGCATGGGGGGGGCTGGACAGCACTGTGGGGGTGGGGAGCATGGGGGGGGCTGGACAGAACTGTGGGGGGTGGGGAGCACAGGGGGGGCGGAGAGCACTGGGGTGGGGGCTAGAGAAGGATGGGGAGAGCTGGAGAGCAGGGGGCAGAAAGAACATGGGTTGAGAGAACTGGGGGGGGCTGGAGAGTGTGGTGGGGGAGGAGAGCACTGGGGGGAGCACAAGGAGAACTGGAGGGGGGCTGGAGAGTCTGGTGGGGGAGGAGAGCACTGGGGGGGGACAGTAAAATAATTTGGATAGGGGGATCAGCAGGGGGCGGCAGATAGAGGAAATGAGCTTTCTATATTCCTCCATGCAGCCGCTGAATGCTTGATTCTCCTCCTCTCCCTCCTCCAAGCATTCAGCGGCTGCATGGAGAAATATAGAAAGCTAATCTCCTCTATATGCCGCCCCCCCGCTGATCCACCCTATCCAGGCACACAGTTAGGGCTGTACTGAGTACTCACAGGCATCTCTCCTCCTCCTGTGATCACGGAGCTGGCCGGGTCTGTGTTCTGCGGCCGCGCACCGCGCTGTAACACGGTCCCGCCCCCCTAGACCGGCTCGTGTGATAGGTGGAACACTGATTCTATCTACTATCACACGAGCCGGTCTAGGGGGGCCGGACCATGTTACAGCGCGGTGCGCGGTCGCAGAACACAGACCCGGCCAGCTCCGTGATCACAGGAGCAGGAGAGAGAGGAGCAGTGCAAGGAGAGAGAGGAGCAGTGCAGCCGCAAAACGGCCCCAGGGCAGGCAGCCTACCGGGAAATATCCCGGTATCCCAGTAGGCCAGTCCGGCCCTGCTAGCCATTATTATGGTGAAACATGTCGGATATTAAAAATGGCCTGCATTACCAATTAAGGTTTTCTTACACTGTACCAATGATTAACTCTGTGTTGTTAAAGCAATTTACCCTGAATTAATCAATTATGTTCAATACTTTACTGTGATTATCTTTTCACACTGGGGGCTTTGAGCATTTGTATTAATTGCCAATAGGCACTTATCAATGTATTTTACTCTATTGTCAAATTATCTTTAATAAAAAGCATATATTTTTTCAAATAAGCATTGAATTGTCAACAACCCTCATTTCTTCTATTTTGGCACTGATATAATCCCTACGACCCGCTCTCTTTATATACACAATATCTCTCTAATTTTTCCTCCAAGATGCCAATCAGAGCAAATGAATCAAAAGATTTATTTGATTCAAAATGTATTCATCTGCTATGATTGGGAGCATGTTGGAGGAGACATTAAAGAGATACTCAGTCCATGGAAAGAAAGGTCCATGGATCCATTGATATGTAAATTGATCCATTAATAGGTAAATTGTGGCTGCATGCATAGGTATATCAAACTCCCCTGAGCCCCGGTCCACCATCACCTCTGCTGAATCATGCCGATATTGGGGATGTAAACATGCCCTGCCTGCCACTGTCACGAGCCTGACATCAGCCTGTACTACAAAGGTGAACAGATGGGGGTTGGGTTTCCAGAGGTAACAGAGAAGGGATTACAAATTGGAGTGTCAACATGAGCAAAGAGGAGGTATGTCGGGGATGCTGGGATGCAAATATGAGCAGAGGCATGTGGAGTGCACGCATCTCCTGCATATACTACTCACAACCATATACTCTGCACTCCTCTCCTGCACATACTACCAGCTGCCATACACCCGCACTCCTCTCCTGTGCAAACTATCCACCACCATACACTCCACACTCCTCTCCTGCACAGTCTAACCACCATCATATACAATTTACCACAATATACTCCTGCACTATATACACTATATTGTGCATTTCACACTCCTGCACTATATACACTATATTGTACATTACACACTATATGTATACTGTATTGCATATTACATACTTCTCTCACAAATATTCATTATCTCAACATTTGCTGGTTGTTATGGAGTCCCTGATTATTTTACTGACGTTCTACTTTAAGGTTAGCACAGACAAAGTTTTAACTCGCTATTTTCAATGTACACAATATTATAAATTATGGTAGGGTTTCATTTTTAAAAAATTGATTGTGCTGAGGTTTGTGTATGTCTCTGAGACTCTGGTTTGCAGGGCAGCAATTTCAGAATTTTTTTTGAGTACAAGAAGGCTTTTGTTTTGTTTAACCATGTCCCTTTAAGCTTCTCCCACTCTTATCCCCTTGTGGACCCACCCATGCTACATGCACCACATTACTACTCTACTTAAGCTACCCAAAGGCACCCTCTCTCTCCCTAGTGCTGCCAACCGCCCGTTAATTTACGGGCAGCCCGTAATTTTCATCTCATTTTCGGGCTGCCCGTAAATGCCCGTTATGGGCAGCGGTGCCCGTAAAAAAACATGGCTGCGGGCCAACAATTATACTGCTGCGCATGTGCCACCACTTTGAAGCCTGCCGCGTAAACACTCAGCCTTTTTCGGCTGGGCGGGCGCATGCGCAGTGAGCAGTGACGTAATGTCGCCACCTGGCGCCATTTTTAAGTGGACGGCGGCGCGTCTTGGCAATATATCAGTGGAGCGGGCTGTGGGCAGGAGACCAAAACCGACCTGCCACACTATGGCTGATGGAGCCTGTGAGGAGTCAGGGATTTCCACCACAACAGCACTGTGCCCCTACCTGCACCATCAGCCGAGTGGGTAGAGCGGAGGGGACTTCATTGTGGAGACAGTAAGTGTCTGGTAGACTATTATGCTGTCTGCTGGATGGAGACTGTCGGACCATCCACAGCAATGAACAGACCAGACACACAAGCAAGGCAAGCCTGCAGACTCAAAGCTCTCAGGTGGAGACACAGCTCAAAACAAAGACCTGGGCCGAGGTGGAGAGAGACTGTCACTGTAGGAGGTGAGCTATTTATCATATGTGCTGCCTGCTGCAAGTCAAATTCAGCTTCATTGTGTGCTCATTCTTTCCCTCTTGTCCCTGAGCCAGGAAGAGTGGGCTGCTGGGGACTAGGCCTGTCTGGGGACTGTCACTTTTATGGAAGTCATCTGTGTTTCACTGCTGAAGTGCTGTCAGTCAGTCGTTTTTATATGTGCCCATATCTTGTGCCATAGGAGCAGGTAACAGGAGGCAAAGAGAGCCTGACCGGTTTCGCAGCAGCCTCTGAAGCAGCCGGGGGCCCCCCGGCGAAACCAGTCAGGCTCTCTTTGCATCCTGTTACCTGTTCCTATGACTCTTATGACTCATGGCTTCACCCAGCAAGGATGATCCGATAAGTTTTATGTGCTTTTTCAAGGACTTACCTATATGAATGTTTGACAGCTTGGGAAATGCCTGACCTTGATCTATAGAATCTGCAATCCTCTAGAATGGTGTTATACAAATGAGTCATACAATAGGAGCAGGGTGAACAGGATATATTTTTAACATGTCTTGTGATATATGTAGTATATGTGTATAATTTTACTATTTTGTAATAAAGATGGGAGTTGTCATATATCATGGCCCACTCTGTTTCCTCCATTAAAGTGGTTGTAAACCTAGTTACACCACTTGTGCCTACAGGTAAGCCTATAATAAGGCTTACCTGTAGGTACTGTAAATATCTCCCAAACCAGTTTAGGAGATATTTACCAAATATGCATCCTTGTGCCATTTCCTCAGTAGCTGTGCGGTGACCAGCAGCTCCCACACTCATGTGCGGGAGTGATGTCATTGCGACTCCGGCCAATCACAGCGCCGGAGCCCGCAAACCCGGACATAACTCCGGTAGACATGCCGCCGGTCACAGCGGTGTGCGGGACTGCTGCAACAGGTCCCGCTATCTAAGGTAAGTATTTCATAATGAGCTAGTATGCATTGCCTTTGTCTTACAGGTTTTTTTTTTCCAGGTTTACAACCACTTTAAGATATTGTAAAGGTTTAAAAAACATAGGAATAGTTCTACTTTAAAAGAGCAGTAAAGGATTATTACCCACCCCCAGTTATACTTACCCCGGCGCCTCTACACTAAGAACCGGCTGATCGAACACCGCCGATCACTCAGTTCTGATAGCTCCCCGAGCAGAGAGCTGCTGACTGTCAATCAGCATCTCTCCTCTATGCCTCCTCTTTGCTCACTGGAGCTGTGGAGGGACAGGGAGCAGCCGGCTTAGACTCTCAGAGGCTCGCTGAGAGGCTGAGCGGGTGTCAGTCCTGGCACCTGGCGGATCCAGACTCCCATTATAGGGATGATGCAGTGGCTAGATTAATCACTTCAGCCCGCTCTCTGCTGAAAACGGGTCACAGGAGTGCAAAACATATTGCACTCCTGTGATCCATAGGAGCATTGCAGCCAAACAAACTTTGGCTATACTTCTCCTTTAAGTAAAACAATAGGGGCTGAGCCCATATCCATTTTTTCTTTTTTTTGTGTGCTGTTGCTGAACTAGAGGCTGCTAGTTTCTCCAGCAGTGAACCAGCAGGAACTGTATAAGGGAACCACGTTTGTGCAGGTGGAAGAAAGAAGAGGAATCCTTAAATATCCCTATATTACCATGGAAGTTATCCCTGGTTTTGATTGTTGGACATTTTCAAGTTGGGCATTTCATAATCCCTTACCCCATCCAAGTTATCTTCCCCGAATAAAATAACAAAAACAGGCCCAAGGACTGATTACTGTGTCTAGATGCAAAAAGGTAATGCTGTGTGACTGGCTGTGCAGCAGTGGGGAACCCTGACATTTGCAACCCCTATAGGGGTAGTGCTACATGTAAACTACTTTGTGTAAATTGATAAAAAAAAAAGATTAAAGTGGATGTAAACCCACTGTCATCATGTTCAAACTAATAACACTGTTAATATATATAAGGCTTTACATGCCTCCTGCATGTATCCTTATATATAAATAGTCACCCCCTGAGCTGCTAGGAGCCCCGCAATCTGCTTTATTCTGTCTGCGTTTTCCACCACTGCACTCCCACGGCCAGCCAGCGTTGCGAGGACGAGCCTCACGCCTGCTGAGACTGGCGTGCATGTGCGGGAGTGACAGAGCGCATTCTGTGAAGAAGCAGAGCGCACTCATGTTACTCCTGCACATGTGAAGAATAACTGTAACCCCACATCCCCCGCTGTCTTCCTCCTCCTCCGCCCCCCCTCGTTCCCCGCAGCCGGCCTCCCTCTCCTCTCCAATCCTCTCCTCGGCTGCGAGGGGGGGGGATCTGTCAGGATGGAGAGCGGAGGAATGGGTCAGTATGACCCCTTTCTTTTCTAAATGGGACACAGAGCGTTCGTTACCGATCGCTCTGTGACCTGTGATAACTGAGCAGAATAACCTGTGTGTTCCTCTGCTCAGTGTATGAATGGAGAGGAGACGCTGTCTTCCCTCCATTCATCTTCAGTGCAGAGAAAGGACTGGGGAATCTGTCCTCGATCCTTTCTCTGTGTCAAATGGGAGATGTCAGGGGTCTCTGTTTAGACCCCCGACATGTCACCAAAGACCCCAACAGGGCTGATAAAAAAATATTAAATTGTAAAAAAAAAAAAAAAGATAAAAAAAAGTAATTGTAAAAAAAAACAACAACCGTCCACTGCCCCACTGACACCGTCCACTGCCCCACTGACACCGTCCACTGCCCCACTGACACCATCCATTGACACTGACCACTGCCCCATTGACACCGACCACTGCCCCACTGACACCGACCACTGACACCGACAACTGCCCCACTGACACCGACCACTGCCCCCACTGACACCGACAACTGCCCCACTGACACGTCCACTGACACCGATCACTGCCCCACTGACACCGTCCAATGCCCCACTGACACCGTCCAATGCCCCACTGACACAGACCACTGCCCCACTGACACCGTCCACTGCCCCACTGACACTGACTCCATCCACTGCCCCACTGACACTGACTCCATCCACTGCTCCACTGACACTGACTCCGTCCACTGCCCCACTGACACCGACCACTGACACCAACCACTACCCCACTGACACTGACTCCATCCACTGACACCGTCCACTGACACCGACCACACCCTTTCCCAAAAGCACTGTGAAAAAATATATTTAAAAAATAAAACCCCACCCTCCCATCATTGTTAGAATAGTACAAAAATAAATATTAAAAAAAATAAATTAAAAAAATTAAATTGTAAAAATGTATAAAAATAAAAAAAATCCACTGGTCCTAAAAAAAACTTTTGAAAAAAATAATTAAATTGTAAAATAAAAAAATAATCTGACACTGTCCACTATCCTGACACCATTCTGCACGTACTACCCACCACTGTACACTCTGCATTCCTGTGATTCGCACCACATTGCTGTTCAGATCACATGCGATGTCTGTGCGATGCGATTTCAGCCATACAGTTTGCATGAAATCGCATCACATTCGGACCAAACTCGCACAGGACCCTTTTTTTGGTCCACACCAGAATCGCATGGGTGTTCACACCTATGCAATACGATACATGTCCTGTCAGTTCGCAGTGCGATATGCGAGCTGAAATGGGGGTGTCCTTAACATTGTATGACACTCCCCAGCAGTTCACATATGGCAGTGTGAACTTCCGCGCGAGTCAGATGCGATGTGGGAACCCGCAGTGGATTTGTCGAAAATGTAGCATTTTTGTATGTGTTTAAAAAATTTGCAAAAAGCACGTGTCAGACTTCTGGTACACCTAAAACGCGGCATGCAGAAATGCATTTTTCTGTATGGTAAAACACTCAACAAATGTGCTAAAATGCATGGCTAAAAAACGCATGAAGCCCACCACTCAAAAAGCTACGTGAGCTACTTTAGCACATTTGTCACATGTATAACAGCCCATTGAAATCAATGGGCGGCTCTAAGCATGTGGTGAAAAACGCATACACAAACATGCAAGAACGTGGCACAATTTTGTGTGCATTCTCAAAATGCCTAAGTGTGAATGCAGCCCAATAAATAATACATAATAAATCATACAATACAGTATACTGTATAATAGAAATTATACATATTTAAAAAAAATCAAGCAAATCCATATCAGTTTTTAGTAAAAAAAATACAAGTGTTTTCATTAGCATTTTATAGTGAGACACTTGATAATGACTTTATATTGACAGGAGTACACTAATGACTACTGTTTAAATAATATATGCAATCAAATGTACATAGTGTCATTTTCTCATATTTGAGGTTGTCTAGTACTTTGCATTATATGGATCGATGAATGGATATTTTTGTTAGATTGCTGGGATTCATACCTATAGGGAGCAATGAGAGGCAATTGGTGTTATTTTTGATGGAAGTGTAAATGGAGATAACTGGAAGTCCAGGAAATGGTCTTGTATGGAGGAATACAGAGGCTGGTCACCCAAAATGTGATTAAAGTTATTAGTGCAGAGCTATTGTCAAATTGGCAATTTAAGCATTACCAAAAACAAAAAAGTAAGATTATTGCAACATTACTTTGAAAGAACAACCAGGATTTTTAAGATACTCATATCATTACATAAAATCTATTTTTTATTGTTTAATAAATATAAAACATTGCTTAAAATAGACAAATGCAATTTCTTATGCAAGTTCAAAATCCCCTGCTCAAGTGTATTGTAATCAACCCTCTCATATCATACCTTATTACAAAACTATCATTAGCAATATCACTGAGAAGGGATACACTAAATACCCTCCAAATATTTCTGTATCACATTGCTTTACATCATGGAATAAGATACTATTACTCAATACTTTTTGCTTTGTCAGAAGGTTCAGAGGTGTGCGAAAATATTGTGCATATGGTAAAGGCCACAGCATTCAGACCAAAACCTGCACCCAACCAACTTAGAGGGGGGTGGCACAAATGGGAGGATAAAGGCACACAACACAGGGGAGAACCTTTAACAAAATTGCTAAATATTGCTGAAGGGAAAACTTGCATATGAGCCTTTAAAATTATCACTTTTGATTTTTCATGTTCGTGTCCATAGACTTTAACAGTGTTCGCGTGTTCAAACTTATTTTTTGCCTGTTCGCATGTTCTGGTGCGAACCAGGGGTAGGTGAGTATTGCAGCAAAACCTGGATTTTTTTTATTATGTTGGGCTAATTAATAAAACAATAGTGAACTTGAATTGAACTTTATTTTATGCATGCCAACTTCCAGCTTTTGTTGTTCTTGTATTGCTTTATCTTAGATTATTTTTCACTGTTCCTGTTATTTGCCTGCTGCTGCTTTAGGTTGCATGGGATTAATGTTTATCTTCTTTTTAAATCGAGAATTGATTTTTGTTTTCTTGTATTTATGTTATTTAAGTATTTTCTAAATTACTTTAGTCTCATATACATCAGGCTTTGCCATTTTCTTTCAAAGACATTCAAAGATTAGTAATAAAGGAAATAAATCTACCTAGAACAATATAACTAGAAGAGCCCGTTCACACTACCGTGACTTGGGGGGCGACTTGTCAGACTGCAAGTCGCCCCAAGTCACTTGACATCAGAAATGACATGTAAGTGAATGAGAGCCGTCTTAATGAACACTACTGAAGTCGCTCCGACTTCAGAAAAGGTTCCTGTACTACTTCAATCCGACTTCTAGGCGACTTGTACCCATTGATTTCAATGGAAGTTGCCTCCAAGTCGGATCCCCTGTCTTAACTGAAGCAACTTTCCAGGAAGTATAAATAGTTTTCTAGGCAAACCCCTCCCTCCCACAGAGCTGATTATTATGTGATTGGCCACTGCCAAAGTCGCCTGGCCTGGGGACGACTTGAAGTTGTGTTGTAAATAACTCAAAGTCACGTCCAAGTCACGTCCAAGTCACGTCCAAGTCACGTCCAAGTCACGTCCAAGTTGCTTCCAAGTTGCCTTGCTAAGTCGCGCTGTAAGTCGTGTTGCCCCAGTGTGAACCGGCACTAAGGCTCATTGGTTTTAAACTATGTTGTGTAATAATAAACAGGGAGTGTTTATATATTTTCCTGGATCATTTATTACAATGTTAAAAATGTAGGTAAAAAGTTACCAAATCAGATCCCAGCTTCAATTTTCAATTTTACCTTGAATTCTTGAAAAATGAGCCCTAGTGTAAATATTTTCTAAGAAATTAATTTACATTACACATTAGTTCCCAACTCTAGCTGTTAAGAGCCAGTAAATGGTCATGTTTTTAATACCTTCCTCAAACAGAACAGCTCTAAGGCGATGCTCGGCTAAGATGTGAGATAAAAAAGCAAATTTCACATTTCTTTTTTCACTTTCCTTAAACATGTAAAAACTATACATGAATATGAAAAAAAAAAATAACAAAGAGGGGAATGAGGATGAGTAAAAGAAGAAGAATGACAAGAAAAAGGATACAGCCCCATACGCATGGGCCAAATTTTGGGAGACAAAGCGGGTTAAAAAAAAAGCAGCTGACATGCGGCCCTTGTGTATATCGGTCTGTCCAAAAACCTGCATCTGACCAACTTTTGATCAGCATTCTCAACCAATAGCAGAGATCGTTGATCAGAGTGTTCTGGTTGGGGGACTGTCCCCCTGTCAGAACACAACAGTTCAGTGGGGTAGATCACTGAACTAACCTTGCATGGTTAGTACAGGGGTTCCGACTGGAGCTGTCATTGTTTTTTTTTTCCTGCAACCTGCTGCATTGCACACAAAAAAACTGTAGTGTGTACCCAGCTTAAGAACAATGAGCGGGAGGACATGCATAAATAAAAGTTTCCAGGGGAGGATGAAGAGGGAAAAGCAAGGAGGATGCAAAGGAAGCAAATAAACATGATCATTCTCCCAATAATCTCTTCCCCCAAGCCTAACTGAAGACTGCCTAATGTACATATACGTCGGCAGCTACAGGCATTACTTTAGTGTTATTTTTTTAGGGATGTTTACATTCCTTGTGACAACAATAAAAATGATAAAAAAAGAAAGAAACGGTGTAAAAATAAAACATAAGGTAAAATAAATGATAAAATAAAAAAGAACACACGCATTGGTCTCACACACATATGTAAAGGGCGATTGCACCACACATTTAAGGTATTGCCACAAACATCAAAGCTAGAGCAATAATTCTGGCACCAGATCTCCTGTGTAGATCCAAACTGGCAACCTATAAAGGCTTTCAAAATGTTGCCTATGGAGCTTTTTAAATACTGTAGTTTGGAGCCATTTCAAGCGTGTGCGTAGTTTGAAAGCATGTTGAGTATCTATTTACTCGGTGTAACACCATCTTTTATATTTTACCAAAAAATGTGTATTAGATTGTGTTGTGTGCATTAAAATACAGTAAATTAAACCCCCCCCCCCCAAAAAAAACTGCGGTGCAAATACTGTGTGACATAAAAAATTGCAAAACCCACCATTCTATTCTCTAGGGCAGGGATATGCAATTAGTGGACCTCCAGCTGTTGCAAAACTACAAGTCCCATCATGCTTCTGCCTCTAGGTGTCATGCTTGTGGCTGTCAGAGAATTGCCATGCCTCAAGGGTCTTGTAGTTCTGCAACAGCTGGAGGTCCGCTAATTGCATATCCCTGCTCTAGGACCTCTGCCTAAAATACAGTATATATATATATATATATATATATATATATATATATATATATATATATATATAGCCATACTTTGCTAAAATAGGCATTACAGTTATGCTGGTTACAAATGATCACCTATATACATAAAGTGAAAAATTAAAGTGAAGTGTGATTATATATTTTTGCAGGTGTCCAAAAAAGGAAAACAAATCCAAACAAAAGTCCATGAACTGTTACTTGTAGTGATAATGTTTCAAAAAGTGACAGAAAAGTGAATGAAAAATCCTGAAGCAAATAAAGTTTTGAAGTGTCTTTAAACAAAGTTCTTGAAGTGACTTGAAAAAATATATCTTCCACCACACCACCTGAGTTCAGTGCTACCGCACCCTAAGGAAACGCACTCACCAGCAGTATATGCCTTGCACTCTCATGCTCGGCCAACTCGCTTAATAGCTCCACATGGGTCACAGATGGATCCAGACAGAATGTTAGATAATTGCACTCCACATATAAGGAAAAAAGAGATGCTTCCAATAGTGAAGTAGAGTAAACCATTTATTTCAACAGCACACAAAATTCCTCAACCATTGTACTCACATCCTTCATATAAAAATAAGGCACTTCAGCATAATCTTTTCAACAGGAAACAAGGACCCAGCAGTGGTGACCCGATATATTATGGTCTCGGCGGACCCGGCGTTAATACCAATATGTCTCACCCTCCACGCTGTCTCCTTTTTCTTTCACTTCACACGGCACAGCACACCCAGTAACTGGAACGTTGAATGTTAGATGCTCCTCACAGTTGCCATGTAACCATACCCAGACATGTTTCACCGAAGTGGCTTAATCATTGGGGTGATTGGGGAGAACCCCAATGATTAAGCCACTTCGGTGAAACTTTATTTGCTTCAGGATTTTTCATTCACTTTTCTGTCACTTTTTGAAACATTATCACTACAAGTAACAGTTCATGGACTTTTGTTTGGATTTGTTTTCCCTTTTTGGACACCTGTAAAAATATATAATCACACTTCACTTTAATTTTTCACTTTATGTATATAGGTGATTAATTGTGTTGTTGTTTTTTTAGCACTGTTTATACATGGTGAATATTTTTCAGTATTGTTTACACAGGTTAAATATTTAGTTCATTCACAGACACTTAAAATCACTTTACATCATTTATCTATTTAAGTAGCTTCTTAGTTTATTTTTATGCACATAGGTGATTTCTTTGTGCGCAGTGGTGGTGTGGAATAGTAGGAGGGCGAACGATTTTCATACCAGTTTATTTTGGTTACAAATGAGTTTGGCTACCTCTAGTGCCCTTTCTATGCTATTAAGACTTGTTTAGTTTCTGTAAAGCAGAGTTACAAAGCATTCTGGGAGATGTCGTTTAATGAGGAAGTGACTCATGTGTTAACTTAGTTTGGGAACTACTAAACCCACAGTGGTGATAAAAGGATTAGCGCGACCATATTTCAGCCTCTTGGGGCGCCATTCAATACCTGCCTGCAGTGAGGTCTGTGTGTGTGACCGGGAGACTGAGGCCTGTGAGGCGCGGAGTGGAATCGATCGGCCTCTGAGGTGTTCCAGAGCACAGCCAGCTGGACCAGCATGTGGATGGACCGGAGGACCCAAGATTTCTGGAGGTCTCCAATATTACAGTCATCAGCCATCAGACGGTGCAGTGTGACGGCGCCAGCTTTGGATCGGACTGAGATATCAGGAAAGGAGCCTTACAAACATCTGGGCCTGGTGTGGTGAGCGGGCACTTGCCTAGATCAATATAGCGCACTGTTGCTGTGTGAGTTAGCCAAATATCTGCTGGTGAGACTATGTTTGCCAGGAAGCTGAAACAATCCATCCAACCTACTCATTCATACAAATTAAAAGATAGTAATGGTAACTCTATTACCCATCTGAAAGACATTTTAAAGATCTTTTCCTCCTACTACCAATCACTTCTGTCCCCCCCACCACCCCAATCCTGCCCCACCCCTCAGACCTAGTTAGATGCCCTTCAGCTACCTCAACTCACTTCAAATTCTTAACGCTCCTTGCACAGCTGAAGAAATAGCCTCTATCATTTCTTCATTAAAATCATCCAAATCCCCTGGCCCTGATGTCTATACAGTGATATACTATAAAAAAATTTCGGGCCTATTGGTTCCCAAGTTGGTCAGGCTATATAACCGTATCCTGGATGAAGATTCATTCCCCACTGACATGTTGCTAGCAAACATGTCCTTAATTCCAAAGTCTGGATAGGATCATACCCTCCCACAGAACTTTCACCCCATTTTGGTCATTAATAATGACTTAAAGATTTTCGGATGTTTAATAGCGGATCGTCTAGACATAGGGAGGCCAGAAGGTCTCGAAGGAGGATTGGTATGACATGGTCTCCAACATGCATAAATGCACATGCTCCATCACCATTAAGGAAACTGTTGTCAAGTTACATACCCGTTGGTACCCCTTTAGATTGAATAAGATTTTCCCCTTAATTTCTGACACATGTTTTAGGGGTTGTCACACACTTCCCCATACATTCTGGAGCTGCTATGTGTTGAAACCCATATGGCAAAAAGCCTCCTCGATGGTGCTCTTGACAACAGGTGCACCTATGGCCCTGACTTACCAGATATGCATCTTATTTGCAGAGCTCCCCGAGGTCCCCCCGCCCCTCACCAAAAGCAGTCCCTCTGTTTCATGGTCACATGTGCTCCTTCGCATGGAATCCATTAAACTGATGGAAAGGGTACACCACACATTCATGGATACCATCCACGTCTTCGAGCGAAAGTGGGCTAATTGGTCCCCTTAGCAGATATAACCTGAGTTTGGGGGCTTCCCTATTACCCCATTTGAGTTCCCTAGACGATTGGGTAACCCGGAAGATAATGCACCTCGTACTGTCGTTTCAAGTATATTGAAAGATTCCTGTATGGAGCTTACCTTCTATGTACCATCTACTTATATTGCAGAAACAGCCTTGTTGCCTTATTCAGATTCTTTTCTATTCTGAATGTTGTTATTTTATTATTTTTCTTACTCAAGATATTTGGAGAGCTGTTTACCGGTACAATCATATGTTGGTTTTTGAATGTGCTCTCTATTCTATCCATGCATTTATATTTTTGTACTTGCTCAAATACGTTAATAAAAACTTTGTAAACTAAAAAAGCACTGCCTTTATACCTTATGGCTGATGCACTGGAGAAAGGTAATACCCCCCTTCCAAGTCACATTGTTTTACAATATTAAATAAAAAAGGTCCAATTTAATTGTCCTGTCCTTAGATTCCTTGCAAACTAAAATCATCTTTAACTCCCTTTCCAGTGACATTGAAACTGTTTCTTCAATTAACATAATGTAATACTGGAAAGAATTAAGTCATTAAAGTCTCATTAGAATAAAATAGCTGCTTATAAAATTGTCTTGGCAAAATCATTATGTTCAGTGTTGCTAATACTCTATTGTGAATAAAAATGTCACTGTTTTGCCCGTGGTATAGATAGATCACCCTGCCAGAGGTACAACAGATTTTATGTAGTCTTTTTACAATGATGTCTGTAGATTACATGCAAGACTCCTACTTAGAGGTTATTTCATACTTTCCATGCTCTTATCAAGCTGCTCAGTCTGCTTTTGCATCATTTTAGTTTTCTGTGCAAAATGTACTATGTTCACTGAAACTTTAATGTTTTGGCCAACCGCAATCTACAATACTTTGTTGCTCTGCAGCCAAACAAAGTCTTACTGTGCCCATTGTATCTCAAAATCACAGATGAGCTCTTTAAAGATTAGTACAGCTGAACACTAGGCAGAATAATACTTCTGCATCATAATTTCTATGTGAAAAATGTAGTTTGATTCAGGCTGAATAGTGGAAAAGAAGACAAAAACAGGAATGCAGTATGTTCATCTCCTATCTTTCAAGGCTTCAGGTTAAATATTTTAGTCTTCTATTCTCTTAGGAAATTATGTGTAGCAGCCCCAGTGCTTCAGTTACATTGTATTTATGCTATACATTTTTGTTGCAATCATTTAATGTAGAACAAGAAGATATAGAGTAGGTATTAGGCAGCTCATATTGAAACTGCACTATATGCTTTTGGCTGTGATTTTATTCTTAATAGGAGAAAAAGAACAATAATGGTGTGCAACACAATCCACAAAACCCAATCAGATTTTACAGTAATATATTCAGATGAGTGAGGATTATATCTGATTGGGTTATTACGGGTCACTGCATATTATCCTATTTTCACCCTATTCTGAATTAATCGCAAAACACATGGAATAAATATACTGCACATTTGTAGTCATTTCCCAGCATGCTTTCTGCGCAGCTGAAGAAGAAACATGCATTTATGAAGGTGTAGTTCCTGATTTGGTTAGAATCTAAAATAAGTTGCTTTAAGCAAATACAACATAGCATGAAATTGTATCTACAGTTACAGTGCCAGTTACAAGAAAAAGCATTCTTACCCCTTGAAATTTTCCACATTTTGTCATATTACAATCAAAAACATAAATGTATTTCATTGGAATTTATTTTTTTTCCATAAAGATTGTATTCAGTATAAAGACAGGAATAAACATACAGAGCAAAACAATTGTTATATGACAGCTTATAACCATGACAAAATAACAATACCATGTAAAAGGAGTAACATGGAAGTACATCTTAAAGCAGAGTTCCACCCTAAAGTTGAACTTCCGCTCATCGGAACCCTCCCCCCCTCCGGTGCCACAATTGGCACCTTTCAGGGGGGTACAGTATAATACAGGTATCTGCACCCACTTCCGGGCATAGATATCCGCAGAATCTGCGGGTATTTACGCCACTTCCTGCGGGGCCCCCGCTGTCTGCTGGGAAACACACGGATCCCAGAGTTAAGCCCCATACACACGGTCGGACTTTTTCATCAATTTGGTCCGATCGGACAAGGTTGTTGAAAAATCAGACCGTGTGTATGCACCATCGGACAGTGTTCGTCGGTTTGTCCGTCGGACAAAGTCTTATCTCCTGCTGGAAAGATTTGCCGTCAACCCTGTCCGATCACACCAAATCCGAGCGTGTGTACGCTTGTCCGACGGACAAAGTGCTACGCATGCTCAGAAGAAATTCTGTGACGGAAGCGCTCGGTCAGGTAAAACTACCTTTCCTAATCGACACAGCACATTCGTCACGCTGCAATGTTAAAATGTCTTTAATGCAGCGCATTCTCTTTTTCTTTACAATGCAACAAGAATGACATGTTTTAGCTGCTCCTATTCACCCGCACTTCTCACAAACTTACTTCTTTATTACTTTGCAGCATTTATACACTACATGTTTATTTTTACTCTGAACGGAAAAGAATCTTTGTTATTTTTTTACCATGATTTGTCTTTTTTTTTTTTTTTTTTGGGGAATACATATTTGAATGTTTTTTTTTGTTTTTTTTGGAGGGGGGTTGTGTGTCTCAAATTACCAAAAACACATTATTTACATTTGTATTTCTTGCTTAAATTTACTAGGAGGTTGTTTGTTGTTGTTGCCCCTTGTTAATTCAACTTTAGGATTAGTGAAATGTACCAGCCTACTCAAAGAAAAAGTGTCATTGTAGCAAAGTAAAACACAATAGTCAATGATTATTTCAAATCAAAAAAACCTTTATTTAGGTCACACCAACAAACCAAAGAGGAACGCAGCCATGGTGAAACTTGGGGAATTTGCAAAGTCTTGGCCCCCCACGGCAACCATCATTGTCCAAGCGTAGAAAATTGGGGGCCTGAGGAGTACGTATATTAAGGGGAGTGCAATCTGGTCGTGAAGTCCAAAGTATCCGGAACTGCAGCAGATGCCATCTAGGTCCCCAGGCTCTGGTACTACAAGAGGCTCCATCTTCTCTCACACCAGACTGATTGCAGGTCGTCACTCTCAGGTCTTCCTTCCACGCTTCCTTCCACGCTGTGGCTGTCGTGCTGGTGGGGTGGCAGAAGGAGGAGGAGGAGGAGGCGGAGCATGGTAACTATGGCAAACATGTGTGACTGGGGTCATCTCCCCAGCCCTACCCTTATTTAGGACATGGAGGATGAGCCCCTCACACATGTTGCGTTGCCTCACCTCCATACCCATCATTTTTGTGACAACCACCGAGCCAAAGGTCTCCTCGTCGGCGGGTGTGGCATGTAGGGAGGCTGAAGCCTCTCTGATCATCCGGAGCGCTGACTGTGCCGCATAACCCCCCCTTCTCGCCCTTTTGTACGGAGGGCGGAGGGGAGGGGTTTGGGTGTCAGTCAGGCTCCGAGGCCTAGCCCCCTCTTGGCTGCCACTACCCAGCTGGTGGCTGCCACTAACCCCTGCCTCCTCCTGACTGCCACCTTCCACAGCCACCTCCTGGCTGAGGTCTTCCTGTGTAGGAAAAAGGGACATAGTTTCAGTTATTTGTTCATCAAACACACACAATTCTCATCTAGTGACTGGTGCAAAATGTTTACAAATAGAAAACCATACAATTCTCAGCCCAGCAGTTTAGATTCTGGCCCCAAATGTCTCCCACACCACTGTCTGTTGATATGTCAAACACGTTAGGAACTAAGCAATTGGCGATCCTGAATTAAGTGAACATCATTCATTATTCCCATAAATGGTAACAAAACTACTATACCTGGAACAAGCTGGGCTCCTCCACCTCTTCCAGACTGGAAGGCCCAGGTTGCTCCTCGGAAGCCTCATCAGGGGTGGGCTGTGCGCAAGGAAGCGTGGAAGGAGGAGTTGAGGTTGGCTCCGTGACATCAGCCTGGTCCTTCAGAAAATGGAGACTCTGATAGTACCAGAGCTTGGGGACATAGACCTCATCTGCTGAAGTTGCAGTTTCCTCAGACTTCACGACCTTCTTCCTCTCCCTGATATACGCACTCCTCAGGCTGCCAATTTTCTTTCTAATATCATCAACAGTTGCCGTGGGGAACCTTGGCTTGACAAATTCCACAAGTTCCTCCAGGGCTGCGTGCCTCTTTGGTTTGTTGGTGTAATGTGGGTGTATACCCTGCCACAATATGGGAAAATCCCTGTATTTGGCAATGAAGAGGGGGAGAAAACTCATGTCGTTGAATCCCTTCATATCAATCTCTGCAAGACACAACAACACACCAAACCCTATAAATTATGTCAGGCTAAACTCTCCTAATCTTCTCCATAAAGAAGCCTCAAGTTCAAATCAGTCTAGGCTAGTTATGTACCAACGTTAAATTGTACCTTCGTTTGTAGCGATCGTCTCGTGTGAGTTTTCTCTCCCCTCGTCTCCCAGATCGTGGCTACGACACAGGCGTGTGACGTTTTATATACACTGCGCATGCTTCAAACTCCGCCCGCCCCTGACGATCTTTCTCGTCTATTCCCCACCCCTTCTCTTTACGGCGTAGTGGGGAGAGCACATGGCGGGGACACAGCAGGTGCGCCACAAATATCCCACCAACGAGGAGGAGGACGAGGAAAGTCCGGAGGCAGAAACGTCCCGATCCCGGAACCTGAAATTCAAGGCCTCCAATATGTCATTTGGAGAAATGTTGGAGATGGTGGACATATTAAAGAGGAGCGACTATGATGGGAAGTATGGGCCTTACCTCAACCCCAATGTCCGCAAGGCCAAGATCATGTCTAAAGTTGTGAGAAGGCTGTACAATAATTTTGGGGTACAACGATCCAAGGAGCAACTCAGGAAACGCTGGTCAGACCTGAAACTGAGGGAGGCCGATCAGTACAGAAAGATCAAGAGAATTCTTCAAAAAAGTAAGTAGTTGTGTTTTGTGTTTGATTTCTTGCTTGCATACTGCTCCATTGTGTTTTGATTTTTACCAAGTTGTACATTCCAAAATGGCCACTTTCAGGTTCGTCTGTGCATTCGATCGTACTCAGCCTCGATCTTTCTGCCACTGTCATGGTCGTGTGTGTGTGCATTCGATCGTACGCAACCTCGATCGTTCGGCCACTTATAATACGATGTTTGGTGTTTTTTTGGGGAAAGGAAGTTTGTTCTCACTAGAAATGTCATCAAGAATGTAAAGCCAATTTATTCAATGTAAAGGAGAGGTCACTCAGTAGCTGTTTACCCATCTGGACTCTAGAGCACTAGTGCTGGGACACCCAAACCCCCTTTTTATTATGCTTTTCCACACATGTGCTCCAGTGGATACTAGAGGGGGGTCTCCATCACACAAACTTCTACCAAAAAGCTAGTCAGTTTAGCACCTTTACAAAGTGACTTCATTCATGTAGTTGACATTTGTAACTGGCCAAACTAAAATAGTGTCCGTCACTTTCAAGCAATGTTTGTCATTTCCTATTTCTGCCCTCAATAGCTTGTGTTGCTAAATCTTCCTTTTGGACATTCTCATAGGGGAGCGAAAACTTGGGCCGTCTGAGGAAACCCCCAAACCAACACCTACCAAAAAAGGGGAAAGAGCAGAAGCAGAGGAGGAGGAGGAGGAGGAGAGATCATCGAACTTGGAGAAATTGTCACCACAACAGGTGAGTGTGGGAGAACACAGCTACTGGTAAGCTAATCCATGTATGGCTGCCTCATTTCCAACACCCCATTTTTGTTTGTTTGTGGTTTTTAGGTGACGTGGATGTTGTGGAAGAAAAATCGCACTTTACCACAGAGAGTGCCCACGTACTCATCGGCGAGATAATGGTCTGCAATAGAGATCTAGATTACATAAAGCAAAACATCAATGATGTTCAACAAAAATTGAAGAACATCATTGATATTTTAGGAAAAATATGAAAACGCACCAAGTAATTAACACACATTTGTGCCAGCTTCAGAACACATTTGCAACTTAAAAACTGTCTGAAATTTGGAACATGCACACATTGTGTCCACATGTGCTAGCTCCCACCATGGTGGATGAATGGCAACGTTTTTTTGGGGGTGCAAACACTTTACGAACTACGAAAGTGGTTGTGGTGAAGGGGTTGCACCCCCAAAAAACGTCCATTCATCCCCATGATGGAAAATGGCACTTTTGAAGCTTCTAGGCATGTGTTTTACCATCTAATGACCATTTTCAGTCCCAAATTGTGTGCATGTTCCAAATTTCCACTTTTCGGGGGTGACCCCCCCATGTGATGAAGGCAAGATCAAACACACTTTGAACATATAGTCATGTCTGATCTTGTCTTCACTTTACAAAGTCGAACTTTCCAAGTTCCTAGGTTCTGTTTTGCTCCATGCCTGGTTTTACCAATTGCGGAATGTTTGTAAACAATGTTGTAAATAACCAAGATGTTGTCAGTTTTGGCGTGAAGATTGTAAACGCACTTGGGAATGTTTTCCTAGTAAACTTTTATTTTTCTAAATGTGTGGCTTCCTTATTTAACAAACACAATGCATTATGTATGTAAAATGAAAAGGATATGGGGGGCAATGGGTGTTATTTACTAAAGGCAAATCCACTTTGCACTCCAATTTTCTTTCCCGGGGAACTTTTTCAATGCACTTGTAGAGCATAGCGGATTTGACTTATGTAAATGACACCCACAGTGCTTTGTACGAAAACACGGAGCACAGCATTTTGGAGAATACACACATGTCAGACCTGGTGATGAAAAGGAGTATTTTGGGTGTCAGTTATGCAGTACAAACCTTCTCTAGACCAAAGATTAGGTAGGAAACACACAACATGAGAATAATCTTTTTGGGAAGAAGAGGCTGTTACCTCCTTTTGCCCAGAAAGTGCATTCCCACTGTCGAAGGCAAAGGGAAAAAATGTCAAAGTAAAATAAGCTAAAAAGAAGACTGAAATGACATGAAATCATAGGTTGGTTAAAATATCAGATTTATTAAAAAATGCCTCTCACACATCGTCAGGCAGAGCAATGGCCCCCCTACCCACAAAGTACTGCATATATTGGTCCCGGACCACACGGGCATTTAGAGGGGGCAAGCCTGGACGTGCCACTCGAAGGGCTGTGAGTTCGGCATTTGGAGGGCCCTCCACATCTGGGCCAACGGGCACCACATAGTTCCTGTTATGTCTTTTGAGGAAGTTGTGCAATATGCAACAGGCAAGAACTATGTGGTTCAGTTTGTATTCCGCCAAGTTAAATGCCGTCAGGAACAGGCGGAAGCGGCTGGCCAGGATGCCAAAAGCGTTCTCCACAACTCTTCTGGCTCTGGACAGCCTGTAGTTGAAGACCCTCTGGTCCGGGGTGAGGGTCCTCATCGGGAACGGCCTCATCAGATGGGGAGTCAACGCAAACGCTTCATCTGCGACAAAGACGAAGGGGAGTCCTTCGGCATTCTCCTCTGGAGGTGGCAAGCACAGACTGCCACTTTGGAGACGCCAGTAGAACTCCGTGTGCGTAATGGCCCCACCATCCGATATCCGGCCGTTCATCCCCACGTCCACATACATAAACTCCTATGTTGCCGACACCACCGCCAACATCACTACACTATTAAACCCTTTATAATTATAATAGTAGGACCCCGAGTTGGGCGGTGGGACGATGCGGACGTGTTTCCCATCAATTGCCCCTCCGCAGTTAGGAAAGTCCCAACGGCTGGCAAAGTGGGAGGCCACAGTCTGCCATTCCTGTGGCGTGGAAGGGAACTGTGGAGTGAAACAAGAAAAAAAAATTAGTCACTTTGCACCTAAACATTGCAAGCAGATTAGACAATCAACATCTTGGAACAAGAGCATTGTATAAAATTGGAGGCTGGAAAGTATTTGCACAGAAAAGTAGAGGCTCCCCTTCACAGATTACTCACCCCCCCCATCAATCCCCCCACTTCTGATGGGCCATTGGCAATAACTTGGGGTTTTGGGGGGGGGGGGTGGTGGACAGCTAACCCTCTGCACTTCATTGATTGGCAAATGGCTCAATAATGTGGGCTAGTTTGGCCAGACCCTCTGTACTTAACACTATTGGCAGGCCACAGGAAAGATCAAATAACATTTCAACCCCCCCCCCCCCCCCCAAAAAAAGGCAGGCACAGTGTGACATTATTAAATTACCAAGCAAGCTAATAGGAGGGAAAGAAGACAAAAAAATAGGAAATGGAATGTATGGAGGCAGTCCCTTGCACTACATGCTTTGCTGAATTCATCCCTAAAGATGCGCACTATAAAGAGGTAGGTATATAGTGTGTATGGACCTTGGGAAAGCCAGCAGATAAAGGATTGGTACCATCTGACAGAGCAGTTGGGGGAGGGGGTTCCTAATGAGTTTGCCCCCCCCCCCCCCCAAAAGAACAAAAAAAGGGGCTCTACATGAAGTAAACCACACAGCAAACATTTGTGCATATTTTAGGGGGTGTTTTGGGGCAAACAATACTATGCAGCAGACAAAAGACATTGCTTAAGTGACTAGGCCATAGGTGTCTATTGGGGCAGAAGAGCATGCTGGTGAGGTAAGTGAAGGGAAAAATGCATGAAGGAGAAAAGGGGCACAGCATATTAGAACATATTGCAATCATGGTAATTAGGGAAGGAGGTCAAAAATACAAGTCATTAGCAAACAGAGCATACATAGAAGGGAATAGTAAAGTAGAAATGTTACCTTAATATAGTCCTCCTGCAGGACCTGAATGATGGCAGAACAGGTCTCTGGAATAATGATCCCAGGGCCTGGGGAGAGATACCTGAAGAGAACTTCAAATCCTGAAGACTTCTCCCTGTCGCCAAGTACCTCAACGTGGCAACAAGCCTCTGCTCCGGAGTAATGGCTTGTCTCATGCAGGTATCCTGCCGGCTGATAAAGGGGGTCAGCAAAGCCAAAAGACGGTGAAAATCGGGGTCCGTCATCCTGAGAAAGTTCCTGAAATCATCAGGATTATTCTCCCGGATCTCACGAAGCAAAGGCATGTGCGAGAACTGGTCACGCTGAAGCAACCAATTCTTGGTCCACATACTCCTCGTCACTCTGTTCATGGACGGGTCTTGGGTCAAAGCTAAAAGCCCGACACCAATTCCGCGTACAGCACGAACTCGGCGACGAGTACGCACGGGAAACATCGCTCAGAAGGTCACAAAAGGTCGGCTGGTCAGAACGGACAAACAGAAAGCACCGATAAACAGCAAGGCCTGAAAGAACGAAGTGAATACCAGCAACGAGCAGACAATAAGCAGTGCAAATCAAAGCGTCCTATATCAAGATATAGGCCGCAATGACCAACAAATGCGAACTGACTACACGCACTAATAAACAGATACGCACGACAAGCACAAACTGAAGAGCAGTAACGATCTGAGTCAGAAAACTGAGAAGCGCGAATCTTAAGTCACCAAACTTCCACTAACTCTCGATAAACACGGGATCAGCAGAAGGAGCCCAACGGGTGCCTGACGTGGTGCTGAACTTCACTTTTGTAATCTCGTGGACGACGACTTACGTCACGACGTTCTTCCGGACCGGATATTCCGACAACGTCGTCCGACCGTGTGTACGCAACGCCAACATCGGACAAAGTACGTCGGACAAAGTCCGACTGACCTGGTCCGCGGATTGTCCGAGCGTGTGTATGGGGCTTTAGTGTCATAGGGTGGAGGATCATTTTTCACTTTTAACCTCCCACCCAGGTCCTCCCCTGGTGCGGTTAAGGGGAGGAGAGGGGTAATGATGTCGCTCCCGATCCAGGTCTGGGGTGTAATGTTTCCTATTAATACATACAGGCATATCCCACTTTTAAGTACACAATGGGGTTTATTTACTAAAGCTGGAAAGTGCAAAATCAGGCTCACTTCTGCATAGAAACCAATGAGCTTCCAGGTTTTATTACCAAAGCTTAATTGAACAATCTGAGGTTAGAAGCTCATTGGTTTCTATGCAGAAGGGAGCCTGATTTTGCACTTTCCAACCTTAGTAAATAAACCCCATTGTGTACTTAAAACTGGGGTATGCCTGTATGTGGTAACCAAAGAAAAGTGCCTATCATAAAGTTTCAGTATCCATGTTCATCTGTTGCATATGGGGAGATAAAAGTTTAGTAATAGGAAATGCAGGAAGTAAGAAGAAAAGGGAAAAAAAAGAAGAAAGAGAAGACAGAGATGTAGAGGGAAAGAGAGTAAGGGAAGAGTGGATAGGGGGAAAGAATAGGGGGGGGGGTGAAGTCTACGATAGGAAGGGAACGGAAGAGATGGATGTTGAGAGGGAGAGGGGAGGGGACTGTAAAATGTATGGGGATACTCATCAGGAGGACAGGGGTCTGGAGTGGGTCCGCCCCCATCCCCCGTCACCAAGGCAGTCCGCGTTCTGATGCGGATTTCACAGGTCAAAGAGACATACTGACGGTATGTATTAGTGGTTGTGAAATGAGTCCAGCAAGCCCATATGAATGGGAATTTATGCATTCTGTCTTGCGAGATATGGATTAATTCCTCCATATCCTTTGTTTTAGAAATTCTTGCAAACCATTCCTCGATTGTTGGCATGCAGCTGGAGCGCCAATGTTTTGGGAAGCAAAGCCTGGCTGCATTTACCATATGCATGGCTAAGGATTTGTAATAATTTTTCCTGGACAGGGACGTAGGGTGTAAGAGATACTGGGCCGGGGTGTAATCAAGAGTGAGAGTGGTGATATGTGCGATTAGACCGTGGACCTCCTTCCAAAAGGGTTGGAGGTTTTCACAGTCCCACCACACATGAAGCATTGTGCCTACCTCTGATCCACATCTCCAGCAAGTATTGGGGATGTTGGGTAAGAATTTGTGGAGATGTGAGGGAGTTTTTTTACCACCTGGTTACCCCCTTGTATCAGTTTTCTTGAATAGCGACGTTTAGCGAGCCCTTATGTGCATACTCATAGACCGTGGTCCATTCCTCCTTTGTTAGGGGTGTTTGTAATTCCCTGTTCCATGAAATTTGTGAGAGGGCTGGGGTCGGATTCAAAGGCTCCGAGAGAAGGGTGTATAGGAGAGAAATAAGATGCCTTTGCAGTGTTTTGCGGTGGCAGAGAGATTCAAAGGGCGTAAGTTGTCTCGTCCAGTTTGTTTGACAGGTATGGGTTACAAGGAAAGGGCTGATTTGACTATAGGTCCAGAAAGAGAATAAGGCCGTCTTAGTAATCGTTCTAAGTCTACCTAAGGGAATGGGTTTCCCGTCAGAGTAGAACTGGAGGGCTAGAACCTCCTTAAATGGCCAGTCCTGTTGCAAAAAGTTGTTAGAATCGCCTGGAGGGAAATCGGGATTCCCTCTTGACGTGGTCAAGGGGCCCGGAATAGGGGCGAAAGTCCCCCAGCTGACGCCTTTCTGAATGCAGAAGAGACGGGTAAATGAGAGGGTGTGTTGAAAGCTTTTGTGGCCAGTGTTTTGGGTGTAACCAAGGGAGAAGGTGCAAGGGTCCAGACGAAAAAGCAAGGAATACCCATGAGTTTTTAAAGGCATGGATATTCCAGTCTGCGATCCTTGTGAGGTGACAAGCAATGTAATATTTATGTAGATCTGGCAGTCCAATGCCGCCGCTGGTTCTGGTCAATGTGAGGTGGGGATATTTGATGCGTATAGGAGAATCCCTCCATAGAAAGGCAGAGCAGGCTTTTTGGTAGGTTGAAAAAAAACTTGTTGGTAGGGCTATCGGGAGTGCTTGTATCAGGTATAGTAAACGTGGTAGAATGATCATCTTAATCAGGGCTGAGCACCCAAACCATGATACATTCATGCTCATCCATTCTTTGAGGTTTTTTTGGGCCTTGAGTAAGGCAGTGTGAAAGTTTGTTAGGTAAAGGTCTGACAGGCGAGTTGGAATCTGGATGCCGAGATAGGTGATAGCGTTCCTTTTCCAGTGAAATGGGAAGGATTCTTGGCAGTGGGAGATTTCCTGGGGAGGAAGGGTATTGTTTAAAGCTTGCGATTTTGTATGGTTGATTTTGAGATTGGATATGTTACCAAAGAGGTCTATATCTTTAAGGGGATTCGGTAGGGAGATGTGGGGTGATTTTAAAGAGAGCAAGATATCGTCGGCAAAAGCCGTGACCTTGAACTGGGTTGAGTCTTAGTCTATTAAGGAAAGGTTCTAGGGTTAGTATATAAATTAGCGGTGAGAGTGGGCATCCCTGACGTGTGCCATTGCTGATAGAAAAGGCGTCCGATAGGTGGCCATTAACCCTCACAGCGGCGGAGGGTTCGGAGTACAGGGCCATTATGGAAGAGAGCATGCGACCCCCAAGGCCAATAGCCCGAAGAGCCTCATGCATGTAGTCCCAGGCCACTCTGTCGAACGCCTTCTCAGCATCAAGGGAGAGGAGGAATCCTTGTGTTTTGGAAGACGTGAGCCAATGGTGTAGGTTTAATGTGCGTATGGTGTTTTCCCTGGCTTCCCTGCCAGGGACAACACCCACTTGGTCTAGGGAGATGAGGTTTGGGTAGTAAGGGGAGTAGTCTATTTGCTAGAATCTTTGCGTATAATTTGATGTCCACATTTAGCAGGGATATTGGTCTGTAGTTTGCGACTAATAAGGGGTCTTTACCTTCTTTGGGAATTACGACAATGTGGGCTGTTAACATTCTATCCGATCTAATCTGGGGGTCTGACAAGGCATTTAAGGTAACCAAGAGTTTGGTGGAGAGGACATCAGCAAAAGTTTTGTAGTACTGAAGGGTGAAACCATCCGGCCCCGGGCTTTTGCCTATTTTCATTTGTTTGATAGCCGCCTCCAGTTCTATTGCTGATATATGACTGTCAAGATCAAGTGTTTGTTGGGGGGATATTGGCTTAGGGCTATACCGGGAGAGGAAGTCTTTGATGAGTTTGGTGCGAGTTTCGGGGGAAGTCTGAGTTGTATGGTTGGGCTGTAAGTTGTAGAGCTTTGAATAAAAGCTCTCAAATTCTTTAGTGATATCCTCATTCTTGACCAGAAGAGTTCCCCTAGGGTTGCTTTTATGGTGAATTGTGGAGGATATTTTAGAAGATTGAACCATGCGCACCAGGAGGCGGCCGCATTTAGTGCCCTGTTCATAGAAAATCCTCTGGCCAAGGATGTATCGTCTTTTAGTGCATCTGCCCAGCTGCTCCAAAAGGAGGGATCGGGTATGAACCAAGTCCTGTAAGGTGGATTGGGCTTGTGTCTGTTTGTGGATAGTTTCAAGAGATTTGATTGACTTGAGAATAGACTCTTGATGTAGTCTTTTGGCCTTTGCAGCTAGGGCTATCAATTCGTCTCGAATCACGCATTTATGCACTTCCCAGAGGGAGACTGGAGACATTTCTGGACTCGAATTTCCATTAAAGTATTGTTGAATATGTGTGCGTATATGGTCAAGTGATGCTGTATCTTTGAGCAAAGAGGAATTTAGGCGCCAGAACTTCGTTCTAGGGTAGGTTTCAGGAAAAAGGTAATGTGACCAGTAGAGGATGGTGGTCAGAAAAAAACATCGGTTCTATGGTGGACTGCTGTAGGAAGGGAAAGTCTGTCTGGGAGAGAAAGAAGTAATTGATCCTAGAATATTTTTGATGTTGGGGCAGAATAGAAGGTGTAGTCTTTGACTGAGGGAGACAGATTGCGCCACGTGTCGTGAAGGGCTAAGTTTTGGAGCTGAATTTTGATCTGGCTTAGTGCCTTGTATGTTAAAGTAGATGTACCTGTGGAGGAATCCAGTAAAGGGTTCAGAGGAACATTGAAGTCACCACCCAGAAGAAGTAAACCTTTTTTAAAAGAAGCTAAGAGGTCGCAGATTCTCCTAAAGAACCTGATGGTCATTGGGGCAATATATATTAGCTAATGTTATTGGCTTGGAGGCATAGGATCCCTTGAGGAAAATGATTCTACCTTCTGGGTCAGAATCTGACAAGTGGAAATTTGCATGTTTAGAAATTAATATAGAGACGCTTTTAGTTTTGGCTTCAGGATTGGTTGCATGAAAGGCCAAACAAAATATATGTGATTAGAGAGTTTGGGTATGGCATCCAAGCGGAAGTGGGTCTCTTGTAGAAAAATAAAGTGTGCACTGTGTTTAGTGAGAGAAGATAAGACTTGGGACCTTTTTTCCGTCAAGTTAAGGCCTTTCACATTGAGGGATATGCACTTCAACGTCAAGGATGAACTAGTTGATGGTTTAGTCTGCATGATGAAACAAGAGTGTTGTTTTGTAGCTGTTGTTTTCAAAACCTATTGTACGGGTTGAGACCAGTCAATGTAGGTGATCGATTGGGGGTGCGGACCCAGTCAAAAGGAGGGTGTTGGGTTACTAAATAAAATGGAAGGGGAGAAGGGGAAAAGGAATCAGGAGAACAGACCAGAAGAGAAAGAAAGGGACGGCTTAATAGGATTAAGGGGCCTAAGGTGAAAGAAGGGGAGGGAGGGAGGGTAAGGGAGTGAGAGGGTAAAAGGAAGGTAAAGGGAAAGGAGAGAAAAAAAGGAGGGAAAAAAGGAAAGGGAAAAAAGAAAGGGAAAGAAAAAGAAGAAAGGAGAGATCAAACCAGAGGTGGAAATAGCCAGACTATACCACCTGAAAAGGGAAAGCCTGGGGAGTCAGCAAACGTCCCAGTGGGACTGCTGTGTGGGGGTGAAAGAAAGGATGGGAATCCCAGGATGGTTGCAATCCGGGGATCGAAGGTTAGGTTGTGATGGAGAAACACATAAAGTGTAATGAACAGTAGTTAAGTTTGGAGCCTACTAGTAATCGGAATCATACTAATACATTAACCAAAACAGAAAAATCAGTGTTAACGTTTATAACAAGTCTACCATGAACCGTTCTTGTCTAGTCCCGTAGCTGAAACATGCTGTGAGTGAGTAGATAGGACTGAGAATTCAGTATCATCACTTATGTTAAAAACCAGCCGCACATGGAAAGCAAAAGGGTGAAACCAGCGAGAAGGGGAGGCAGGGAGGGGGTAGGAGTGGGAGGGGGTAGAAGTGGGAGGGGGGAGGAATGAGGGTTGGGGGGGAAGTAGAGAGGGAAGGAAGAGGAGGGAGGGAGGGGGGAAAAGAGGGGGGGTAGGAGAAAAACGGGGGGCAGGAGAGGGGAAAGAGGGAAGGGTTTTTTTTAAATACAAAAGAGAGGTGAGAAATGGGGAGGGGATATAGAAAGAGGGATGGGAGGTCTGAACCAGCTATTTAAGGGAGACTCAAGGGGGGCGTGTCGTTCCAGCTACCGCTATACGCCTAGAGAATTAGTTGTGGAGCAATTGCAAATTAAGCATATATAACATTATGTGCTCACTTTTGGATCATTTATGTGAACATCTGAAGACCAGGGATGTCAGATCAAATCACGAAGAGTATATTGCATGCTTGTGATTCTATGGCTGGTTAAGCTCTACATTCAGTTTGCTAGGCTGGCAGCACTAGAAGGGGTATTGAGGTTTTGAGATTAGTCTAATGAGACATCCCTGGTGCATACAGATAGCATTCCTACTCAGAAAGCTAAACATTCACATAATATAAAACATCATTGAGTGTCGTTACCCCTGTAAACAAACTTCTAGGAAAGGTGCAGGGGGGTAGTACCCGGAAAAAACAGGCTATGATTTTGGGCGTAGGAAAGGGGGTAGGAGTTCCAGGAGAGATTCACAAGCTGCTGGTGCGGAGGAAGTTGGTCAGGTCCAGTAGGACCGTCAGCATGTGATTTAGAGTCATCTTTGGTGTGGGTGTGAAGAGGATAGTGTTACCTCATAAAGGGTAGGTCCTGTGGCTTCGACATCAATTACATTCGGTGTTGAGAGGTTTGCGGGTTTCATCTCAGAAAGAGGTTACTGTAGCCGGGTGCATCAGAGCGAAGCATGTGGATTGAAAGAAATTTTCCTCAGTCTCCACCTGGGCGGTAGATCGAAGCTCCTGTTGCTTATGGGTGAAGCGATGGGAGATAACAGTCTGGTAAAGAAGCCAGTGGGAAGAAGCAGTGCAATGGGTGGTGGGAGTCACATGTAGGGAGGGGGAGGAAGGAGTTGTGTGTGGAGGTGTTTACTCACGAGTGGCGGTTTATGGCTGAAGCGGATGCATCAGGCCTCCATGCGATCCCGTCTCGCAGAAGGTGAAGGCGGAAAGCCCGGGCTGTGTTGGTGGAGGTCACGGCGTGACGAGCGGGCGTTCGGAGATGTCAGATCTGCTCTGTGTCTGTGGGGGCTCTGGCGTGAAGTCTTCAGTGACGGGTTGAGAGAGACTGGGAGCCATGGTTCTGAGGGGAAGTAGAGCGCGCACCAGTCCGGAAGCTCAATGCATGGGAGATCGAGCTGGTCACAGAAGCCTTGTCAGTCCTCTAGAGTGCGTAGTAGAGCAGAGCATCCCCTGGCAGAGGCAGATAATCCAAAGGGGAATTTCCAGCGATACTGAATGTTTCTGGTGCGAAGAGCATCCAGTAGGGGGCGCAGAGCTAGTCTATTTTGGAGCGTTATCTGTGATAAGTACTGAAATAGTTTGACTTCAGTGCCATTGTAAAGAATTCGACCCCTCTCTCTTGCTTTGCTGAGGATTTCCTCTTTGAGAGGAAAGTTAACCACACAGCATACGATATCTCTGGGTGGCTCGTTTTCAAAGGGTTGGGGGCGTAAAGCACCATGGGACCTTTCCATATCAATGGGAGAGTCTGTTGGGCGGTCAATTAAATCTTTAAATATTGTACAAATGGTCTGCTGCAGAGATCCCGGGTCAGTGCTTTCAGGGACCCCCTGCACTCTGATGTTATGTCTCCAGCCTCGATTGTCGAGGTCCTCCACATTCCTGTGGAGGTCAAACAATTGGGAGAGCTGGGAGTCTTGGTGGTTTACACCTGACGAATGGGGGCTGCATGGGTCTGAGTGATTTGTTCCACGTTGTCAATGCGATGGGCTACCGCTTGAATGGCAGATTTTAAGTCGGCAGTCGTGGCCGTAAAGGTGTAGTTAATGTCTAAGGCTACTTTTTCAAGATCAAACAGACTCGGTGGCTGTGCCTGTCTGAGACTGGGGGTTGATCCTCCCGTCATCTGTGTGTCAGACATCGCACTAGGCGAGATCGGGGTCTGGGCCTGTGATGCCACGTGTGCGGACAGCCGCTGGGATTGAAACAACTCAAGGGATGTTTTTACTCAGTTGTGCACCTGGGTCCATGGCAGCACGGGATGCAGAGGAGCTCCGGGTTGATCTGCTCATAATGGTGTTGGGGTGTAGGCTCCCTTTGAGAGAAAGAACCACCTTTCGCTGAAATTGTAGCTGCAAGTCTTTTTGGGTATGTCTCTACAAGCTTTGCACATTTAGAGAGTGAAAATCTTTGCAAAATAACTCAAGCTCTGTCAGATTGGATGGAGAGCATCTGTGAAAAGCAATTTTCAAGTTGTGCCACAGATTCTCACTTGGATTTAGTTCTGGACTTAGACTGGGTCATTCTAACACATGAATATGTTTGTATCTAAACCCTTCCGTTGTAGCTCTGGCTGTATGTTTAGGGTCATTGTCCTGATAGAAGGTGAACCTCTGCCCCAGTCTCATTTATTTTGCAAACTCTAATGCCGCGTACACACGAGCGGAATTTCCGTCCAAAAAATCTTGGATGGTTTTTCCGACAGAATTCCGCTCAAGCTTGTCTTGCATACACACAAACGTTCTCTGAACTTTCGACCATCAAGAACGCGGTGACGTACAACACTATGACGAGCTGAGAAAATGAAGTTCAATGCTTCCGAGCATGCGTCAAATTGTTTCAGATTTTTTGCACGTCCGAATTGCATAGAGACGATCGCATTTTCGGATAGGAACTTTTCCTGACCGAAAAATAGAGAACATGCTCTTAATCTTTTGCTGGCTGGAATTCTGCTAGCAAAAGGCCGATGGAGCATACACATGGTGGCATTTTCCGCCAAAAAGCTCTCTTCAGAGTTTTGCTGGCGGCATTAACGATCATGTTTTGCTGGCGGCATTATAACAATTCGACGCATGTTCAGAAGCACTGAACTTAATTTTCTCGGCTGGTCGTAGTGTTGTACGTCACCGCATTCTTGACAGTCGAAAGTTCAGAGAACTTTTGTGTGACCATGTGTATGCAAGACAAGCTTGAGCGGAATTCCGTTGGAAAAAAACATCCAAGATTTTTCGGATGGAAATTCCGCTCGTGTGTACACGGCATAACAGGTTTTATTCTAGGATTGCCCAAATGTGGCTCCATCCACCTTCTCATCAACTCAAACCAGCTTTACTGTCCCTGCTGAAGAAAAGCATCCCCACAACATGATGCTGCCACCACCATGTTTCACGTTGGGGATGGTGTGTTCAGGGTGATGTGCAGTGTTAGCTTTCTGCCACACATAGCAATTTGCTTTTAGGCCAAAAAGTTAAACTTTTGTCTCATCTGACCAGACCACCTTTTTCCACATGTTTGCTGTGTCCCCCACAAGGCTTCTCGCAAACTAGAAACAGGAATTCTTATGGCTTTCTTTCAACAATGACTTTCTTCTTGCCACTCTTCCATAAAGGCCAGATTTGTGGAGTGCACGACTAATTATTTTCTTGACAGATTCTCCCACCTGAGCTGTGGATCTCTGCAACTCCTCCAGAGTTACCACGGGCCTCTTGTCTGCTTTTGATTAATGCTCTCCTTGCCCGGCCTGTCAGTTTAGGTTAATGGTCATGTCTTGGTTGGTTTTCAGTTGTGCCATACTCTTTCCATTTTTGGATGATGGATTTAACAGTGCTCCATGATATATTCAGAGCTTGGGATTTTTTATAACCTAATCCTGCTTTAAACTTCTCTACAACTTCATCCCTAACCTGTCTGGTGTGTTTCTTGGCCTTCATGATGCTGTTTGTTTCACCAATGTCCTCTAACAAACCCCTGAGGGCTTCACAGAACAGCTGTATTTATTCTGAGATTAAATTACACACAGGTGAACTCTATTTACTAATTAGGTGACTTCTGAAGGCACTTGGTTCCACTAGATTTTAGTTACAGGGTATCAGAATAAAGGGGGCTGAATACAAATGCACGCCACACTTTTCAGATATTTATTTGTAAAAAAAATTGAAAACCATTTATCATTTTCCTTCCACTTTATAATTATGTAATGCCACAGTGTATGTGCCACTTTGTGTTGGTCTATCACATTAAATCCCAACAAAATACATTTACGTTTTTTATTGTAACATGACAAAATGTGGAAAATTTCAAGGGATATGAATAGAAGCCCGACACATGGGCGAAACATGTTGGGAAATCCATCTTACAGTGCTGTCTTGTTAATATTGTGATATACTGTACTTGCCACTTTTAAAGACATTTTTTATTTGGTCTTTCAAAATAAAAAATACAAATATTTTAAATATTTGATATCGTTTCTGCACCTTAAAAATCCCTAACACCTCTTTTGTTCTTCTACATAATTTTGGGATGTGGTGCTAAAATCAAAGTTGGCTTATCCGCGTTTAAAAAAACTCTTCCACAAGGGATATGAATACTTTTTCAAGGCACTGTTAATGCCCACAGTAAGTATTGATCTTAAGACCAATAAGAAGCACAATGTTAGAAATCATTGAACGAGAAAGACAAGCATTTTCATGTAAATCATCCAAACAGTTTATCATAACGTATAAGTGTTTGTACAAAACTGATTTGAGCATAAACTTTTATAGCATCTTTTATGACAGCTTAAAAACCACTTGCCGACCATTCACTGTATATATACGTCATTACTTTGAAGAGGGATATCTCGGTAACGGCAGCAGCTGCTGCCACAACCGAGATATCCATCTTTACAGTGAGCGGTTCTGTTTACGATAATGGTGGTCTCTGCGGCAGGTTCGCTGCGAGATCACCGTTATCGGCGGCAGGAGAGGTGCCACCCCCCCTCCCGCCACTCTCCCGTGCCTTTCACCACTTACCGGAGCCGTCGGCAGCGATCGGGTCCTGTGATCGGGTGGGCGCATGACATGTTGGGTATCAATTTACTTGGTGTAACATTATCTTTCACAATATAAAAACAATTGGGCTAATTTTACTGTTGTCCTTTTTTTTTTATTCAAAAAAGTATTTTTTTTTCCAAAAAAAGTGCGCTTGTAAGACCGCTGCACAAATACTGTGTGAAAAAAAGTATTGCAATGACCGCCATTTTATTCTCTAGGGTGTTAGAAAAAAATATATAATGTTTGGGGGTTCTAAGTAATTTTCTAGCAAAAAAAACTGTTTTAAACATGAAAACACAGAGTCTGAAAAACAGGCTTGGTCCTTAAGTAGAGTAAGCACCTGAAATCAACTTATTCTGATCGGTTTACTAAAGGCAAATATGAGTTTAGGCCATGAGTTCAGTCTTTGTCTCGGAGGATTACAGTCTGCCTTGGTGGTTTGGGAGTGTTCCCACAAGCGCATATGACCACTCATAATTTGGAGGTCATAATAAACTGCTAAGCAATATATGTGGGCTGTTTGCATCCCCATTGTCATCTGAAGGACTTTCGGATCCCTGCATCTAGCCACTGGGGTAGATGTCACTTATGTCTGGAGCATTTATATACCTATAAAGATTATATTAGAAAAACGTCAATACAGTTTCAGCAGCTGGAAACTAAGCTTTCCTGGTCAGACGAAATAATATAATACAGGACCAGTGCTTTTCTTAAAGATCCCAATGTTCAATGCAGTCCAAAAGGATCTTTTATGCTCTTACCAGAAAAACAGACCGTTAAATTGATTGTAAAGTCTCTTATATTGTTCTATGAAAATAGCAAACATGTTATACTTACCTGCTCTGTTATAGTGGATTTGCACAGAGCAGCCCTGATCCTCCTCTTCTCGGGTCCCTCTTCAGGGCTCCTGGTCCCTCCGTCCTGTTGAGTGCCCCCACAGCAAGCAGCTTGCTATGGGGGCATCCGATCCGAGTCACAGCTCCCTGTGTCCATTCAGACACGGAGCCGCGGCCTGGCCCCCTCTCTCTCCTGATCAGCTAACTGACTTTGATTGACAGCAGCGGGAGCCAATGGTGCCGCTGCTGTGTCTCAACCAATCAGGAGGCAGAGTCTCAGATGACCGAGACACTTGTGGAGATCGCTGGACAGAGATGGGGCTCAGGTAAGTAGGGGGGAGCTGAACACAGAAGAATAGAATGCATTAAGGAAAAATTCAGCCTGAGCTTGTTTGGCTGTACTTCTCCTGTGGATCACAGGGGTGCAATTTGTTTTGCACTCCTGTGACCCATTTTCAGCAGAGAGCGTTATTAAGTCTGGTCTATTTAGACGTCACTGGAATCAGTCCAGGCACCGTGTCATCATGACAATGAAGTCTGGATCCTCCAGGTGCCAGGACTGATGCCTGTCTCAGCCTCTCAGTGAGCCCCTGAAAGACTGAGACGGTCGATTCCCGCTCCTCCACAGCTCAGCTCTCCAGTGAGCATGGAGGAGCAGAGAGGAGAGCTGCTGATTGACACTCAGCCACTCTCTGCTCGCGGAGCTGTGAGAACTGAGCCATCTGCGGTGTTTGATGGCTCGGTTCTCAGTGTAGAGACGCCGGGGAACAGATGTAGCATCGGTTACATACTGCATCCACCTAGGTAAGTATAAAGGGGGAAAAAAAGAAACATACTTCTCTTTTAACATAAAAAACCTTCTGACTTTACAACACCTTTAATATTAATATTTTAATATATGGGTCAAAGTCTGTTGTGACTCACCAGAAAAGAGAGCACATTGTGATTGTTCAAAGAAGATCAGCAATGTGTGTAGCACTTTGAGAACACTTTTTGCACAGCTTAATTTCCACATTATAATTTGCACATGCTGTTGTCTATTACATATATTATTTATGTTGCTTATTATTTACATGTGTGTAAGAATTGTATGCAGTATTTTTAGGGCTGTGCAATTTAAAGATTAATTCCTCGATTAATCGATTTGTTTTTTTGATCAATCAAAATTCTTTTGATTGGTACTCACCTCTCCACCGACTTCCGGGTCTTCAGGGAGTTCCGTCAGAGTTCCGGTGATGTCACAGACATTGACGGTGATGTTGAAGTTCTGATTGAATGTAACGCGCATGGGGGAGGAGCTACGCATGACGTCACCCGCTGCTGCCCTACAGAACTAACACGATTGACGGCTTTACATGCTGTGTTTTTATCATCTTTATATGAGTAGTTTGTGTTTGAACACAAAAATGTAATCTTATACTTAAGCGGTGAGCACTTAGGTGTCCTTTTATGAAAGTGCGGTAAAATACTGCTATTTAGTTCTCAGGCATTCTCAGAGGAGATCGCTCTCCCCTGAGTGCCTGTTTATGATGGTCTGTAGATCGCTTCTCATGTTGAGTTGAGAAGCGATCTACAAACGCCAGGAACTCCTCAGAATTTCTCCTCACACTGTAATCTCACGAGATGTAGCGGGATTACAGTCTGAGGCGATTTAAAATACAAAAGTTAAACACTAATTAACACATTATTCTCCTACATATTAATAAAATAATAAAGTTAAATTCCCCCTACACAATATACATTAACCTAATTATTAAAAAACATTGTTTTTATCAATATTTAAAGATCATATATGTGCCTATTTAAATGTGAATGATGTATAGTAAATTAATGTAATCCACATATGTAATGCAGCTATACACCATTCATATAAATGTAAAATACATTTATAATCATTAAAAAATAATTTTAATTAAGTATACAAGTATAAATATTTATTAATAAATTAAAATAAAATATATTTCATAATTGATAAACCCCTATATAAGACACCTTTCACACTGGGGTGGGAGCGGCGTCGGCGGTAAAGCAGCGCTTTATTTAGCGCTGCTTTACTGTCGTTTTAGCGTCGGTTTTCGGCCGCTAGCAGTGCAGTTTTAACCGCCCCCTAACGGCAGAAAAAGGGGTAAAACCGCCCGCAAAGCGCTGCTGCAGCGGCGCTTTGCCGGCGGTATTGCCGCGCTGTCCCATTGATTTCAATTTGAATTTGAATTATGAATACACCGCTCCTTCACCGCTCCAAAGATGCTGCTAGCAGGACTTTTTTGACCGTCCTGCTAGCGCACCGCTCCAGTGTGAAAGCAGAGTGAAAGGGGCCGGATTTTTTCAAGCGATATACAGGCGCTATTTTTAGCGCTGTAGCGCCTAGAAAAGGCCCAGTGTGAAAGGGGCCTTACTGTAAGGCCCCTTTCACACTGAGGCGCTTTGCAGGCACTAAGGCCCCTTTCACACTGGGGCGGGAGCCGCGGTGACGGTAAAGCAGCGCTATATTTAGCGCTGCTTTACCGTCGTTTTGCCCGCGAGATTCGGCCACTCGCGGTGCGGTTTTACCCCCCGCAAACGGCCAAAAAAGGGTTAAAATCCCGCGCAGAGCGACGCCATTGTGGCGCTGTACCACCTGAAAACCGCCCCAGTGTGAAAGGGGCCTAAAGTTCTAAAAATAGCGCCTGAAGGATGCTGAAAAATGTCCTGCAAGCCGCATCTTTGGACCGCTGTAGGAGCTGTGTATTTACCGATCCCAAAGCGCCCCTTCCCATTGAAAACAATGTGGCAGCGCTCCAAACCCCCCTGCAAAGCGCCGCTGCAGTGGCGCTTTCCGGGTGGTTTTAACCCTTTTTCAGTCATTAGCGGGGGTAAAACTGATATAAAAATGACATTAATAATAGCATTTAAATGCAGGTAGAATAATATATATATATATATATATATATATATATATATATATATATATATATATATATATATATATATATATAATATATATATATATATATATATATATATATATATATATAATATATACATACATATATACATATATATACATATATATATATATATATATATATATATATATATATATATATATATATATATATATATATATATCATAGCATATAGCATATATATATATATATATGTGTGTGTGTTTATTTCAATGTGTATGTGTATATCTATCTATCTATTTATATATATATTTATATATATATATATATATAGATAATATAGATATATAGATATATCTATATCTATATCTATCTATCTATCTATCTATCTATCTATCTATCTATCTATCTATCTATCTATATCTATATATACACTTTAGATTGCTAACCTGCTGGTTTTGGGGTGTGTAATGGTGGGGAAGATGTTCTCTCACGGTATGGCTGCTCCTGAGTGAAAGAAAGAAGTCAACAGACTTCCTGCTTTTGCTTTCTCCAGAATACTGAGGCAGCTTGGCGCTTCTCTCTCTGATTCTCCACCTCTGAGATGGTGAATCAGAAAGTGAGAATCCTGTCACAGATCGCCAGTGAGGTGCTGAGATCGCACCTTCATACACTGGCCGTTTCTGTGACAGTCAGTTACAGATTCTCACTGTGCTGAGATGAGGTTCTCATCTGATTACCTCAGTTTCATACACTGGTAAAGACCTGAGATCAGCTGTGAGACTTGGGATCGCAGCTGATCTCAGTTTCATAAAAGGACACCTTAGATCTTAGATCTGAGAGAAGTTTATGGTCCGTGTTAACCCTTTTGATTTCCGCTTGCATGACCACCTGTTTGCTCAGGGGTCCATGCCATAAGATGAGAGTGATTAGTTAGACCAAAGGTGGAGGGATTGTCACGCTACTGTGGAAAAAAAAATGACTTACGTCAGTGCTACAGTTTGTATTTAAAACGTATTTGTGAACTGTGAAGTTAAGTAATGGATTGTGGAAACTAACTAGTGTCGGGTGATTGTATATAGTGTATACCACATTTACCACTGACTAATGCAGAGTTGCAATGCAAGTAGATCAGCTAAAAGTAGTTGGATCTGTATGTGCTTTATAATTAATTGAAATTAGTCGATTAATCGATTTAAAAAAATCGATTAATCGAACACGAAAATTTTAATCAGTAACAGCCCTAAATAGTTTGGGTATACATTTTTGCCTTACCTTTTGGCTCTGCACTTTTTTGACTTTTTATTTCAGATCCATGAAAGTCCAGATATACCTTGAAAGCACACAGGCATCTGTACGCAAGTTTATGATTGGTTTTCTGGATCATTGTTACCAATTGCACTACTATTCATTTATTTAAATTCTCATAATTACCTTTTTTTGTGTGTGTTTGTTGATTATTATTACAAAAGCAGCAGGGCATACAAAATAAATATCAATTTCTATTAGCAAGCATCAACATAGATTTTTTTTTAACCAAGTAACTATTGTAAATAAATCTTCATCAGCTATTACTGGAAAATTACAACATCAAGCCAGCATCTAAAAAGGGTCACAGATTTTTCTTCCATCTAAAATGTGACATCTGCAAAATTAATCTATGTGAAGCAGTAGTCAATGTCTGCATATAGATGGAGCGGCGTGTGTTGATAAATAATTTACAGACCCCAGAAGGCCTTGTAAATCCTGACAAGTGGTGTTGACTCCTAAGTCATTACTCTGTGAATAAATAAACAAATCTCTCTTTGTGCACAATAATCATTGCACCAGTGGCTGAAGCATGACAGCATAGCATATAGGATGTAATCCTAGAAGTTTATTTATAATGTAATCTGCTAAATCTCACATTACAAATAGAATTAATGCCATGTTTATCTTATTAAAGGAATAGTGATATGTTTACAGTTTTAAGTGACATGGCATGAGCTCTAAGTGAGTATCTTTTGTGGCAAATATTTAAATTAGCCAAAAGTTTAAGAAACATATTTTTTTTTACAGGCTGATTATTGTATTAATTTACTTCCATGACTAATTTTAGGGCTGATTGCACATTGTGCCTTTGGCTACTTACTGTACAAAGCTTGTAGTGACAGGTGGCTGCCAATATGTTCCGTGACAAACAATGTACACGGCAATCTCCTAATAATGAATGGGAAAAGACATTTGTGTGAAAATCCATTACTTCATTATTAGACCTTGTGGCAGTCTTGTAGTGGTTTACTTTCAATAGATGCAATGTATCATATATCATATACAGTATATAATTGATGTTGTTTTGTTTCCTCTGTAGCCATAAGCTACCCACGCAACACACATTTATCCAACCTTACTAAGGAATATTCTTATTATTATTATACAAGATTTGTATATCTTCAACAGTTTGCATAGTGATTTAGAAAATGGAGAGAAACAGTACCGTTACAATACAAGACAATACACAAGGTATCAGAGAAGCCTGCTCATTAGAGCTTACAATCTAAAAGGAAGAATCAAATGATATGGTAAAAACTGTGGGGATGAACTGATGGAGAAAGTAAAAGTATAGTTTATTAGTTAGAGGTAGGATAGATATTTCTGAATAGATGGGTTTTCAGGGATCGCCTAAAGGTTGCTAGAGAGGCATATAGTTGGACAGATTGGGGTAGGAAGTTCCAGGAAATGGGAGAAGCTCTGGATAAGTCCTGAGCATGGGAGGATATGCTAAGGGAGCTGGAAAGTAGTCATTTTTTTTTTAATAGGAGAAATAGTAAGTCTCTTTCTAAAGGCAGCATTGTTTATAAATGCAGATGTTTAAATACTTTTCAGATATTACAGACTCAATTCAAGCAGCCTTCCAATCATGCTAATTCTCAGTCTGTCCATTTTTGTCCATACAGGGGGTCCCCGGGTTACAAACAAGATAGGGACTGTAGGTTTGTTCTTAAGTTGAATCTGTTTGCAAGTCGGAACAGGTACATTATTTTAAGTGTAGCTCCAGCCAAAAAATCTATTTTTACGTTTTTTTAGATAACATAGAGAAGGGTTATCACCCCTGTAACATTTGTTTTGCTGTCTGTGCCCCTGTTCAGAATATTTCACCTTACCTTCTGTCCCAATGACAATTGGATTTTGAAAATTTTGGGTTGTTAGGGAAACATGGATTGGTGATAAAGCATCAGTGGAGACACCTTTTTCTCATATTAACTCTTACAGGAGAGAATTTCCCTTCCTAGGGGTGGATTTCCTCTCACTTTCTGTTGTCTCCCTCCGTTTGTAAGTAGGAGTCGTTTGTAAGTCGGATGTTTGTAAGTCAGGGACCCCCTGTATTTTGCTAAACTCTGACTACTTAAAGCAATTGTAAAGTCTCATTTTTTTTTAGGTAAAAAAGCAAACATGTTATACTTACCTGCTCTGTGCAGTGGTTTTGCACCGAGCAGCCCACATCCTCCTCTTCTCGGGTCCCTCTTTGGTGCACCTGGCCCCTCCCTCCTGTTGAATGCCCTCACAGCAAGCAGCTTGCTATGGGGGCACCCAAGCCGAGCTGCAGCTACCTGTGTCTATTCAGACACAGAGCCATGGCCCAGCTCCACCCCCTTTCTCTCCTCATTGGATTACTGACTTTGATTGACAGCAGCGGGAACCAATGGGACTGCGTTGAGTATAAAAAGAATTTTGCGCAATAAATAGCTAAACAAATAAATATAAAGTGCAATATGAAAAGTGACCAGTGGTTGACGCTGGTGCTTAAAATTCAAGAGAGTAGTAATAATTATAGATTAATTAATAAATAAATAAATATATACACATGTTAGTGACTAGCAATAAATATGGCAAATGGTTTGTCAAATATTTAAAGTATCATATGCGTATCAAAAATCTGAAAAAAAAAAAAAGCAATCATACACTGTGCAACAGCCAGTGTGCATATAGCAATGTAAAATAAAGTGAATCCGTGACTGGTGAAATGAGAATAAATAAATATAAACTGATAATATATATAAAGGAATCGATAAACAATATATATATAAAGTGATATTAAAATATCTGGTGATGGTAAAATATCAATAGTGAATGGGTGATCAGGTGGTTCCAAAATGGATAAAAAATAATAATAGGTTCAGGTAGTCCCAGAATGGATATAAATAAATGAAGCAGAGTCCAAATTAATCCGTCAGATCCTGCTAGTGAAGTGGTGTGAGAATAGTCACAACCACCACATAGATCAGACAATAATAAGTTCAATTGTAACAGTTCATCCAAATGGTCAACAATTTCTGGATATTTTAAAATGCGGTAGAAACTTGGTCCTGGTTTTCATATATTTTGAATCCAATCACTGGTCTCCCAGAACTCTCACCTTAATAATGGTAAAATAAAGCCTTTCAGGGGTATCCTATAGCCCCAGGTGGTTTGAGTACAGATGTTCAGCAAAACCTTGTAAGAGTAAGGAACTTCTAAGGGCGTTTAAAACCTTAAAACCTGCAATGCTCAGTGTCACAATGACACAGCGCCAGGAAAGAAGAAGATGGGAATCCTCCACTAGTGTAGTATTTAAATAACAATTAGAGATGTTTATTCAAGTAGACAGGTGGACTCTTACATTAAAACAAATAAAAACAGGCATAAAGGGTTAAAATGCTTTCAGACGTTCTTAGCGCCTTCTCACGTCTCCTTAGATGCTTCTCTGCCTACGGCCACTCCCTACGCGTTACGACACGTCACGTGCCTTCATCTGGGCAGAGAAGCATCTAAGGAGACGTGAGAAGGCGCTGAGAACGCCTGAAGGCATTTTAACCCTTTATGCCTGTTTTTATTCGTTTTAATGTAAGAGTCCACCTGTATACTTGAATAAACATCTCTAATTGTTATTTACTAATTGTTATTTAAATACTACACTAGTGGAGGCTTCCCTTCTTCTTCTTTCCTGATGCTGTGTCATTGTGACACTGAGCATTGCAGGTTTTAAGGTTTTAAATGCCCTTAAAGGAGAAGTTCCTTACTCTTACAAGGTTTTGCTGAACATCTGTACTCAAACCACCTGGGGCTATAGGATACTCCTGAAAGGCTTTATTTTACCACTATTAAGGTGAGAGTTCTGGGAGACCAGTGATTGGATTCAAAATATATGAAAACCAGGATCAAGTTTCTACCGAATTTTAAAATATCCAGAAAGTGTTGACCATTTGGATGAACTGTTACAATTGAACTTATTATTGTCTGATCTACGTGGTGGTTGTGACTATTCTCACACCACTTCACTAGCAGGATCTGACGGATTAATTTGGACTCTGCTTCATTTATTTATATCCATTCTGGGACTACCTGAACCTATTATTATTTTTTATCCATTTTTCAACCACCTAATCACCCATTCACTATTGATATTTTACCATCACCAGATATTTTAATATCACTTTATATATATATATATATATTGTTTATCGATTCCTTTATATATATTATCAGTTTAAATTTATTTATTCTCGTTTCACCAGTCATGGATTCACTTTATTTTACATTGCTATATGCACACTGGCTGTTGCACAGTTTATGATTGCTTTTTTTTTTCAGATTTTTGATACGCATATGATACTTTAAATATTTGACAAACCATTTGCCATATTTATTGCTAGTCACTAACATGTGTATATATTTATTTATTTATTAATTAATCTATAATTATTACTACTCTCTTGAATTTTAAGCACCAGCGCCAACCACTGGTCACTTTTCATATTGCATTTTATATTTATTTGTTTAGCTATTTATTTTCTGCATTTATTTTTACTTTGCCCAATTTGTCATGTACCAAGATCAAACCTTCTGACTGTTTTATTAAATCACCGTATTACACACAGTACACTGATTTTAAGCTTCCATATTGAACAGGAACATTGGTTAGGAAGTTTTTGAAAAATTAAGTATACTTCAGATAACAATAAGCATTTAGTGTTGACAAATATTCCTTAAACACTTACCTACTGGGCACTTCCAGCCAGCAATTGTCTCGTGCAACATCGCTGGATCTTTTTTTTTTTTTGCTGTATAGGCTTCACTAATAGGCTGCCTTGATGGGCATTGATGACCCTGCACTGGTTGCACTGATTGGACACAGTTGATCACATGGTAAAGGGTCACTGCAATTTCCCCCGTCACATATCATTAGTAAGTACTCATCTGGAATATGCAGTTCTGGTTTGGGCACCAGTTCCCAAAAAGGATATTGGGGAGCTGGAGAAAGTGCCAAGAAGGACAACCAAACTGATAAGAGGCATGGATGAGCTCAGTTATTAGGAAAGAGTATAGGAACTGAATGTATTCTCTCTTAAGAAGAGGAGATTAGGGGGGATATGATCAACATGTATAAATACATAAGTGGTCCATATAGTGAACTTGGTGTTGAGTTATTCACTTTAAAGTCATCACAGAGGACAAGGGGGCACTCTATACGTCTGGAGGAAAAGAGATTAAATCTCCAAATACAGAAATGTTTCTTCACAGTATGAGCTGTGAAAATGTGGAATAAACTCCCTAAAGAGCTGGCCCTGTCCAGTTCAGTAGATTGCTTTAAAAAAGTCCTGGATTATCATCTAAATGTACATAATAGAACTGGATATTAACAATTATAGGTAAAGTTGATCCAGGGAATATCCGATTGCCTTTCAGGGTTTAGGAAGAAGTAAATTGGTTCATGCTTTGCTTTTTTTTTGCATTCCTCTGGATCAACTGTGGGTATAGGATTGTATGGTTGTTGTTTTTTTTTCTTTTATTGTTTGCACTAGATGGACTTGAACTTGTGTCTTTTTTCAACCAGACTAACTATGTAAACTCAATCTGTGATTAGCTGTAATTAGAGTAATCACAGAGCACGCCTGATGCATGCCACGGGGGTGCACAGGGGTCGGGCTTCTGAGAGGACATCAATAGATGCCCTCCCAGAACTGGACGATTGTGCTATGAGTAGCATACATTCTTATCCAAATCCTATTACTTAGTACTTAATCCTACAACACTTTTTTCTTGAGGTGATTATAGCTGTATAATCAATATTTTTTCAATGCTCTTAACATTATTACCTAAACTTAAGCCTTAAACACACCCTTAAGCTCAGTGCTAAGGTATTTAAGTGCAATTATAAGTTTAAAATAGTACAGTGGTTGTTTGTGACTTAGCAAACTCATGCAAGTGCTAGCAGTTCACCTCCACAGTGTTTTAGAGAGCCTCAGTCAACCGAAAACTTGCCAATAATAATTAAGTTCCTATATTGGTTGCCTCTGGCCTGCCCCGTCCTGTATCCCTCACCTTATTATTAATAAAGGAGATCTCATATTAAACAGATGGGTCAATAATGTGGCACAGGAGATGTAAAGGGGTTTACTAGATCCCATTGCTGTAGTACATGCCCAGCATTTGTATAACAAAGTGTCCTAAGTTTTGGAGGGCCACACGTTTGCTTTAGTCTTAAACTTTTAACCCCAACTCTAAACCCTAAACCTAATGTTCATGAAACGCGTTGAGTTTGAGGATGCATTCCCCTTTTTTTTATTGGATGTGTTCTTTGAAACATTCTATAGAACCTAGCTGATATATATTATTTTAGCTGTGTGACTGTCACCAAGAATAGAAAGAGAGCAAGTACCCGAATGTATCCTCAAGAAATGTGCATCAGAAATGCATAAGTTAATTGATGCTAAACTCAAAAAGGGGTATATGTGGATAAAAAACAGCTAATCATCATGTGTTATCATGGATGTATGAGAAGTCCACACATTGAAAGCTGGAGTCCCAAAATGGAAGAGGAGACTGCTACCAATTTATCCTGCAGGGGAAACAAGGGCCATCCCCTCCAACATCATGTGTGTCCATAGCTGATGGCACCTAGTCCCAACCATCTAAGTCCACTGACCATGCTAGCAAAATGGCGTCAAGGCAATGTCCCTCAAAAGCAGTGATGATGTTGTGTGAACTTGCGCACGCTCTGTTCCGGTGCAATGATGTTATGTGCTAGGGACGCGCTCTGACGTCATGCATCGTAAATGCATGGTGCCCATGCATGACTCATTTCAAGTCCCACTGGCAAAATAATTGCTTGTATCGTATATGATCTGGACCATTGATGACCATTTTCATTGTACATTTGAGTCGGCCCACTTTACACCTGGACATCTGCTTTTTTCTGACAATAACGTTCATCAAATTCAGATTTACCTTAAAACCATATGCCAGCACTACCATTTCTTATCATTATATGGGAATTGGCCTAGTGCTTCACATTTCTGTAAAGAAAAACAAACTAGATATTTTCAGATATCAGATTTCAGATATTGGTGTGACTATATTTTATTTGAGCATAAAATAGAATGCTTAATAAAATTCTAATTTCTGCAACTATTTATTTGGCAAAACTTGTTTTAGAAAATATTGATTCATAAAAATACAGACGGTATATATATATATATATATATATATATATATATATATATATATATATATATATATATATATGCTATGTATCAAAAAAAAGTATAATCTAAGAGGCCCATGTTGTTAGGAAGAGAAGAAAAGCACATATCAATATTTTATCTTATGACATATTTTATTGTCATGTTTACTGTTCTGAGCATAACATTTGTGACATTAATGTTTTGCTTATGAAGCTCTTGTCCAGGTACATTAATATTGAATATTCCCCATGCCATCCAGCAGGAGGCTAATTTGCATAAAACATGAGAAGCAGCTTTGTGCAGATGTGATTTCATCAGGAATATAAGCATTATTATGAAGAACAGACCTGATACTGTATGCCAATATAGTGTGAAATCATGAATTTTTGGTTAAAAAATTAAAAAAAGAAAGAAAATGTTTTGGTTTATTGGTTTACTGGTTAAAATGTCAAATGAATGCAGAGCAAGGTGTGCAAATACATTTTGAAACCCCAAATGTCAAAATGTAATATTTATATTTAGTTTAAAATATCCTCTAGCCTAATATTAAAATATATAAATAAATACTGTTTGTTTTAAATGATACTGAGATGCATATCTGATTTTTGTGCATGAATAACCACATCCTTCACATTAAAATAGGTTAGTGTTATTTTACATGTTTTTTCTTTAAGTGTCCATGATCGGGTCATGCAAAGTCATTACATGGGTGACAATAGATCTGACACATGTACACAAGCAGAAAGCCAAAGGTACATTCCCATGTGGTAAACATAGCCAATGTCCATGTATCTGGGAAGAAACCAATATAACACTACCAAATGGGCAAATATGGACCCCTAAGCACCATGTAAATTGCCAGACTGTGGGGGTGGTGTATTTAATGTTGTGCACCTTAGTTTTTTTTACATTGGCAAGACCAAAATACAATTTTACAGACACATCAATGATGATATATACCTGATAGTCAATGGTAAATTGAATACAACAGAGAGCCATCATGTAGGAATGTACCACAATTTTAACACTTCAACAATCAAATGTTATGCATTTCGGCATAGCCAAGCCAATGAAAGAGGGAGGCGTGTTAAATACATAGATCGCTCATATGTAGCGAAACCAAGTAATTACAAATTAAAGGCTATGGATATGCCTTGGCTTAATGAGACTCTGACATACAAATCTATTTTTTAAGATATGCATTAGGAAGGATCAGATGTGAATGGCCTGTAGATGCATATAATAAGTTCATATAGTATATTTTATGGAAAAATATAAACCAGTATAACAGTATCTTTTGGATTTGTTATGAGCCTGAGTATTTCTGTATATGTGTATTGATTCTTTGAAATTTGCCACTTAGGAATTTGTTGAGCATTTTATTGTATCTAAGGAATCAAGAACTGGTCCTCCATATATGTGTTTACATTTATGTTGTGTTATTTATGCTGCAAACTGTGGAGATAGGGGCGATGTAGAAGCTGGTGGGCATGCTCTTTCTCCTTTTTGAGCTAATAATAGGGGCTGTACAGACACACGGTGGGGGGAGGGTTCTTTTTTTTTATGTCCCTCAGAGGACTATCCCCCTCTCTCTCTTCCTTGTCCCCATGTTGTGCCTAGGTCACTCCTGATTGGTTTTGGCCAAGGGGTGTTATGAAGGAGGGGCCAAATTGGAAGGGGGACAGTATGAATGCAAACTGTGGGCAATGTCTTCTGCTCAGATACATGATATCAGCACTTGAGGTGTGTGGTAAATGTATCCATATTGCTGGTTGATGTTAAATGCTTTCAGGCAGGATACGTGGCAGCAGTGGTGGGAACTTTAAATGGAGATGTTGGATGGCATAGTAACACATGTAGTTGTACAGGAAGTGCACTGACTAGCAAATCTTATTGCTGGGGTAAGTGAGAACTTTTGTGGGTAAAATACATCTTTATTTTACTGATACTCTGCTGAGCAATACATCTCCCTTTATTAGAGGGACATCTGGGGATGGAATATCCTGGGGGCATACTGAGGAGTAAAATTAAGGGGAGTTGCATTATGTAATTCACAGTCTGGGTCCTCTATACCCCGCAACCCTTTTAAGGTTCCAAGCGCAATTATAATATAGCTACAACAGTGAAATACATATAATATTCCAATTTAGAAGAGTCAGAATATACAATATAATATGGATAGTTAATCAATAAATGTAATGGGAGTATATTCATCTAACTTTGATTTTGGTGCTCACCGCTTATCTTCTCCCCCTGCGGCCCTCACTCAATAGGGGCGGGGGTAATTTGATCCACTGGTTGTCCCATACACTTCTCTAATGGTCCTGTTCTGCAGCACATAAGTATGACTGCATTATTATCTACTTTTCTCATATACACTACAGCAAATCTAAGCCATGACGTAGAAAGCTTTAAACCCATCCTATGCTATTAGGTGGGTGTTAGGGCTACTAAAATAAATTAAATTGCTAAAATGTTTTCATGACAGTGACAACACCAAAAAGTTTGCATGATTTGTTATAACATTGGAAGAAGTATGGCACACTATAGTATATAAAATCCCTGAGAGCAGTCATAGAAAAATCATGCACTTGGAAAGTGTTAATATCTCTTATACACACATATGGCTTATTTACAGTGGTGTGAAAAAGTGTTTGCCCCCTTCCTCATTTCCTGTTCCTTTGCATGTTTGTCACACTTAAGTGTTTCGGAACATCAAACAATTTAAACAATAGTCAAGGACACACAAGTAAACACAAAATGCAATTTGTAAATGAAGGTGTTTATTATTAAAGGTGAAAAAAAAATCCAAACCATCATGGCCCTGTGTGAAAAAGTGATTGCTTGTTAAAACATACTATAACTGTGGTTGTCCACACCTGAGTTCAATTTCTCTAGCCACAGGCCTGATTATTGCCACACCTGTTCACAATCAGGCATCACTTAAATAGGAGCTGCTTGACACAGTAAGTTCCACCAGAAGATCCTTAAAAGCTACACATCATGCCGAGACCCAAAGAAATTCAGGAACAATTGAGAAAGAAAGTAATTGAGATCTATCAGTCTGGAAAGGGTTATAAAGCCAAAGCTTTGGGAATCCAGCGAACCACAGTGAGAGCCATTTTCCACAAATGGCGAAGACATGGAACAGTGGTGAACCTTCCCAGGAGTGGCCGGCCGCCCAAAATTACCCCAAGAGCGCGACGACTCATCCAAGAGGTCACAAAAGACACAACAACGTCCAAGGAACTGTAGGCCTCACTTGCCTCAGTTAAGGTCAGCGTTCATGCCTCCACCATCAGGAAAAGACTGGGCAAAAATGCCTGCATGGCAGAGTTCCAAGGACAAAACCACTGCTGAGCAAAAAGAACATCAAAGCTTGTCTCAATTTCTCCACAACACATCTTGATGATCCCCAAGACTTTTGGGACAACATACTGTGGACCGATGAGACAAAAGTGGAACTCTTTGGAAGGTGTGTGTCCAAGTATATCTGGCGTAGAAGGAACACTGCATTTCAGAAAAAGAACATTATACAACAGTAAAATATGGTGGTGGTAGTGTGATGGTCTGGGGCTGTTTTGCTGCTTCAGGACCTGGAAGACTTGCCGTGATAAAAGGAACTATGAATTCTGCTGTCTACCAAGAGATCCTGAAGGAGAATGTCCGACCATCTGTTCGTGTACTCAAGCTGAAACGAACTTGGGCAGCAGGACAATGATCCTAAACACACCAGCAAGTCCACCACCGGCTGAAGAAAAACAAAATGAAGACTTTGGAGTGGCCTAGCCAAAGTCCTGACCTGAATCCTATTGAGATGTTGTGGTGTGACCTTAAAAAGGCTGTTCATGCTTGAAAACCCTCTAATGTAACTGAATTAGGACAATTCTGCAAAGATGAGTGGGCCAAAATTCCTCCAGGACGCTGTAAAAGCCTCATTGCACGTTATCGCAAACGCTTGGTTGCAGTTGTTGCTGCTAAGGGTGGCCCAACCAGTTATTAGGTTTAGGGGGCAATCACTTTTTCACACAGGGCCATGATGGTTTGGATTTTTTTTCACCTGTAATAATAAACACCTTCATTTACAAATTGCATTGTGTTTACTTGTGTTGTCCTTGACTATTGTTTAAATTGGTTTGATGTTCCGAAACACTGAAGTGTGACAAACATGCAAAGGAACAGGAAATGAGGAAGGGGGCAAACACTTTTTCACACCACTGTACATGTAGCGTCCACACTTTATTAAAGTGTACGCTATCAATGTAAATACATTTTTTTCCCAGAACTGTAACAGAGTTCTGTGGGTTAATTGAACAGGATTCTCTTTGGCATTTCTGCCTGGTCATAGGTGCAGTGAGGCACCTGTGACAGGCTGAGAACCAAGCCTGGTTGGACATGTTAGGTACCAATTTTTCCCGGAGCCAATGAGTGGGCAAGTCTGGCCCACTGTGTAGTCTGGGAAGGGGTGCTGAAGTCACGTGTTCAGGGTTCGGCTTCTGCTTTGATTCCTGGTTTCGGTCCGGGTCCGTGAGGTTTCCCGGGCCCAGGAGTGTCTGCCATCCCCGCATGTATGGTCACCCTGACCAGCCCCAAAGGCCCTCATGGTCTGGGGGGGATCCGTCCATTCCCGAGCCTTGGAACTGGCTAGTTCGAGGCCCAGTAACTAAAAGAGGGTTCAAAGGCGTCCCGGTGTGCTCTCGGTATTGGAGGGACACGGCAACTCATACAAGTGACCAGGGGAGGACTCTTCAGAGGAGGGCCAAGAAGCTGGCTGCTCGGTAAGAGCCTGGGAGCTGAGTTGTATGGACACTAGAGAATCCACACTTCCCACAGTATCGCCAAGAAGGCTGAGAGATCCAGGTGCTGTGGGAAAGGTTCCTACTTATCTTCAGTTACAACCTTCAGACATTCAGTGGATGTCAACAGTTCAAAGTGCCTGAGTTTTATCACCTGTGCCCTCTATTCCCACCTGAAACTGTGTTACTGTTGGATGTTACCCCTGCAAAATAAAAATCCTCAAAAGGACTTTTGTGTGTCAGCATCTGAAGTTACTGGGTACTAACCCTGGGAACCCCTAGACAACAAATGACAAGCTACGAGGAGGTAATTGGTAAGCCCAGAAAAGGCAAGGCCGCCCCTATGGGTTATGGCCGCTACATACAAAAAGCAAATTGGCTGCTCACTTTCCAAATTCATTTTTCCATAGCTTAGTGAATACAGTGAACATTTCCATTTCACTTCCATTTTCCATTTCCAATGGTGCCCAATCACATGAAAGGAAAAAAAAATGCAATGTTGGATGATGGGAGTTTGTAGAGCTTCACCTAATTCACTATGGGAAATTCCCTAGAAATGTGACAATTCCCTTGCAAAGTGAACAGACTTTGATAAACTAACCCAACAGAATCACTAAACATTCACTAGACTTAGATGAGAAGCCCAAATCACAGGATGATTCAGAAAAAAATATATATTAGTATTTGCATTCCGAAAGAAGTAGCTTAAAGCAGGTGGAAGCTCCGCTGTTCCTGTGACCATAATAAACAGAAGATGAGACCCACTTCTTGCTTTACTGCAAAAAAGGTAAAAAGGATGGAACATATAATGATAGCAAAAAGCAGGACAGGCTTAAAATAGGCTTAATGTAAGAGGTTGAATCACTGGAAAACTAAAGTGAAAAAAATCCAGAATTAGACTGACAGAAATAGAATTGGCTACACTGCAATTATCAGCACATACTAGATAATACCTGAGGTTGTGGGAGCTTAACATTCAATGACTGTAGTTACTGTATGCAGTTTAAAAAGTATAGAATTGATGCTGATCATTATCCATCATGAGAATTAAAGTATACTGTGTTTGGTCTTAGATTTAGGAAGGATGCTTGATAGTAATATAAATGGTAACTTAGGTTTAAACTCCAATAAAGATAATCAAATATGTTTCACGTTACTTTTACTTTTTTTTAAAGATGTGGGATAACATATCAGCAGCTGGATGCATATTTTAAGCTAGTGAACAACTTGCCATCATGTAATGATGTAGCAACATCCAGAAAATCAACACTAGATGAGTGATGTTCAAATATGAAGGAAATGGCTGAAACTCTGTTAAGATCAGACTGAAAGGACAAAAATGTGTACATGGTCCCCTTCTCAAAAATGTAATGTAAGCCTTAAAACTGCTAATTCGGTAATGCCTTGTTTTTTTTTACTGTAAAGACTAACTGGCACCTGTTCTTTCTTATGCTATTATACTCTGTTTTACTGGAAAATAGACTGAGGATCCTAACATTTTCCCTCCCTCCCTATTGCTTTCTAACAATGCTAGGTATTTAAAGAGATCTGTCCTAGAGTGGTAAGTTTGCTTCTCTATTTCTAAATTAGGAGCTTCAGGATGCCGTGACAACACAGTGGGGTTGATTTAATAAAATTTGAGAGTGCAAAATCTGGTGCAGCCATGCATGGTAGCCAATCTTCTTTAAACCTCAGCTTGTTCAATTAAGCTTTGACAAAAAAAAAAAAAAACTGGAAGCTGATTGATTCTATGTAGAGCTGATTTTGCACTCTCCAGTTTTAGTAAATCAACCACAGTGTGCCTGTAGGTCCAGTAGTCATTCTGCTGCTGACATGCCTTCCACTGCTAGCACACCACTCATTGTGAACAGGTTAAATTTCTGGGTTATGACATTTCTACTGACGGTTTTTCGATGGATCCCGAGAAATTATCTGCAGTTCTACAATGGCCTCGACCCATAGGTCAACGTCCGTTACAAAGTTTTCTTGGCTTTGCCAATTATTATCGGAAATTTATTCTGAACTTCTCTTCTCCCAGAAAGGACCCCAAAGGACCTGAAGGGCCTGGAATGGACTGGGTCATTAAGACCAACGCCGTTTTTTTCAATGATTTTTTATGTATATTTCCGGAATCCAACAATACATTACAAATGTCATTTTTCTGCGGTACTGTTATAAACATGTGAAAGATGCGCAACTTTGCAGGCAGAATAAGGGGACCCCCATGCACAATATTTAAAGGAATATTACGTTTTTATTGTTTCACTTTAAGAATTATTAAAATCACTGCTCCTGAAAAAAACTTTGGTTTTAAAAACTTTTTTTTTGCATTGATACATGTCCCCTGGTGCAGTACCCGGGCCCCAACATTTTTTTATGGGAATAACTTGCATATACACCTTTAAAATTAACACTTTCGATTTTTCACGTTCATGTCCAATAGATTTTAATGGTGTTTGCATGTGCGCACACATGTTCTGGTGCGAACCGAACCAGGGGTTATTCGGCTCATCCCCACTGGTCATGAAGTGGGGTTAAATCTTCCCATGGTCAAGTGGTTAATGACACATTTTTGATTCTTTCAATGGTCCCTGGGGAATTGTTGCAAAGACCATTACCTGACATTCATGAGCAACTGACATCCACAACGACAACAGCTGATGCAGGTAAAAACTATTTACATTGAAATGTCTGAACCAAAATACTTTGGATTTGCTCTCCTGACCTTACATTCTTCATGGTGTACATATCAGATAGACAACATTTTATGACAACTTGTTGTCTCTATCCTTCAATCATTATGATTAAAATAGTAAGCCATAAAAATCCTTAATGGCTAATATAATCTACATAGGACATATCTTAAATTGCATTACAGTTGTGTCCTTCTTAATGACTCTTCATTTTAGTTCCCTCTCTACTTTCTTGATATCTCGACATTATCCTTTGCATCTCATAAATAATTCAGTAAATTACTTATTTTGCAAGAGTACAACTTTATTCATCTGCCAGAATTTCTTCTTACAAATGCTTATCACATAACTGTCAGAAGTTACAACCATGTGGATAGCTCAATAGCCATAAAATGAAGTGTTCATAAAGCTTCCTCAACTGTACCTCTGAGATTACTTCAAGAAGGCTTTTCCTGTAATTGTGGTAGTTTGACAGGTGGCATTAAGCTATTTAAAAATTTTTAAATGCTGGTATTGTGCACTGATGATTTATGAAGGTTGGAAAACATAAAGCTATACAAATTATTTTGAAATATATAAGTTACATAACATACAAGACAAAACTTTTAACTACAACAGAGTGTCATTCACCAGTTTGTTAAAGCTTGCAATGAGGAATGCCACCTAAATATTCTGGATGAATAAACTTTTTTTTATTTGTAGGTGTTTGTTTTATGATTTGTATTGTTTGTTTTAACAAATAGTGACATGCTAATGCTCTTGGAATGAATACAACTTGTGCATTTTCTGTATTGAAATTGCAGTGTATGACAACAGTTGACAGAGGATCAAAAGGCATATTCCCCCCAAAAAAATTAGGGTCGGAGCAATAAAACACTCATGGGTGTTCTAGCCTTTTCCTACTCTTATGCCTTGTACACACGGTCGGACATTCCTACCACAAAATCCGTCAGATTTTTTCCAATGGATGTTGTCCGAAACTGGTGTTGCGTACACGCGGTCGGACATAGTTGTCGGAAAAATACGATCGTTCGGAACGTGGTGACGTTCGTTGCATATGACGGAACCACGCAGAGGCTAGTAGCCAATAGCTTTGCTCTCGTAATTTGATCTGAGCATGCGTGGCACTTTGTCCGTCGGAATTCTCTACAAACGATCGGGAAAAGTCTGATCAGGTTTTTTGTCGTAAAATGTTAAATCCTGCTCTTAAATTTTTTCCGGATTTTCTGACAACATAATCCGATTGGACCTTTTCCGTCGGAATTTCCGACCATGTGTAAAGAAAAAGTTCAAAAGTGCTCCAATGTTAACCATGCGATTCAGTGGTTGCTGTGATATCAATCCAATATTAAGGTGCTGCGTGTGCACTCAGGTGTTCCCCCCAGGTAATGGCCGCTCACCTTAGAGCGTGTCACCTTGCTGATTAGGCTTGGTCAATACAAACATTGGAACCTGTAAATGGTTCAGTGGTAAATCCGGATTCCTGTGGTGGCCTCACTCTGTGCTTCAATATGGTAATGGAGTCCCTTTTGTGCCTCAGTAATACCAATAAGAAAAAGGAGGACTTCATAGTGTAGTATATTAAAACTTTTATTATCAACACAGTAAATAATCCCTTGCAGGGTACTCACATTTGCATAGCGTGTCAGGGCACCACTCTAAAATAGCATAAAAAACAACAAGCTATAGCGGCTGATATCAGGGTGGTATGCTGATCGTCCTCATTGGGTGCACTGACTAGCGTTCCATCCTGTCCCCTTCCCCTACGCGTGTGGATACAAGGGGTTAATTCGTATCTTCCTCAGGGGGTAATTTACTTTTACTTTCTGTTACAAATTATAGCAAAAAAAACTAAAATTACTCCTTTTTTTGTAAAGTAGTGCCCATCAGTGCCACCTTTCAGTGCCCATCAGTGCCAGTCAGTGCAGATTCATCAGTGCCCCCTGATCAGTGCCCATCAGTGCCAGTCAGTGCAGATTCATCAGTGCCCCCTGATCAGTGCCCACCAGTTCCGCCTCATCAGTGCCACCTCATCAGTGCAGCTTATCAGTGCCCATCCGTGCAGCCTCATCAGCACACATCAGTGAAGGAGACAAAACTGTTTGCAAAAATATGAAAAACTTTATTTTTTTTTTAACATTTTGGTCTTTTTTTGTTTGTTTAGCAAAAAATGTAAAACCCAGTGGTGATAAAATACTACCAAAAGAAAGATCTATTTGTGTGAAAAAAATGATAAAAATGTCATAAGGGTACATTGTTGCATGACCGAGCAATTGTCATTCAAAATGCGACAGCACTGAAAGCTGAAAACTGGCCTGGGCATTTATAAATGACTCTTCAGCAATAGACGTCCACCACTCTGAGTTTTGTTTTTTTACAATATTTTTACAATATGCCAATAGTAAGGTAGTTGAATCCATATAATAGCAATATTTCAGACTGGAGGAAAAAATTGTGTGTTCGGCTTAACGCAGACGTTTAAAAAAAGGAAACAAAGTTAATTATGTACAACTAAATGGCTCATAGTTTTCAGCTGATACATTTGTACTTAGTTTTATGTGCTTTAAACTAGCAAATAATCTGAACCATCTTGTGAAAAGTAAAACTTTAGCCATAGGTTTCTGCTTTGTTTTAAATATAGAGCGAAAAAGAGCTAGTGTCTCTGTAAATTTTTTATTGCCATCAGTGTCCCTATTAGGGAGATTTCCCTTCACTTCCTGTTAGGACAGGAAGTAATTATAAATCTCTACAATGGGGACAAAGATAAAAAACAATACAGTATTTATTTATAGTGGAGAAGGTTGGGGACAGGAAAGAAATCTTTCTAAAGGCATCACAGACAGAAATATATTCCTTTTTAGAGTTAGGTTAAGATTAAGTTTAAAGGATTGGGTAGATATAGAGCCAAGGGTTAATATTTGTGGGTAGTTCATTTGTCAAGGTTTCAGGATTATGGCAGAACTCTAACTTCCCACCCTACCTTCCTGAAGTCCCCACACTGTCTATCATTGAAACCCAGATTATTATTTTAGAAACTTTCAGAAATATGCACTCAACTGAGATATCAACTCCTTTTCTCTGCATGGCCCTTTAACGGGTGTCCTTCACTTGCTACTTAATATTTCATGTGGCTTACATTATGGGGGACTCAGTAAAAGAGTGATACCTTGTACACACGGTCGGACATTCCGATCACAAAATCCATCAAATTTTTTTCCGACGGACTTTGTCCGAAACTTGTGTTGCACACACACAGTCGGACAAAGTTGTCGGAAAATCTGATCGTTCCGAACGAGGTGATGTATAAAATGTACGATGGGACTACCTAGAGGCCAGTAGCCAATAGCTTTCGTCTCCAAATTTATTCTGAGCATGCGTGGCACTTTGTGCATCGGAATTCTGTACACACAATCAGAAAAAATCGGATTTTGTTGTCGGAAAATTTTTGATCCTGCTCTCAAATTTTTTTCGTCTGAAAAAGTCCGCTAGAGCCCACACACGATTGGATTTTCCGACAACATAATCCGATCAGACTTTTTCCATCGGAATATCAGACCGTGTGTATGGGGCATTAGACTCCTTCTGCTGCAGACATCATGGTTAAAAAAGGAGAGTGAGAGGTGAGGAGGCAGGATGGAAGATTTTACTACCACAGTCTCAAATAAATATAAGAATCCAGTAGGTACTCAGATATGAAGTATCAGCCCAGTAAAATGTCAAGCCTAATCTATGTATATAGTGCGGCGCTCAAAGTGTTCAATAGTGATTATTAAACATATACTGTGAAATAATATATAATAATAGAAAAAATTCTTTAAAAATTATATATCACCAAAATAAATAAATATAAGTGACCAATAGTGGAACTATATTCCATATAGAATATCCATTAAATTAAAATGGTGAAATATTCTGATTACAGACAAAACGTGACTGAATTGAGAACAACACAAATAAACAGTATAGTGTCTCAAAATTTAAAAATAATTGTTATAAAAATCAATATTACACCATAATCAAAATTGCTGTATGGTGTTTGCAATACACCGACGCATTTCGCCTTAATGAGGGGTTACCCCCAGATGATGCCTCATTAAGGCGAAACGCGTCGGGAGAAAGATTTGCTGATGCCACTGCTGCCAATTTCTTTTCATACATGCCTAAATAAGCTTTTGTACATGTGAGTACTCATTTTATATGTTCATTAAATTTAAACTTGCTTGACGGTATTACGCTATGGTCTCATTTTCTCTTTATTGGTAATACCATTGGGGGATGAGCCACATACTATACCTGCCTACCACTCCTACTTTCCATCAACCATAGTCTTGTCGTCGGTTACCAGACATCACAAATTGGAACAACTGCCCACATCGGTGTATTGCAAACACCATACAGCAATTTTGACTCATATGGCGTAAGCCTACCTGAGTCCACGATAGTCGGTAAGCCTTCCATTAATCGGTGACGGAGTACATCAGACAAGCCGCACAAGTCACTTTATGTTTTACTGTATTCACTTAAGTCACTATTATGGTGTAATATTGATTTTTATAACAATTATTTTTAAATTTTGAGACACTATACTGTTTATTTGTGATGGTCTCAGTTCAGTCACGTTTTGTCTGTAATCAGTATATTTCACCATTTGTAATTGAATGGATATTCTATATGGAATATAGTTCCACTATTGGTCACTTATATTTATTTATTTTGGTGATATATAATTTTTAAAGAATTTTTTCTATTATTATATATTATTTCACAGTATATGTTTAATAATCACTATTGAACACTTTGAGCGCCGCACTATATACTTATTCACGCTTTTTGATTTAACATATTATTGTTGTGCAGGCTGCTGAATCTATTTATGTGTAGATAGCGCAGTTTCTCCCCTCCCCCCCCCCCCCCGTTGTCAAGCCTAATCTATGGAATAGTAGTAGTAGTTGGCTGACTGTATTTACATCTCATTCATCAAAGCACGTGTGTAAACTGACATTTAGACCACCACTTTGTATGTGCTGAACTGTACATAGTTGTACTGTAAAAAAGGGTTCAACAGCCATTTCAGCAGATTTAAAGGCTAACTCCATTTTTGTTCATAAAAAACATTCCCCTCTGGGTAATAAATGTACATTGCAGGAATTGTTCTGTACACCATCTGAGTACAGAACTTCTCCAGATTACCATATTTTATTGCAATTAATGGAAAAGTACACCGATGCAGATTGAAAAGCAAAGGTATTTTTATTCATATTTAATTACACTATGACTTGTGTAGCAATTACTGTATATATACTATATTATTTTTTTATTTGCTTTTTTCCCATGGAAGTGCAGTTACTCTTTTAATATGAGATTCATAAATCAACAAAAGAATGACATCCCCAATGCTCAGTATTTCTCATGTTTGTACAACTAAAAGGATGCATGGTATTCCACTATTTTGATTATGACTCTACGTATATACAGTCAGATCCTTTAAACATATTTTCTTAATGGGTCACTTCTAGCTCCATTTTTTTAAAGAAAAAAACAAGTAAAAGAAATAACAAGTAAGTAGAAGTTTGTATTTGTCCTAGTATATAACCCTTATAAGTTGTCTCATGTTATTTTGATTATATAAGCTATTCCAACTTTTAATAAACTATAGACAATTCAAGCATTAACTTTAAGCAGATACTTCTTCAAATATCGGTGCAGTATATATTCACATTAACTGCAATATTTATTAAGGTGTTACATTTTGTTTTCAACATGCAACAGATATAAAAAGGAATGAGATCTGATACCACAGCAGAACAAATATAAAACATAATTTTCCCTTTTATCATTTAAAATGTATTGTAAAAAAGTAGCAAACTGACAAAATAGATATACTGGGACCCTATCAAAGATTAGCAGAAGTCTATAAAATAGATCAAACTTCAGAAATATAGGAAAAATTATAACTCATATCCATTGGCATGTAGTTGCCATCATCCCTTCTATTTGATAAAAATTTGAAATGACCTCTATTTGGTAGCAGAATGAGCGGGTTATCCAGGAGGAACCGCTACCACCAGTTCACTGGAGGTCTTGGGATCATCAAGCGGATAGTATCATTCTCTCACAATTCATTGTTTTTAGACAAGATCGAGATTGTATATTGTTTTCTTTCTTTTGTGTTATGCATATTCTTTATGAATTGTTGTTAAGATTTTATACAATAAATGGAATATATTTTTTATAAATCCTTTTTTTCTTATTGTTGCCCACAAAATCCCACCAAATAGAGGTAATTTCGAATTTTTATCAAACTTCAGAAATATAACAGTAGAAAATATCCTTACCAAAAAACTCTAGCCTGACACCTGTAGCAAATAAATACAGTACAGAAATGGTTAATGGAAAATATTTTAAATGGAATTCCAGAAAGAGTCACATACGATAAATAACAGGTTTTTGCACATTGGATTGTCCAGTAGGTATTACAAATGCATTCATATGGTGTTTGTAGCCAGTTATATCCTGAGACTTTTTTTGTGGAAACAGATTATAACAAGGACTTATAAATAAGTAAGCTTGAAATAACTTCAAACAAGATATATTCAATGCCGGGTCTTGATATTATCCCATGCAAATACCAAAAGTGGAGAACTGGAGATTAACCTCCCTGGCAGTATGATTATGTCAGGAATTTTGTACCAAAAGCGGTACAATTATTTTGCATGGAAATTTGGCGTTTTATATTGTAGGCCTGCAATTCTTAGGAATAACTCACTTAAATCTGTCCAAACCAGAGTCTAGTAGACATCCCGGGTATGATAAAGTTTGAAACACAAAATCATACATTATAATATAATAAATAACTATAAAAATTATTCAATAATGTAATCAAATCAAAAACACAGAAATTTGCTCAGTTGCAGAATTGTCGCTGTCATTAGATTTAGTGTTTGATGAAAAATTGTGATTCTAATTTATTATCGCTGTTTTCTAGCTGGTCTAAAACCACTTTTGAGATTAAGGGACACTTTTTGGTTGCTATGGACAATCTCCAAATTCTAGGCAGAAAAAACTGTATTTGTAATATAAAACTACATGCAGGGCACTGGACAGACTACTAGGGACAAAGGGGATGTGTATTTTTTTATACAGTACTGTAATCTGTAAGATTATAGTACTGTATGTGGATTGTGTGTTTTTACTTTTTTGAATTTGGCGCCGATCTCCGCTCCCGTGCGTCGTAACGCCACAGGGAGCGGAGATCAGCGGCACTCGGGCACTGTGTGAATCGAGCAGAGGAGCTGGCACACACAGCGGGGAGACATCGCAGGATCCAGGGGACAAGGTAGGTAACTTCCCCTGTATCCTGAAATGCGATCCAGAGTTTGGCTCGGGGTTACCGCTTATGGTACTGAAGTTCCACCCCGAGCCAGATTCGGGAATACCGCCAGGGAGGTTAACAAGTCATAGCTACATATAATGCAAAAGAATATTGTTTCGCCAATAATAAAAATTATATTAACATACATATGAATCAAAAAAAAAACATATAGTGTGACCCATCAAAGATCATGAGAAAAAAAAATACAAACACTGCCGGCCGGTCAGTGTAAACCCGTCCCCTGATTCGATGCGGTCTGTGTGGTGGCGTCGCTGCGGGCCTTCCCATACGACGTTTCGTCATAAATGACGTTTTCAATGGGGAACTATAAGTGATTTTTAATCCTTTTTTAATAAAAAACTGTTACCAGTATTATGCTATGGGTGGCCCCCTTTTGTTCTTCTTTTTAACCAGAGGAATTTATTTGGATCTGGCTGGATCTCTGAGTGGAATGGACGGTGTGACGATTCCCCCTTCCCTTTTGGAGTGATCCCTCTAAGGTGGTTTGACTCTACCAGCCCTTGTCTATTGGATTAACCACAGGCTGTAATATCAGTGCCTTAATCTTACTACCATCTGGTAAGCCTCCTATTTTATAGGTGGTTGGGATGAAGCACCTTTCTCATGCATGTCACAGTGTGTTAATTTAAGAACTGGCACCGTGGTGTTTTTGAACATTTTCTACCCGTGGTTATAACGTTAATTTATCTTCTGATGTCAAGATTGATTTGAACTGGACTTTCATTATCAACATCTCTGGTTGGACTGTCTCTTTTCTCATGATCTTTGATGGGTCACACTATATGTTTTTTTTTGATTCATATGTATGTTAATATAATTTTTATTATTGGCGCAGCTTTATATACTGTATATTTGTCTAGGTGTTAAGTATCTCACTTTCTAGCAGCAGCCTTGTTTTCTGTTTTTTGCTTAAAGGGTCCCTTTTTCAATCCACATTTTTCCCCTTCCAGCGTGGTTTACCCACTCTCACTCCAAAAGAATATTATTACTCTCCTGCAATAAAACTGTCATCTAGGTAGGTAGAAAGCATCAATGTACAGCATTAACAGTACATAGAACATATCCTGAAGTCACCACATAACCTTTGTCAGATAAATGGTCAGTAAATATGATCATTTGCAAATATAGATTGTTGTCTGTGTGAATGACTAAACATGTCTCATAAAAGTGTATTTAAAATGTTACCATAGTTTATTTAAATCTGTCAAATAGCTACTATTTTTTTGATTGGCATGTGCTATTTTCGACTAGTAAAACTACAAGATATACATTTGAAGGTATTAGGATATTGAACTCATCATTTGTCCTTAATGCCACTCACTTCTCAAGAGATGATCAGTCAATTCCATTTATCATTCTAATTAGAAGGCATGTTGCCAGTCCAATTGGGCTCAATTACTTAGGGCCTCATTAGTGAAATGCATTGTGTAGCAGTCTCTTTCAATGAACAAGGTCACTTATAGAACATAAAGTAGCAAGCCAGCAAGCGCATTAGACCATAGAGAGGTATACCTAAATTCTAGAAAACCTTTGGCTTAACTTGAAAGGAATCCCCACATGTACAGTCAACATTTCCAGTCAGCCATTACTCCACAGTGTATGATCATTTGCAATTAATATTAAAAACCTCTTTACAAAGGTTTATGGGGCAGGATATGTCAGACATGACTTTACACTTTGATATATGTGCTGTTCACAGAATAATAAGTTTCAGCATAAATACTTGACCAGATTGAAGTTGGTGGTACAAGCTGTGTTCATATTAAAAAAGAACACAGCTTTTATGCTTGCTCAGTTCAAAAATCTAAGAAAAGTCAACAAGATGACATGGGGCCATTAAAGAGAGGCTATAATTTGACAAAAAACTTTGTTTAAGTTTGCATCAACATGCATGAACGTGTGCTGAACATGGTGCCCATCACCATGTTAGAATTGAATTATAGCAGCACATGTTCGTGCATGTTCATGCAAACGTATACAACATTTTTTGTCAAATTATAGCCTCTCTTTAATGGTAATAAGCATTTTCATACAGATTCTCTTTTTGCATTTTATATACTAATATACTTTAGCTGAAAGACTCTTCTGATGCTTTTCTCTGTGTAAAGCTACTTTATATCAGGAAGATGACTGCAGTCTGATCCATTTATTTTATGATTAGACAGGACAGACATTTCATGATTATTTAACCACTGCAGGCTCACCCCTCTCATGTGAAAAACATATATTATGGAAAATTTGTCTTACTATAACTTACCCTCTGTGATAAAAAATAGCAAATAAAAAAAAAAAAAATGAAAAAAATTAAAATAATATAGCGCATACAATTGCGAAAAAGTCATATTGTAATTGAATGATATTAAAAATTACCTTTGCTTTTCAATCTGCAGCTCTGTAATTTTCTGCAAAATGCAATGCAATATGGCTACCTGGAGGTGTTCTGTACACAGATGTTGTACAGGACGCCCCACAGAAACATCATTTCCTGCTTGTGTGATTGGCTCGCTGATTGTCCTAGAAGTCTGCACTAAGATACCTTTTAGATTTTTGGCATCCCCTGCAACAAAAATGTAATTTTTGGTGAGCTACGCCCAATAGGAAATCACATCTAAAGGGATGCAGGCCCTGCAATTTTCCTCATCAGAACTCTGCAAGTGCAACTGCTGGTTGATAATTATGAAACCACTCCCATTAGATCTACTTACCACATGGACACAGACAAACATACATGGATTTCTTCAGAACAACAAAAGGTAGGAATCTACAACAAAGTTTGTTATACTCACATTATACTCACACTACACTAACACTGCACTGACACTACACTGACGCTACACTATTCTCACACTATACTCAGACTACACTAACACTACACAATAACACATTTACTCACTATTAGCAAACAGAGCCCTGCTCTAGCTCCACTCCAACAACACACTGCAAAAGGTTCCTGGGGAAGAGTGGGGTTTGACTATGAGCACTGAGCCATGATTGGGCAAAGTCATCATGACTTCGTCCAATCATGGCTCTGACTGTGCTCTGTGCCCTGATTGGGCAAAGCCTTGCACCTGACCAGCGGTCAGGTGCATTTCTTCATCCAATGAGGGCCCTAGAATGCACTGTGCACTTTTTAACACGTGAACAGCTCATCATCCTCTCAGCATGTCTTCTCTGCTCTGCTCCTTCAGGTAACTGACTCCACTCATCCCTGCAACACTGAGCCACTTTTCATGACTGCAAGGCACATCTGCTTAGCTGCCACTATCAGTAACTGACTCCACTATTCTCTGAAACACTGGGATACTTTGCATGCCTGAAATCAACATCTGCCTTGCTAAGACTTTTGAAACTGCTGTTTATACTTTCTGTCTCTACTGAGTTAGAGTTACTTTTCATGGTGCCTTGGCCAATATAATACACCTAGCCTTATCTTGCTGTCTCCATCCTGCTTTGCAATTTGTTTAGGGCAGAAAACCTACACTTTCACCATGTGTCTTTTTTTTTTTTTTGCTCTTGATTGTCTAGCCTCTTCTTACTCCATCCAAGTATAAATTCAGTAAAACTCTTGGGACAGCTTGCGAGGGGGGCAGGCTGACCATTTCTTGTACAAAGTGCCATTTCTGTGCTAAGGCAATTGCACTTTTAACTCAGAAACACTTTTAACATGGGAACAACTCATTATCCTCTCATCATGTATTCTATGTCTGCTCCTTCAGGTTGTACCTTGAGCATCCATAACATAAATGCATAATCTAAGAGGTCTATCTTCGCCATCAGTGCCAGACAGGCGTTAGACTGACCCCAGAATTAAACTTGATGTCATAGCCCATAAAGCAACATCAATTGCTGGCAAGATCAAAACCGCCAATAAAGCTGTGACAAACCTCACAGTGGGCGGGTGGGTGGTAAACTCTTCTGGCAGCCAAATCTCCTCAGAGTAGTGGGACGTGCCCCTGTCTAGCCTTTTTCTAGAGTTCAGGCTTCATCCATTTACCTCAAGTCTTAATAGCCAATCCTAATCGAGCCACTTAACCTCCCTGTGTTAGTTTAACACCCACAAAGATGTCTTGCTTCCAGCATTCAAGGCTCCCTGGGGGGGGGGGGGGTTCAAGAGACCCTCATGATTGCTGAGAAGCATAGCCTTGTTTATGACCAGCTAATAACCACACATAAAACAACTTTCCAAATGTACCAAGTAACAATGTTAGTCACAGTTATGCCTTGAGCATCCATAAAATAAATGCATAGTCTAAGAGGCCTTTCTTCACCATTAGTGCCAGACAAGCATTAGACTGACCCCAAAACTTGAGGGCAAAGCCCATAAAGCAACATCAATTGCTGGCAAGGTCAAAACTGCTGCACACATGTCAGTGGTACACTGATGAGCACCCCATAGGAGCCAGCACCTGCTTGACACCAGATTGTAGGCCAAGATTAAAGATATTAAGGCCAATATCCAATAAATTAACCTCATCACACCTTAATAGTTTACGGTTATTGACCTCAAGATCCATGTGGTGCACAACAATGCCACCAGTCCTGTGGACAAATTTGGATAATGGGGTATTCACCTTGTGTTGAAAATGCCCCAAAGCTCCAAACAAAAAACAGGTATTTGATGGGCCCCGACCAGGCGTGGGATTGTTTTGGAGGACCAAATGAGAGTTAGATAGGTAGCAGTGGAACAACATTGAGCAATATCATGCTTAATGGAGGAGATTGACTCTACAGACCATGAAAGATTTATGTTGTTACATGCTCGTGTAATACTTGCGACTAGCGAGGCCACAAAAATAATGCCTAGAAACTTTGGCAACCGCAAAAGAAAAATCAAGGTTCTTCCCAGAGTATTGGCAAGGCGAGAGGCACAATAAAACGATGATCCATATTAGAGTGGGGAATGAACCTGAAATCAAAACAAAAGGTGAGGATGAACATATAGCCAAAAATGTGATTATTCCCATCTACCCAGATGCTGCAGCTCCTCATTAGAGAAACCCATCCTATGGACAGTGGTGGCTGCATCAATGTAGAAGGAGTACATGGGAAAATCCAAAAGCGGTAGGCCCAGATGAAAAAAGCAAAGATGAAAGACCTGTAAAAACTAGAGTTTTCTGTGGTTGGAAGAAACAGCGTGAATCATAAAAACAGCAGAAGGGGGGGGGGGGGGGGATAGGGAAAAAGGTGTAAGCTAAAAAAATTGGAAAAAAGGGTTTCCCATAAGCCTTTAAAACTATTTGTTTCCCTTTGGATGCCCTGCCAGTTTTAGACGAATGCAAATTAATAGAAACAGGATTCCATGATAAGTACATCCTCTGCCAAGATGCTAGCTACTCTGCATTTGTCCTAAGGGACTAGTTTGCTAAACCAGAAGGTGCCAAAGAATTCCCAGGAAAAGGCAACTTGAAATAAAAGAGCCACATAGCAGAGAAACAGATAGGGGACAAAATGGATGTTGGTCAAAAAAATGAACAAAAACCGAGTGCTGAGAATCAGGGAAGCAAGTCAAACATTCCAACCTTTCAAAACCCTTGGTGATGTCCTCTCAACCAAGTAGACTAAACCAAAACGAAAGAGCAGAGAGGGCTATACCTACTGTCGAACCAGAAACGTCTTTGCCTTGCAGGTAAAGAAAGTAGGAGAAGAGATGCAGGTGCCCATCTTGCAGAGAGGTGAGGAGGAACTCACTGCCCAGGGTCAACACCCATTCATCCCAAATGCACTGGTAAGTCACCCAAGTGTTCCGAGAGAGTGAGGCGTGGACGGGCTCTAATAGACATCGTAAACAAGGGTCCACAAAAACTTTGGGCAAAGGAGATCTATGAGGAAAGCCATTGGAGGGAAGCAGCAGAAGCGGTTGAACTGTGAACAAGAGTGAAACAACAATAGAATTAGCTATACCAGGAACATGTTTTGTCTGAAAACCAAACATTCAACTGTAGACATCTAAGCACCAAAAACCACAAAAAGGAGACCATGGGTGGGAGAGGGTGCAGAAAGGCCACAGGAGCCTGATGCATTCTTGTAAAACAACGTCATGTTACACAACAAATTGAGTTGGGCCCATGAGGTTGGCCAAGGTTGGACATTGATTCAATCACCCTGGAAGAAAGTGCCAAAACCACAGGAGCCTGATGCATTCTTGTAAAACTCCTGCTGTGGGTTTGGCACTTCCTCCAGTAGCCAGCAAGAATGACCATTATAGGTTTGCAGGAAGGATAACCACATGCTTAAATAAATCAGCAATAAGTCTCACTTACTTGAGCTGGGAAAGGCACAAAAAGGAGATGCAGGCATCGGAGGTGTGTTTACATGTAAAGGCAGCATTCTGGGACTCCTAGAATGTAGCAAGTAGCGTCAATTAACAGAGGAAGATGCTCTATTAGAGGCATGACTGTGGTGGGAAAAGCTCAGGGAGCTGCAGGCAGAGTGAAAGACTGGCAGAGAAAGAGTGGAGCTAGCAGCATCAGAACCAGTAGCTCCAGAGGGGCTTCTGTGCCTGGCTCTATTAGCAATGGCCCTGAAGGGGCTGGGGCTCAGTTTGGATGGAGAAAGAATGCGAATATGGTCCCTGGAGAAGGGTGACCTAGCAGCAGGGGGTGGGGCAGGGGGTGGGGCAGCAGGTGTAGGAAGAGAGGGTACAGTCTCACCACTAAGGAGAGGAAAGAGCCAGTCATCCTGACCTCTGGATAAAAATTCCCCGACACGATTGACCAGTGCTTCTGTGTCCATGATGATACAGGAATACTGGGGAAGGACATCTCTTGTGAAAGCTGAATCTCCTCAGAGTAGTGGGACATACCCCTGTGTAGACTTGTTCTAGAGTTCAGGCTCTACCCAGTCACCTCGTGTCTTAGTAGGCAATCCTAATCGATTGCTTCCCTGTGTTAGGTTAACACCCATGGAGGTGCCATGCTTCTACGAGTCAAGGCTCCCTTTCCCGGGGGGGGGGGGGGTTTAGGGGCCTCCATTATATCCCCAAACTAATTTTGTGCAATTCTTTCTTCCCTATTAAATCTCTTTAAAATCTGATTGTTCTTTTTTTTTCTATAAGACATCTATAACATTTTAGGTTCTCTATTACGATTTTATTCAGTACTTCATCTCCTTGCAGGATATGCCACTTCAATTTAATAATCTTGTTAACCTCTTCCATACCTTATAATATAATATATACTATAATCCGTAATAAAAGGAGCATCATTCTTCACACCCTTTTTTATCCCTGCTTCACATTAAAAAATGCTTCTCTTTTCCCCAGCTTCTTTAATGCCTTCCTAATCACTTTTTTACTATATCACTTCTCATGAAATCTCTTGGACGGGTCTTTCCACTGCTCCTTGAAAATTCCCAATTCTGTACAATTTCATTTTAAATGATAAAATTGGCCTTTTGG